>CM040120.1:199684558-199997894 GCA_022559845.1 Amorphophallus konjac | reverse complement strand
CTTGAGCCAGCTAAGAAGCGGCTCGGCTATGACAAGCATACCCGTTAGAAACACGGGTGGCTCGGGCTGAGGTGGCTTAGAATAAAGATCGGAGAGTGGGGCTTCTCCAACCCTTTTGTCCCTTGTGGCTAGAGATGTCCGAGTGGGACATTGTCCGGCGTAGTGGCCAAACCCTTGGCAGCGACAACACTGCTGTCGTGATCCTCTTCGCTCCTTGATAAGTGAGTCCCTACCCTTATCCTCCTGACGGACAGGGGGTGTAGGCAATGGGGCTCTCGTGGGTGGGGGAAGAGGATCCACCAAGATGGGGAGAGGACCTCGGGATGGCACTCTAGATGACACTGGATTGGGACTACCGGTTTCTACCTCCTTAGGGTCATGCTTGGTTCTATCTCGGTTAGGAGGTAGGCAAGGGGGAAGCAGGGACTCAATATAATCACACTTCCTATCCACCTTATCCAAAATGATTTGGAAGAGTTCGGCAATGGTGGGGTTTAGAGTAGGAGCGATGTGATGGACTCCCCCATATGAAGTCGGCCTAGTCGTGGACCTAGGCTCTTCTACATGCGCGGCGCGTTGCCTCCGATTATGGCCCACTTGGGTGGATGTGATTGGGTGGGGTCGGTTGGAGGTGACCGGGCCGGGTAGGTAGACCTTCCTAAGTTCATCCTTCATCTCATGCCACGACTCGATGGGCCTTTGCCTCCTAACCTCTCTCATGCGCTCAATGCTCTCCCATTTCCAGGTGGCTTTGTGGACAAGCCTCTCTCGGGCAAAACTAACTTGCATGGCATCGGACATAGTATAACAATCAAAGTATGTGTCCATGGCGGCTTCCCACTTGAGGTAGTCGCCTGGGTCATTGGAGCCATAAAAGTCCGTGGCTTCGGGCCTACGGAAGTGGAGGGGATGGTTGCCAAGCCCATGGGTGGACCAACGGCCATATTGCCCGGGTGATTGGGAATCCATGGGAAATTGGGGGGGGACTATATGTTGGACATGCCGACACTTGGACACTACACTAGACCGGCTATGCAAGGTTGGAATGCACTAACTAATGCAAACACCGACTAATGCTCCTAGACCTAAACCAATATCCGGTACATGGCGGAGTTAATCGATCCGAAGATCACTCGCGCAAGTGTGCGGTCTTCCCGATAGGCGTAGCCTAACATTCGGACAACACCTTTTAAGATACCGAATTATCGGGATGAAATGCAATTTTAAAACACTCTTTTTTTTGTTGTTTTGAAATGATGATGATCCTAGACTCGACTTAGACTATGCAAGACATATGCAAAGACTACCCTAGACTTGACTCGCTCTGATACCAAACTGATGCGGGACGGACACGGGAGACGACACTATACAGTGCCACCCTCGGACTCTAGATGAAGACGCGACCAGCAATACACACCAGGGAGACACTAAGCCCGACACTACGAGCTCCTAGTGGCAAAACGTCGCTAACAGAAGTACAAGCTCACTCGGCGTCCCATGCGAGGGAAAGCGTGGATCGTGCGCGGTTAAGGAACCGGCAGAGTTCAAGGTAGTCAGACTCACTTCCGGACTCGGATCGAGTCGCGGGACGGGTCACTCTCACGCTCACAGCGGTGACATGGACACACGGGCTAGGAACCTACACTCTCGGCAGCGGCCTAAGACCGTATACTAGCTAAGCAATGTAACGCCAAGAAGTTAAGACCTTTACCTCCACGCACCCGGCGTGGCGAAGACACCCCGGCTGACTTACGGACCCCCGGTTAACATAATTCACAGCAGTACAAAAGGATTCGACCCACTCCACGCAGGGAGGTAAAAGGTCACATGTGGGCCCCGGGGATCACGCAAATCAGGTTGACAGGCAGCATCTTGATGTCGACTCGACGCGCCGAACTCCGCGTTTTCGTGCTTCCCGAACGGCGGGTTCTGCGGGCCCGTGGGGCCCACGGATGGCGCTGTCCTCCGGATCTGCGGAGGTGGGTCCCACTATGATGGAGACCCCTGGTGGCGCGCCTCCACGGACGGCGGTCGGCCGGAGACACCGATTGGTGGCCGGTCGGGTCCGATCTTCAAGTTGTGGAATGGCTGCCCACGGATTTCAGTTCTGTTTTCCCTACGCGCGCTCCGGCGAAAACAGCCGCTGCGGTCGATCCCGACGTCGGATCGGGACGCATGAGCTATCATTGGAAAGCTCTCTTCAAATGCTTCAATCTAGACGCAGAGAGATCTGATGGATCTAGCCGGATCTAGACTTTAATGAATTTACAAATCCCTGTTGTACAGTAACCGAGACATCAGATTTACAGGGTACTTGTCTGAGAACCACCATTGACCGCCTACTTTCCGTAGGAATCAGACTCCAAGCTCTTCTTCAACTTTGTAGATAATCAAACAACGAAGCTGGGACAATTTTTGGAATTGGATTCCGAGGTGGTGATGATTTGATAGGATTTTTAGAGTGTCTGGTGGTCAGATCTGGGAACTGGCAGAAAGTACTGTAGCTAGGGAAGAACTCGATTTTTGTAAAATATAAGATGGACTCACAAAAATTCAAGAAAATTTGGGGATAGAGGGGATAGTGGACAGAATGCCCAGTAAAATTGGGTGAACTAACAAAAATCAAAAAGTGGACCTAAGACTTAAAACTCCGGGCGGGTGGAAATGGAAACAGACAGGAGACAGATCTGGAAACTGGGATTGGACGAAAATAAAAAAATACCAAATGAGATCTTTATGACCAACCAAAATTCTGAGGACGTGCTGGACACCCCTGGAACATCCAGTAAAATTCTCAGCTCGATCTGAGGCCGTGGCTGAGACTGAAATTTCGTAGAAGCTGCTGTGGTACTGCGCGGACAGAACTCCGGCGGTGGCGATGGCGGCTCGTGGCGGCGGCGGCGGCGACCGGAACTGATAGGGTGGAGTCACACCACCAAGAGGCAGCCTTCACAGCTGCAAGGGGGAGAGGGAGAGAGGAAGGGGGCGGCCTAGGCCTGCTCAAGAGATTTTTTTCCAACTTTCAAATGGCATTAATTCATCAAAATGGGAAAATACAAGCATATATAGGTCACCCATCTAATCCATCCTCCACCGTTGGATCTAGGGGTGTGAGATGGAGGGTTGGGATGGATTGTGACCATTCCACAAAAATACAATTAAAAAAATAAGGGGGGGATAGCCTATTGACTAGGGGGGAACAAGCTTGACATGGTAGGTGGGTGTTGGTTGGAAATGTTGACTATTTTGGTCCCTTGTCCCCCATGTGGACAATTGACCATTCAAACTTCTAGATGCCCCATGTGGCATGTTGACTGACCCCACGTGGGACCCTAGGCTGAGGTGGCCCAATGTGGTGGGGCCCGGGGGGCCTGTGGGGCCCACGGGGTCCGAAATACTCGTAAGTCCCTATTACACTCAAAATGGCAAACCGAATGCAACGAAATAAATACAAATTACACACACATAAAGTCTAGCTAAATATAATAAATGGGGAGGCTCAAGGCGGAGTCTCCAGGCTGTCTCCGAGCCAGATGGATGCTGAGGTGGCTCGTGTCGTGCTCCGTGTGCGGTACCGGTGGCTCGGTGTGTCGTGCCGATCAACTGCTCGGGTGTCCGCACCAATTCTCCCCGGTTAGCAGGGCGTTCATCTTCCCGTGGGGCCACATGATCCCCACGCTAGAAGACATGGCGAGGATTACAGGCTTGAGAGTCCACGGCGCTGCAGTCACAGGATGGACGTACGGCGACTATCGGGAGATAGCGCAGCAGCTACTGGGGTTGGACCTGATCAGGCCGGGCCAGTCTTCATCCCAGCTCTCGAGATCGGTGCTGCAGGAGAGTTTGGGGCTGAGAGGGGCAGCGATTGCCGTGGGAGAACTGCCCGAGGAGCATCTAAGCAGAGTGATAGACCGGGTGCGCCCTCGTGTGGCGGCAGAGGCAGGAGAGGAGGGGGATCGAGTGATGAGGCGCTTCTTGATACTGTTGTTCGGGAATCTCCTGTTCGCGACCAGAGCGGATGTCATCAGCTGTAGACTGCTGCCGCTGATAGAGGATTTAAGCAGAGTGAGGAAATACGCCTGGGGAGCAGCGGTCTTGGCCTTCCTGATCAACTCGTTGAGCACCACGGACCGACTGACGATGCTGGGAGGCTTCTCGCCCTTCCTACAGGTAAAAATGCGCTTAAGTGCTTTCTACTATGCCATGATGTATGCCATGATTGATGATTTATGTAACTGACTTGATTCCTAAATGCAGATCTGGAGCTATTTGTACCTCCCGGGCATTTGGAGAGGCGCATTACTCCATCCTGGCCTGATACCGATCGCGAGGCGATGGTCGGTGGCGAGGGATACGGGGTCGGTCTTGAGACAGACCCGGATGATCCAGGAGGACCTGGACTCCCACCCACACACATCGGTGAGCCCAGAACTTAAATGCTTAAAATGCTTTATATGCCTATATGTGCTCATGCTATGCGAATGCTAATGGATCTAAATGCCTGCAGGTGAGGTGGACCCCTTACCGCGGTGAGGGTTACACAGGACAGCCATGGGTGGAGGCATCTCTATCGTATCGGGGACGAGACGTCTGGCTGCACTGCCTCCATATCATCGAGCCTCTGCACTACAGGCTGATCTTGCGGACCCGAGGACTACACCAGCCCGAGGTGACCTTTCCACGCCGCACCGACGACCATCCAGGCAAGTCGGCGAGAGGTATTAGTGGGAATGTGGATTGGCGTGCCCGGAAGGCGAAGTACGTACTCGACTGGAGGCAGCGAGGCAGGGCTGTGAAAGAGCGGGCAGAGAGCGACGAGGCCTACCTGAAGGCCTTTGCTCGACACTACGGCGACCGGGTATACCGAGGTACCCGACGACCGGTATGCCATTCTAAACCTAAAGAACCTTTCTATATGAACCTGTAAGACGATGGATGCTGACTTATGCTTTCTAAATGCAGCTAGATCCAGAAGGGCGGATAGCCGAGCTAGAAGGGCTACTCCACTCCACCATCCAGTAGCGGGATGAGTACCGGACTGCTTTGGAGCTCCTAGTGAGATTCTGAATGCTTATGATATGACTATGATTATGCATGATGCTAATGCTTTGGCTATGACAATGCAGCGGGCAGAGGGAGCTCAACGAGCAGGACCGGATGCCCCATCGTCGTCCTCGCAGCCTGCGGGAGACAGGGCTGGGCGAGATGCTGATTTTACTCGGGCGGTTGCCCGGGCCGAGGAGGCGGAGGCCACCCTCGCGGAGCGGGTAAGATACTTACATGCTTTATGATTATGCTTATGCTAATTAAATTTATATGACTAACCTATATGCAATGCAATGCAATCTACAGGCGATAGAGCTGGCAGCGGCAGTGGCGGAGGCCACCCAGGCGAGGGCAGAGGTAGAGAGGAGCCGGGCCGAGACTGATCGAGCTCGAGCAGAGACGGAGCTCGTGCAGGCAGAGATAGCCCGACTGAGAGCGGAGACCCCTCGACATTTGGACGATGTGGAGATGGAGCGACTTCGAGCAGATTTAGCACGGGCGCGGGCCGAGGTGAAGGACCTTCGCCTTGGGACCGCGGATCTTGATCGCTACCGGACCGAGGCACGGGAGACGCGACGCCAGATCTTCAGACTGAAGATCAGGCTGCAGACCATGGAGCAGATGGTCCTGATGCTAGGCCGGGCACTAGAGCGGAGTTCTTCCCGGAGCGGGGCTCATAGGAGTGCTGCCCCAAGTGGCTCGGTTGGGGATTTCCAAGTTAGTTTCGTCGGCCAACGGAGAAATGAGAGGACAGAGCAGGGACTGCCAGAGGAGAGCACTTCCCAAGCACCGCCGCCCACGAGGAGACCAGAGGATGGGGAGGATGAGGGCGGCCCGACGGATAAGCCGGCCGAATGATGTACTTTTATGCTTTTCTTACCACTTGTACATGCCTTTTTATGAAAATGAAATTTTGTTGACTTTTTTATGTGGATGTATGAATGGATATGCACGAATGAGTGATTGAAAGTACGCATGATGGATGTGTATGTGTGAATGAATGCTTGTGTGGAGAAGGTGTGGTGTACAGATGTGAAAGACCGCCAGGTCTAGGCAAAGGATAGACTAACTACCTGAATTTAGTAGCAGAGGAAATGACGGTCTGGTCTTGGACCGTCATAATCAAACGACGCGCCTACCTTAGGCCGTCATTCATGAAATATCTTATTCTGATAGCCGGGCTGCAGAGGAAATAGTGGCCCATGGTAGTAGCGTTAAAAGCAAACAACGGTCCTAGACCAGACCGTTGTTCATGGCAGAACATGGTTTTAGAACTACTCTCAGAAAACACGACGGCCTGAAGGAGACGCGTCATAACGAAACGACGGTCCTAACCTGACCGTTACATGGCGTTCAGCCCAGAAGAGAGAGACTTGAGCGATTTGAAGGATATAACGGATTAGGGTTCGTCCGTTGAAAGGAGACGGTCTGAGACCAGACCGTAAACAGCCACAGAACATGTTTTAAGGAAAACCCAACCCACAGAAAAAGTGACGGCCCAGGGTAGGCGCGCCAGAGTGAAGTAACGGTCCTACGACAGACCGTCAGAGTCTGGGTCGTTTCCAAAACGGATTCGGCCGTGAGAGCTTAGAGTCCGAGGTTCAGCCACTTAATCTCTTGCTAGAACTTATCCAAATTTCAGATAAAGCCTCCCAACTCCAATCTTATCCTTCCAAAGTTAATAAAAAGCCCCAGCAACTTGGGAAACTTACCCAAAATCGCAGCTTGCAAAAACCTCTGTTCTAGGGTTGAAGAATTCTCCCTAACAAGCAGAAATCAAGATGAAGAGGTGCTTCGAGATGGCGGCTATGGAAGAGAAGATCTACACCGGCCCTAAGGTTGCAAGGAGGGAACATGGGGAGCTTCAACGGCTATCCTCGATCCCCAAGCATCTAAGCTCTAATGTCCAAAGGGTGGTAAGCTTGCATGACTTCATCCAAAGTTCAGATTTTTTTTGCTGCACTTTAATTTTCTTCATAACCTTCCTTCTTCTTTTCTTCTTCAAGCCTCTTCCTGGCCCAAGGTGTTACTCCAACCTGAAGTGGGTGGCTCCCATGGTAAAGGCACTCCCTTTAGAGGTGGTATCAATCCTCAAAGCATGGCACCTCCAACCCCTCTTGGTTCTAGGCAAAAACGTCCAGAAATTATCTTTGGATTGGCCATGCCTTTCAGCCCTTGTGGAACTATGGCATCCACAAACTCATACCTTCATCTTCCCCTCCTTTGAAGCAACTGTCCTATTGGAGGAGGTAGAGACCTACCTAGCCCTTCCTAAGACTAAGGTGGGGGATGAGGATCGGGTTTGCTATACAATAGAACCTATTGATCCGTCCTTGATCTTAAGCGACTTCATTCATAACCCAAAGGACGTGCGGACCATGATCAGCCCGCGCCACATTCACTTGATCCCTATGGCACAATGGATAGCGTCTCACTGTAAAAATAAGTGGGAGAGACACGAAGCAATAGCCAAGGCGGTGGCGGTTTGCTTGTGCGGGGTCTTCCTTTTCTCCACAACCGACCACCTCTTAGATATCCAAAATCTTAGCATTATTAGTGGACTGTGGCGGGGTATGTCTATTTCTCAAGCGGTCCTCTCATACCTCTATGAAGGACTAAGCTCGGCTTGCCTTGGAGGGCCTTTGTTCGGTTCCATGATACTCCTTGAGTGTTGGATAGGAGTGAGAATCAAATTCCTTCCCAAGGAAGATATGACTTCGGCGAGCCGGATCTTCGGGAGCCACCCTCTCTTCTTTATTGAAGGGGCATTTGGATATTCTCCTCAGGTTGAATGTAAGACCGCGGATAAGAAAACTCGGGATGAATGGCGCCTCTTCTTCAACACTTTACCAATGGACAAGTTCATCATGCGACCAAGAGTCCTCCGAAGTGCTCTTCTCAAAATACCGCGGCGCCAGGGCCTCGACCTCCAGCTAGTAGGGAACACTACCATGGCGATCTACAACCCGCACCGATGCCATCTTCAGATCGGATTACCTCGAACCAGCGTTTCCGTACTATCACACTACCCTCCCCTTCTACCTAGGAAGATGGGGAGCGAGGAAGATGAAAGAGCGATCCGGAACGCGCTGACCATGTGGGAGATCAGCAAGGTGCGTCCGTGGCAAGCAGAAGTTGAAGAGAACGACGAAACACGCCGAGATTACTTGGAAGAGTTGAGCAGAATCCGCCCTCTTGGGGATAAGAAGTTGAATGTACCTTGATTTTCTTTTGTTTATGAGAGATATTTACGTTATTGACAATCAATTTTGATTTTACCAAGATTTATATTTCATTAATCTTTGCTTGAGTGAGATAAGATTGCCATAGTTAAAAGATCTTGGGTTCCATCATGGGGAAGGCTAGAATGATATAAACAGATGGGGCTTCTGGAGGATATGACGGATGTACTCTGGGCCGTCATATGGAAATGACGGTCTTGCGATAGGCCGCCAGAATCGGAGTAATCAAGAGCCCAATTTCTGAAGGATGTGACGGATGTGTCATGAGCCGTTATTTTTAAGTAACGGTAGACTCCCAGACCGTTATAATGATGGTTCAATGGAAAGGAAGAAGGCCCATGCCTGAAGGAAGTGACGGTCAAAGATGGGCCCGTTACATGACTGTAACGGTCTGATGCTGGCGCGTTACACACCTGAACCTGCATAGTTGTGAGCTTTTACCTTTGGGCTTGCCCCTGTATTCTGCACACACTTAGACATGAAACAAGTTAGCTCTGTTCTTAGACTCAACCCCTTGCCTTGAAGCAAGTTAGATAATGACCGTTTCTTGATATTTGGTCAAGGGGTGGAGCCTTATTAAATAGGCGAAAAACATAATGAAAATGCGATGCATGCTATGCATATGATGGTATTTTTTGGGGGGGTTTTGGAAAATCTTTAATGTTTTGGATTTTGAAAATATTTGTTGTTTTTGGATTTTGAAAATAT
This sequence comes from Amorphophallus konjac, assembly GCA_022559845.1. NCBI lineage: Eukaryota > Viridiplantae > Streptophyta > Magnoliopsida > Alismatales > Araceae > Amorphophallus > Amorphophallus konjac. The sequence goes on along the minus strand of CM040120.1, from coordinate 199,988,898 downwards.
TTGATGTTTTTGGATTTTGAAAACATATTTGATGTTTTTGGATTTTGAAACATATTCGATGTTTTTGGATTTTGAAAATATTTGACGTTTTTGGGTTCTGAAAATATTTGATGTTTTTGGATTTTGAAAACATATTCGATGTTTTTGGATTTTGAAAACATATTCGATGCTTTTGGATTTTTGAAAATATTTGATGTTTTTGGGTTTTGAAAAACCAATGCCTCTCTAGCAACACGAGACCTCCCTTGTTTTATCTTGAGTCTCGAGACCGGCGTGCAAATAGTGTGACAACCCCTGGCTGAGACCTGGTCATTGTGACGGTGTTTTTACCAACGTCATACCTAGGGTACTCGTCTCAGTCCTAAAAGAAAAAAGAATATGGGGGTAAGCTTAGGCCAGATATGGAAGTTTTTAGAACTTGATTCCCTCACCGTGCAACCTTATTAGAGATTTGGTCTGTTGTGCCGGGGCTTTTTATGTCCGTCATCGAACCTTTATCCACTTAGGCATGCATGCGACCGGGCTCATAACGTCCCGCGGGGAACTGTACTGCCACTCTTGTCATGCCTAATTTTCTTTTTCTTTTGGAGCTTTTGAGAATTCATTCACAGACCTTGAGATGATGCTTTTGATTTCATGGTAAAGAGCACTCCTTTGCTTTTCTTTTCTTTTCTTTCTTGTGGAGTCAGGTCATAACGGACTTGCCCCTATTTGAGACCTCTTCTCGTTAGGGAGTTTGGATCGGTTGTCTCCTTCTTATTTACTCCTTGCCCCTGGATGCAGCCGAAGAATGAAACGTACAGGGACTTTGACTTTCCCCCAAAGCATGGCCAAGGAAAAACCGTGTCTTTTTAAACAAGGAACCTGACTAGGGGCGTCGTGTTGTGTGTGTTTGCCTTACTCAAGTCTCTCTTTTGAAGATAGGGAGGCATTTCTTATTGCCGAAAAAGCACATGGTTTAGATTTTTAAGGAAAGAAACGCTTAAGATACAACCCATTCCACGGGTGAGAGAGCTCCTCACCTTCCGCGTTTACTAAACGATAAGCATTCCCTGGATAAGCTTCTTTTATTACAAACGGCCCTTCCCAGTTAGGTTGCAATTGAGACCTAGGACCTGCAGACCGAATGAATTTGCGTTTCAAAACCATTTCATCCTTACAAAATTTTCGTTCAATTACCTTCTTTTGAAAATAACGTGAAACTCTCTTTTGATAAACAGATACGTGATCGGCCGCATTCATCCTCTTCTCATCTAGGAGTTCCAGTTGGACCAGCAACGCCTCTCGACGTTCATCGAGATTAAGTTCCTTATCGAGCTGTACTCTGAGTGAAGGGATTAAGATCTCATATGGGAGCACCGCCTCCATCCCGTAGGTTAGAGAATAGGGAGTTTGTCCCGTAGGAGTACGGACGGAGGTGCGGTAAGCCCACAGAGCTTCCACCAATCTTTCAGGCCAATCAGAAAATTTATGCGCTTCGCATGTTTTCTTAATGATTTTAAGAAGAGTTTTATTAGTGGCTTCGGCTTGACCGTTGCCTTGAGGGTAATATGGTGACGAATGATGCAATGTAATTTTGAACTTCTTACAGAGGTCTTTAAGCTCCTGGGAGACAAACTGGGGTCCGTTGTCGGTGATGATGCTGCTTGGCACTCCGAACCGTGAGATGATATTCTTCATGATAAAGCGGCACACCGTTGTAGCTTTGATCTCTGCGTACGCCTCGACTTCGGCCCATTTGGTGAAGTACTCAGTGGCGGTGAGGATAAAGTATTTCTGCTTGATATGAGAATTAGGATCACCGAGTGGGCCGACGACGTCGAAAGCCCACATAGAGAACGGCCAAGGAGCAGTCATAGGATGGAGGGATGAAGCTGGGGAGTGAATTTTATCAGCATGGAGTTGGCATTTAAGACACCTCCGGACATAGAGGGAGCAATCTTCCTCTAGAGTGGGCCAATAGTAACCCTGCCTAAGGATCTTTTTTGCTAGAGCCTGGCCATTGACATGACCTCCACACTCACTAGAATGGGCTGCTTCTGCTACTTTCCAAGCTTCCACATCATCTAGGCATCTCATGAGCATTCCATTAGTAGCACGCCTATATAGTTCTCCTGCAATGATAGTGTACCTTGCGGCGGCTCTTCTTATTGCTTTACGCTGCTCAGCCTTTGCCCCTTCTGGGAACGACCCTTCTTTGCAAAATAATTCGATTTCATGATACCAAGGCAATTCTTCTTCGTCCAGAATCTCCTCTAGTTCTGTTAATGAAACTTCCTTGAGATCCTCCTTCTCAACTTTCGCCTCTACAGATTTCCTGAGATTGATGAACCAAGGATCCTGAATGGAGGGTGCGTCCAATCTCTGGACGACGATGGTCTCAGTACTACGACTGAGGGGGAAGGATAAGGAGGAAGCAAGGGATGCCAAAGCATCAGCTAGAATGTTCAAAGAACGAGGAGTATGGATATAGATGAGCTTACGGAATCGCTTAGCGAGGAGCGTGACCAAATCTTGATAAGGTTTTAGCTTAGGGTCACGAGTACGGTAAGTTGACAGAACTTGCCGTAGGACGAGCTGAGAGTCTCCTATAATGTTCAAATAACGCGCGCCTAGGAGAAAGGCGTGCTTCAAGCCGGCCAGGAGAGCCTCATACTCAGTGATGTTATTGGTAGCAGGGAAGCGAAGTTGATAGGCGAAGGGGATGGTTACTCCCTCTGGAGTAAGCAAGATAGCCCCAATCCCTTGGCCTTGAGAGTTGAGTGCACCGTCAAAGTGTAGAGACCAAAAGGGATGGTGAGAAAGGACAGAGAGGTGCTCATCAGGGAAATCGTCCTGAATGGAATCGGTATGAGGAATAGGGAGATGTGCAAGATGCTCAGCGATGGCATATCCTTTGACTGCCTTCTGAACGACAAAGGTGATATCGAATTGAGAGAGGAAGCTCTGCCAGCGAGCTAACCTACTAGAAAGAACGGGCTTTTCTAAGAGATAACAGATCGGGTCCATTCTAGAGATCAGCCTAACTGGGTGAGCGAGAAAGTAATGTTTAAGCTTCTGAACTACCCACACTAAGGCAGCACAAGTCTTCTCCATAGCGGTGTACCTGGATTCAGCTGGATTAAACAACCGAGAAAGATAGTACGCAGCCCGCTCTTTTCCTTCGTCATCCACTTGTGCTAAAACTGCCCTTAGGGAGTCCTCAATGACCGAGATGTATAGGATCAGGGGTTTCCCAGGGACAGGAGGTTGCAAAACCGGGGGATTGGATAGATATTCCTTGAGGTCCTCATATGCCTTTTGACAATCTTGATTCCATTCGAACTTGACCCCCACCTTGAGCAATTCATAAAACGGACGGCACCTTTGAGAATGCTGGGATATGAATCTTCTAATGAATTGCAATCTACCAATCAGTCCTCGAAGTTCCGTAATGTTCTTTGGCGGAGGCATATCCATGACGGCCTGTGCTTTGTTAGGATCAATCTGGATCCCCCGTTTGCTCACTATGAAACCTAGCAGCTTCCCCGAGGAGACTCCGAATACGCACTTCTTCGGATTCATCTTTAGCTTGTACTCCCTGGCTCTCTGCAGCACTTTAGCCAAAATAGAGGGGTGTTCTTCCTTTGATCTTGACTTCACCAGAATGTCATCCACGTAAGCTTCCATATAGATGTGCATCATGTCGTGGAAGATAGCCATCATCGCCCTTTGATAGGTGGCGCCTGCGTTCTTTAATCCAAAAGGCATAACTACATAGCAGTATGTGCCCCAGGGCGTGGTGAAGGAAGTTTTCTCTTGATCTTCAGGAGCGAGATGGATCTGATTATAGCCCGAGTACCCATCCATGAACGATAGAGCTTCGTACCCGGCAATGTTATCAACAAGGACGTCTATATGAGGCAGCGGGAAATCATCTTTAGGACATGCTTTGTTAAGGTCCCTGAAATCAATGCATATGCGCACTTTTCCATCCTTCTTGAGGACAGGGACTATGTTCGCCACCCACTGGGGATATAAGACTACTCTGACGAACTTGGCCTTGTATAACTTATCGACTTCTTCTTTGATCCTTAAGGCCATGTGGGGGTGAAATCTTCTTGACTTTTGTTTAACATGTGTTGCCCCTGGTTTAAGCACGAGTCGATGTTCCACTAAGGAGGGGTCAAGACCTGGCATGTCCTCATAAGACCAGGCGAAAGAATCGCTGTACTCCCTTAGAACCTTAATTAGATCTTCTTCTACCTGCGGCGGGAGATCAGCTGAAATAATGATAGGCCTTGGATCTTCTTCTGTTCCCAAGTTGATTTCCTTTGTAGGTTCATCCACTACCGTCGACGGCTGGTCGAATCTCTTTAATCCTTGTGCATACAAGTCGGCAGTGTCATCTACGTTGCTATCTTCATCTATGGGATCCTTCTCATCCAGCACTTCATAGACGCCTAATCCGTCATCGCTCCACACCCCTTCTATTTCCTCTTCATCTTCAATCGCAATCGTCGTGGCGACGAATTCTGGGCACTTCAAAAGAGCATGACACCAATGAGCTCGATCTTGCAAGAACCTATCAGGAATAGATCGGGAAGGATGCGCAAGCGAGCGCGGCTCAGGAGGGGAAGGGTTGAACGACCTAGAACAAGACCCTACTTCTTTAGACCTAACTGACTCTACTTCCTTAGACTCACTAGACCCTAATCCTAACCTAGGGGAGAGGAAGCTTAATGGAAGGGAATGAGCAGGGGACTCGTGCCCCTGGGACGAGGAGGATGGAGACAGGATAGCATAATCTTCCACTGAAATCTCCGTTTCAAATTTGACGTTTTTTTTTTTTGGAGATCAGTGGAGACCACGCAGCACGACGGAGGAGGCGGGAGCTGCATAGGGAACAGCTCAGGAAAGATGCAATCGAAGAAAAGATCACAAGAGGAGGAACCCCACATCTCGTGGATTTGAGAGTTAAAAAACGGAGGGATGGGGAAAGCAGGCAGATTAATGGGGTAGTGAGGCCCATAAGCAGGAGGATTGATTGGAATCTGGAATGGATCACTGAAAGATGGATTAATCATAATCGGAGGAGGACGGGGTACAAACCCCTTCAGCTGGATCATGCTCTGAAAATGAGAGGGAGATAGAGAAAGAGCAATCAGCGAGCTCCCTTCTTTCTTTGAATCATCACCAGGCCGCTTCTTCGGCCTCCACTGCATAAGAACATTACGGGGGATCCAGATTGATCCTAACAAGCACAGGCCGTCATGCATGCGTTTTTCTTCGTTTTGCATCATCGTTTTCTCTCTATTCTCTCAATCAAATCTCATGATTTCAAATCGCATGCATACACAACACACACACCTATCTTTTCCACCCTTCCATAGGGGTTAAAAACCTCCCCCCGGTGAGTTTGCCCTCAATTTCTACCCCTATTTTATCACTGCGGGATTGATACTACACATGCATGTTCTAATGGGTTTTTGCCTTTGTGTTTCATCTTTGTTTTGCAGGAGAGCATGAATACAACGTGAGGCCCTCTTCCTCTAACCGGCTGGAAGGAGAGGAGGTTTGAATCCACAAGTTCCCCGCACCCCGTTTCAAGCGCGATCAAGTTTTCTTTCCAAGGTATACGATGCCGTTGCACTCCTTTCTTCATCCTTGCGGCGTTGTTAATCCTTGGTGGCGATCACGGTTAGTATTTCCATCCTTTCATCCCCTTGTCTTTGATTCACATGTTTATGCATGTATGTATTTAAAGGGGGCGGGATAGGAAGCTAATCTAATTAAAAAAATAAATCAACAATTTTTTTGGTGCAGAAATCCTCTTCGGGCTTCATCATCTCTTCCGATGATTATCACCCCTCTGCTCTGGCGGCTCCACAGGTCCTCGTGGGCCCATCCGATTTCTTGCCCCAACAGCACGGGGTGGCCCAATTTCACTCCAATCCGGGTCTATCTCAGGCCCAGTATCCTTCTTACGGCCCCCCTAATTCCACTAGTTATCCTTCTGCTCCTTCCTATGGGCTCCCACCCTCGGCAACCGCCATTCCTCCTGCTCACCAGATACAATCAACTCCCTTCACTGCCCCTGCTCCCTCTCGAGAGCAGGATTTGCTTAATAAGTGGGCCACCATGCAGCAACAACTTGATTTTCTTCAGAAGAAGGTGGGCCCACAATCCTTGGCTGATATTCCCGTCCCAAGCTTCCAGAACATCCGTTTCCCTCCGCAGTCTGAGCTCCCCAACTACCGTAAGTATGATGGGAACAACAATCCCTTCATCCATGTGAGGGATTTTCTGTATGAATCGGCGCAGTTCCAATATGATGATCGCCTTATGGCGTACCTATTCCGCCGATCATTGGATGGCGTTGCTCTGGAATGGTTTTATTCTCTGCCCCTAGAAGAGGCCGAGAGCTTCAAAGTGGTCAAGGACAAGTTTATTCAGCGGTTTCAAGACCGGGTCGGCCCGGAATATTCATTCACAGATCTGGTGGCCGAGAAAATGAAGCCGGATGAGGAATTCGCAACTTATGCAGATAGATGGAGGCAGATGGCCGCCAGGGTGCCCGGCCATATTCCAGAGGAAGAAAAAGTTAAGCTACTAATTTCAAATGCTTCGCCCACCTTCAAGAACATCCTGGCAATGAACGATATAGCCAATATGCATCAACTGTATAGCCGGGCGCGATTTATACAAACTCAGTTTAAGGACTCCCCTATCCATTCTCTTTTTGAAAACCAAAAGCCCAAGTACCATAAGAAACCACAGGGGCCGGTTACCGAAGGAGTCCAGACAAATGAGCAAGTACAAGCTGTTGCTTTTCCCTACCAAGCCGCACCATTCCGCTACAACCAAAGCCCCCGCAATCCGCAAAACTCCGCTCCGCAACACTTTCAAAACACTCCACAAAACCCTCCGCCTACCTTCACCATCCCGCAAAACACCTTCACCGCACCACAACAACCACCACCATCACCGCAATACCATAACGTCCCTCCACCCGGCGGCTACAATAATAATAATCCCAACAGCAAGCGCCCGGCTCCCAGAAGAGCCCAGTATCCTCCATTGCCAGAGACACTTACAGACATATTCTCAGCGCTCATGGCAGTAAATGCAATTCAACTTCCTCCAGAAAGGACTGTTTGGAACCCAGCTGTTGATCAAACTAAGTATTGCATGTTCCACCGGCAGCCGGGTCACACTATAGAAGGATGCTTTCACTTCCGAGATCTCGTGTACGACTTACACGAAGGACAGAGAATAGACTGGGCCGAGATGCATAGGGCCATTATGGAAATCAAAGAGAAGAGAAGGCATCCGCAGGGGCAGCAAGTGCAGCAGCATCCAGCACCGCAGCCGCAGCAGCCGCCACAACAGCAGCCACCGCAGCAAGCACAAGATCTGGGCATCCATCAGAATCCGATGCCGAACCATCAACCCGCTCCTCCGCAACAGCCGCCAGCACCGGCACAAGTTAATGTAGTCCAACCACCGGCCTCCAACGCCGGGTGGTCATTTGATGATGATGGCGCCGCACCACAGGTCATGGCCTTCCACCACAAACCTTCCTTCATCCTCCCTACACAACCAACACCCTCTCCGCTCATCCCACCATTCACACCCGCTCCACCAAATCCGCTCACCATCCCGTCGTATCCTTCGCCAACCCCCATCACCGTCATCACACCACCATCCAATCCCGCACCTATCCTTACCCATCCATTCACCCTGCCTTCACCAGCATCCACGTCCATCACCACCCTACCACCCACCAATCCTTCACCTATCATCCGCGCATCCCCCATTAACTTCACCAACCCTCCGCTTTACCAAACTGCCTCCCCCACGCCACCTATTCCACTCATTCGCCCCGCAGGGCCCATCATACTATCCCCCGATGCCGCGGCAAATTGTGCTCTAAGGAGCGGGAAGATGTTCCATCGGAACTACGCCACTACTAGCAATCCCCAGTCTTCCCAACCGGTGGCCGAGCAAGAGGAAGCTGAACCGTTACCGGGGACTCAATATGATTTACTGCATCATCTAGATCGGGTACCCGCCAAGATATCTGTGCTGGAGTTAATCAAGAGGTCCACTCTCCATCAAGATGCACTGAGGGATTTTTTGCAGAAGGTCATTGTTAGTGAAGACATGGCAGTCGACAGTCTACCAACGGCACTAGCAACTATCTCTAAAGGGCCGGCAATCACATTCTCTGAGACCGAGCTTGCACCTCCGGGGGCTCGGCAAATGCCGCTCTGCATAACAATTACTTTGAACAAAGTCGACGTTGAAGCAGCACTGGTCGACACTGGGGCCTCAATTAATGTCTGCCCCCTCAGCACTCTCCGAGCCTGCAATATATCTAAGGAGTTACTACGGCCTACCCCCACCACTATAGCAGCATACGACAACTCAAGGCGGGCATGTCACGGGGTAGTCACTATTCAGGCTGAGCTCGGGCCTCTTTCCATGGCTGTAGAATTCTATGTACTTGATATCGACCCTATGTTCAAGGCTATCTTGGGTCGTCCCTGGATCGACACACTTGGCGCCATGCCCTCTACCGCGCACCAATGCATTAAATTCCCTTTTCAAGGGAGGGTCGTCAAAGTTCAAAGTTTATCCACGGTACAGTCAGTGAAGGCCATCTCTGAACAGATTCTTCCTACTCTCTGGCCAAGCAGCCGGCCCGTGCTATCAGTGCTAGACCTAAACTTTCCTTGGGCGTACACCACTCCTAAGCCCGTCACTACCCCGGTCAATATCAAGGCAAAGCCGCAGATTCGAGATTCAAAGGGGTGGAACATTATATTGAAACTGGGCTATCAATCGGGGAGAGGCCTCGATGCACAGCTGCAAGGGATGACCAAGCCCATACCAAAAGGAAGAAAAATGGGCAGACGAGGTCTCGGTTACAAGGAGACAGCATTATCAATGATGGGTGACTCTGGGCCGCTTACCTGGGATTACCGTCAGCATTTTGTCAGAGGGCCCCCACAGCCGGGTACGTTAGCTGCGAAGCCAGTCCAGTCAGAAACCGACACGGTTTGTCCAGTCACCAGTCCACCCCCGTTGCCAAGGGGGCTAAATGACGATGTGATCGACTACAGCTGGGCCCTCCAGGGGCTGTTTTGTGAAAGAGGCAGCCAGAAGCCACAGAAGGTTCAGCTTATGCAGTGGAGGCCGAAGAAGCAGCCTGGTGATGATTCAAAGAAAGAAGGGAGCTCGCTGATTGCTCTTTCTCTATCTCCCTCTCATTTTCAGAGCATGATCCAGCTGAAGGGGTTTGTACCCCATCCTCCTCCGATTATGATTAATCCATCTTTCAGTGATCCATTCCAGATTCCAATCAATCCTCCTGCTTATGGGCCTCGCTGCCCCATTAATCTGCCTGCTTTCCCCATCCCTCCATTTTTTAACTCTCAAATCCACGAGATGTGGGGTTCCTCCTCTTGTGATCTTTTCTTCGATTGCATCTTTCCTGAGCTGTTCCCTATGCAGCTCCCGCCTCCTCCGTCGTGCTGCGTGGTCTCCACTGATCTCCAAAAAAAAAAAACGTCAAATTTGAAACGGAGATTTCAGTGGAAGATTATGCTATCCTGTCTCCATCCTCCTCGTCCCAGGGGCACAAGTCCCCTGCTCCTTCCCTTCCATTAAGCTTCCTCTCTCCTAGGTCAGAGTTAGGGTCTAGCGAGTCTAGAGAAGTAGAGTCAGTTAGGTCTAGAGAAGTAGGGTCTTGTTCTAGGTCGTTCAACCCTTCCCCTCCTGAGCCGCGCTCGCTTGCGCATCCTTCCCGATCTATTCCTGATAGGTTCTTGCAAGATCTAGCTCAGCGGTGTCATGCTCTTTTGAAGTGCCCAGAATTCGTCGCCACGGCGATTGCGATTGAAGATGAAGAGGAAATAGAAGGGGTGTGGAGCGATGACGGATTAGGCGTCTATGAAGTGCTGGATGAGAAAGATCCAATTGATGAAGACAGCGATGTAGAGGACACTGCCGACTTATATGCAAAGGGACTGAAGAGATTCGACCAGCCGTCGACGGCAGTGGATGAACCTACGAAGGAAATCGATTTGGGAACAGAAGAAGATCCAAGGCCCATCAATATTTCAGCTAATCTCCCTCCACAGGTAGAAGAGGATCTAATTAAGGTACTGAGGGAGTATAGCGATTCTTTCACCTGGTCTTATGAGGACATGCCAGGTCTTGACCCCTCCTTAGTGGAACATCGACTCGTGCTTAAACCAGGGGCAACACCTGTTAAACAAAAGTCGAGAAGATTTCACCCCCACATGGCCTTGCGGATTAAGGAAGAGGTCGACAAACTTTACAAGGCCAAGTTCGTCAGAGTAGTTTTATATCCTCAGTGGGTGGCAAACATAGTCCCTGTTCTCAAGAAGGATGAGAAAGTGCGCATATGCATTGATTTCAGGGACCTTAACAAAGCATGTCCTAAAGATGATTTCCCGCTGCCTCATATAGACGTCCTTGTTGATAACACTGCCGGGTACGAAGCTCTATCGTTCATGGATGGGTACTCGGGCTATAATCAGATCCGTCTCGCTCCTGAAGATCAAGAGAAAACTTCCTTCACCATGCCCTGGGGCACATACTGCTATGTAGTTATGCCTTTTGGATTAAAGAACGCAGGCGCCACCTATCAAAGGGCGATGATGGCTATCTTCCACGATATGATGCACATCTATATGGAAGCTTACGTGGATGACATTCTGGTGAAGTCAAGATCAAAGGAAGAACACCCCTCTATTTTGGCTAAAGTGCTGCAGAGAGCCAGGGAGTACAAGCTAAAGATGAATCCGAAGAAGTGCGTATTCGGAGTCTCCTCGGGGAAGCTGCTAGGTTTCATAGTGAGCAAACGGGGGATCCAGATTGATCCTAACAAAGCACAGGCCGTCATGGATATGCCTCCGCCAAAGAACATTACGGAACTTCGAGGACTGATTGGTAGATTGCAATTCATTAGAAGATTCATATCCCAGTATTCTCAAAGGTGCCGTCCGTTTTATGAATTGCTCAAGGCGGGGGTCAAGTTCGAATGGAATCAAGATTGTCAAAAGGCCTATGAGGACCTCAAGGAATATCTATCCAATCCCCCGGTTTTGCAACCTCCTGTCCCTGGGAAACCCCTGATCCTATACATCTCGGTCATTGAGGACTCCCTAGGGGCGGTTTTAGCACAAGTGGATGACGAAGGAAAAGAGCGGGCTGCGTACTATCTTTCTCGGTTGTTTAATCCAGCTGAATCCAGGTACACCGCTATGGAGAAGACTTGTGCCGCCTTAGTGTGGGTAGTTCAGAAGCTTAAACATTACTTTCTCGCCCACCCAGTTAGGCTGATCTTTAGAATGGACCCAATCCGTTATCTCCTAGAAAAGCCCGTCCTTTCTAGTAGGTTAGCTCGCTGGCAGAGCTTCCTCTCTCAGTTTGACATCACCTTTGTCATTCAGAAGGCAGTCAAGGGATATGCCATTGCTGAGCATCTCGCACATCTTCCCATTCCTCATACCGATTCCATTCAGGACGATTTCCCTGATGAGCACCTCTCTGTCCTTTCTCACCATCCCTTTTGGTCTCTGCACTTCGACGGTGCACTCAACTCTCAAGGCCAAGGGATTGGGGCTGTCTTGCTTACTCCAGAGGGAGTAACCATCCCCTTCGCCTATCAACTTCGCTTCCCTGCTACCAATAACATCGCTGAGTATGAGGCTCTCCTGGCCGGCTTGAAGCACGCCTTTCTCCTAGGCGCGCGTTATTTGAACATTATAGGAGACTCTCAGCTCGTCCTACGGCAAGTTCTGTCAACTTACCGTACTCGTGACCCTAAGCTCAAACCTTATCAAGATTTGGTCACGCTTCTCGCTAAGCGATTCCGTAAGCTCATCTATATCCATACTCCTCGTTCTTTGAACATTCTAGCTGATGCTTTGGCATCCCTTGCTTCCTCCTTATCCTTCCCCCTCAGTCGTAGTACTGAGACCATCGTCGTCCAGAGATTGGACGCACCCTCCATTCAGGATCCTTGGTTCATCAATCTCAGGAAATCTGTAGAGGCGAAAGTTGAGAAGGAGGATCTCAAGGAAGTTTCATTAACAGAACTAGAGGAGATTCTGGACGAAGAAGAATTGCCTTGGTATCATGAAATCGAATTATTTTGCAAAGAAGGGTCGTTCCCAGAAGGGGCAAAGGCTGAGCAGCGTAAAGCAATAAGAAGAGCCGCCGCAAGGTACACTATCATTGCAGGAGAACTATATAGGCGCGCTACTAATGGAATGCTCATGAGATGCTTAGATGATGTAGAAGCTTGGAAGGTGGCTGAAGCAGCCCATTCTAGTGAGTGTGGAGGTCATGTCAATGGCCAGGCTCTAGCAAAGAAGATCCTTAGGCAGGGTTACTATTGGCCCACTCTAGAGGAAGATTGCTCCCTCTATGTCCGGAGGTGTCTTAAATGCCAACTCCATGCTGATAAAATTCACTCCCCAGCTTCATCCCTCCATCCTATGACTGCTCCTTGGCCGTTCTCTATGTGGGCTTTCGACGTCGTCGGCCCACTCGGTGATCCCAATTCTCAGATCAAGCAAAAATCCTTTATCCTCACCGCTACTGAGTACTTCACCAAATGGGCCGAAGCCGAGGCGTACGCAGAGATCAAAGCTACAACGGTGTGCCGCTTTATCATGAAGAATATCATCTCGCGATTCGGAGTACCAAGCAGCATCATCACCGACAACGGACCCCAGTTCGTCTCCCAAGAGCTTAAGGACCTATGTAAGAAGTTCAAAATTGCACTGCATCATTCATATCCATATTACCCTCAAGGCAACGGTCAAGCCGAGGCCACTAATAAAACCCTTCTTAAAATCATTAAGAAAACATGCGAAGCACATAAATTTTCTGATTGGCCTGAAAGATTGGTGGAAGCTCTGTGGGCTTACCGCACCTCCGTCCGCACCCCTACGGGACAAACTCCCTACTCTTTAACTTATGGGATGGAGGCGGTGCTCCCATACGAGATCTTAATCCCTTCCCTCAGAGTGCAGCTCGATAAGGAACTTAATCTCGATGAACGTCAAGAGGCGTTGCTGGTCCAGCTAGAACTCTTAGATGAGAAGAGGATGAATGCGGCCGATCACGTTTCTGTTTATCAAAAGAGGGTTTTGCGCTATTTTCAAAAGAAGGTAATTGAACGAAAATTTCGTAAGGGTGAAATTGTTTTGAAACGCAAATTCATTCGGTCTGCAGGTCCTAGGTCCAAGTTGCAACCTAACTGGGAAGGGCCGTTTGTAATAAAAGAAGCTTATCCAGGGCATGCTTATCGTTTAGTAAACGCGGAAGGTGAGGATCTCTCTCACCCGTGGAATGGGTTGTATCTTAAGCGTTTCTTTCCTTAAAAATCTAAACCATGTGCTTTTCCGGCAATAAGAAATGCCTCCCTATCTTCAAAAGAGAGACTTGAGTAAGGCAAACACACACAACACGACGCCCCTGGTCAGGTTCCTTGTTTAAAAAGACACGGTTTTTCCTTGGCCATGCTTTGGGGGAAAGTCAAAGTCCCTGTACGTTTCATTCTTCGGCTGCATCCAGGGGCAAGGAGTAAATAAGAAGGAGACAACCGATCCAAACTCCCTAACGAGAAGAGGTCTCAAATAGGGGCAAGTCCGTTATGACCTGACTCCACAAGAAAGAAAAGAAAAGAAAAGCAAAGGAGTGCTCTTTACCATGAAATCAAAAGCATCATCTCAAGGTCTGTGAATGAATTCTCAAAAGCTCCAAAAGAAAAAGAAAATTAGGCATGACAAGAGTGGCAGTACAGTTCCCCGCGGGACGTTATGAGCCCGGTCGCATGCATGCCTAAGTGGATAAAGGTTCGATGACGGACATAAAAAGCCCCGGCACAACAGACCAAATCTCTAATAAGGTTGCACGGTGAGGGAATCAAGTTCTAAAAACTTCCATATCTGGCCTAAGCTTACCCCCATATTCTTTTTTCTTTTAGGACTGAGACGAGTACCCTAGGTATGACGTTGGTAAAAACACCGTTACAATGACCAGGTCTCAGCCAGGGGTTGTCACACTATTTGCACGCCGGTCTCGAGACTCAAGATAAGACAAGGGAGGTCTCGTGTTGCTAGAGAGGCACTGGTTTTTCAAAACCCAAAAACATCAAATATTTTCAAAAATCCAAAAACATCTAATATGTTTTCAAAATCCAAAAACATCGAATATGTTTTCAAAATCCAAAAACATCAAATATTTTCAGAACCCAAAAACGTCAAATATTTTCAAAATCCAAAAACATCGAATATGTTTCAAAATCCAAAAACATCAAATATGTTTTCAAAATCCAAAAACATCAAATATTTTCAAAATCCAAAAACAACAAATATTTTCAAAATCCAAAACATTAAAGATTTTCCAAAACCCCCCAAAAAAATACCATCATATGCATAGCATGCATCGCATTTTCATTGTGTTTTTCGCCTATTTAATAAGGCTCCACCCCTTGACCAAATATCAAGAAACGGTCATTATCTAACTTGCTTCAAGGCAAGGGGTTGAGTCTAAGAACAGAGCTAACTTGTTTCATGTCTAAGTGTGTGCAGAATACAGGGGCAAGCCCAAAGGTAAAAGCTCACAACTATGCAGGTTCAGGTGTGTAACGCGCCAGCATCAGACCGTTACAGTCATGTAACGGGCCCATCTTTGACCGTCACTTCCTTCAGGCATGGGCCTTCTTCCTTTCCATTGAACCATCATTATAACGGTCTGGGAGTCTACCGTTACTTAAAAATAACGGCCCATGACACATCCGTCACATCCTTCAGAAATTGGGCTCTTGATTACTCCGATTATGGCGGCCTGTCTCAAGACCGTCATTTCCATATGATGGCCCAGAGTACATCCGTCATATCCTCCAGAAGCCCCATCTGTTTATATCATTCTAGCCTTCCCCATGATGGAACCCAAGATCTTTTAACTATGGCAATCTTATCTCACTCAAGCAAAGATTAATGAAATATAAATCTTGGTAAAATCAAAATTGATTGTCAATAACGTAAATATCTCTCATAAACAAAAGAAAATCAAGGTACATTCAACTTCTTATCCGCAAGAGGGCGGATTCTGCTCAACTCTTCCAAGTAATCTCGGCGTGTTTCGTCGTTCTCTTCAACTTCTGCTTGCCACGGACGCACCTTGCTGATCTCCCACATGGTCAGCGCGTTCCGGATCGCTCTTTCATCTTCCTCGGTCCCCATCTTCCTAGGTAGAAGGGGAGGGTAGTGTGATAGTACGGAAACGCTGGTTCGAGGTAATCCGATCTGAAGATGGCATCGGTGCGGGTTGTAGATCGCCATGGTAGTGTTCCCTACTAGCTGGAGGTCGAGGCCCTGGCGCCGCGGTATTTTGAGAAGAGCACTTCGAGGACTCTTGGTCGCATGATGAACTTGTCCATTGGTAAAGTGTTGAAGAAGAGGCGCCATTCATCCCGAGTTTTCTTATCCGCGGTCTTACATTCAACCTGAGGAGAATATCCAAATGCCCCTCCAATAAAGAAGAGAGGGTGGCTCCCGAAGATCCGGCTCGCCGAAGTCATATCTTCCTTGGGAAGGAATTTGATTCTCACTCCTATCCAACACTCAAGGAGTATCATGGAACCGAACAAAGGCCCTCCAAGGCAAGCCGAGCTTAGTCCTTCATAGAGGTATGAGAGGACCGCTTGAGAAATAGACATACCCCGCCACAGTCCACTAATAATGCTAAGATTTTGGATATCTAAGAGGTGGTCGGTTGTGGAGAAAAGGAAGACCCCGCACAAGCAAACCGCCACCGCCTTGGCTATTGCTTCGTGTCTCTCCCACTTATTTTTACAGTGAGACGCTATCCATTGTGCCATAGGGATCAAGTGAATGTGGCGCGGGCTGATCATGGTCCGCACGTCCTTTGGGTTATGAATGAAGTCGCTTAAGATCAAGGACGGATCAATAGGTTCTATTGTATAGCAAACCCGATCCTCATCCCCCACCTTAGTCTTAGGAAGGGCTAGGTAGGTCTCTACCTCCTCCAATAGGACGGTTGCTTCAAAGGAGGGGAAGATGAAGGTATGAGTTTGTGGATGCCATAGTTCCACAAGGGCTGAAAGGCATGGCCAATCCAAAGACAATTTCTGGAAGTTTTTGCCTAGAACCAAGAGGGGTTGGAGGTGCCATGCTTTGAGGATTGATACCACCTCTAAAGGGAGTGCCTTTACCATGGGAGCCACCCACTTCAGGTTGGAGTAACACCTTGGGCCAGGAAGAGGCTTGAAGAAGAAAAGAAGAAGGAAGGTTATGAAGAAAATTAAAGTGCAGCAAAAAATCTGAACTTTGGATGAAGTCATGCAAGCTTACCACCCTTTGGACATTAGAGCTTAGATGCTTGGGGATCGAGGATAGCCGTTGAAGCTCCCCATGTTCCCTCCTTGCAGCCTTAGGGCCGGTGTAGATCTTCTCTTCCATAGCCGCCATCTCGAAGCACCTCTTCATCTTGATTTCTGCTTGTTAGGGAGAATTCTTCAACCCTAGAACAGAGGTTTTTGCAAGCTGCGATTTTGGGTAAGTTTCCCAAGTTGCTGGGGCTTTTTATTAACTTTGGAAGGATAAGATTGGAGTTGGGAGGCTTTATCTGAAATTTGGATAAGTTCTAGCAAGAGATTAAGTGGCTGAACCTCGGACTCTAAGCTCTCACGGCCGAATCCGTTTTGGAAACGACCCAGACTTGACGGTCTATCATAGGCCGTTACTTCACTCTGGCGCGCCTACCCTGGGCCGTCACTCTTTCTGTGGGTTGGGTTTTCCTTAAAACATGTTCTGTGGCTGTTTACGGTCTGGTCTCAGACCGTCGCCTTTCAACGGACGAACCCTAATCCGTTATATCCTTCAAATCGCTCAAGTCTCTCTCTTCTGGGCTGAACGCCATGTAACGGTCAGGTTAGGACCGTCGTTTCGTTATGACGCGTCTCCTTCAGGCCGTCGCATTTTCTGAGAGTAGTTCTAAAACCATGTTCTGCCATGAACAACGGTCTGGTCTAGGACCGTTGTTTTCTTTTAACGCTCCTACCATGGGCCGCTATTTCCTCTGCAGCCCGGCTATCAGAATAAGATATTTCATGAATGACGGCCTAAGGTAGGCGCGTCGTTTGATTATGACGGTCCAAGACCAGACCGTCATTTCCTCTGCTACTAAATTCAGGCAGTTAGTCTATCCTTTGCCTAGACCTGGCGGTCTTTCACATCTGTACACCACACCTTCTCCACACAAGCATTCATTCACACATACACATCCATCATGCGTACTTTCAATCACTCATTCGTGCATATCCATTCATACATCCACATAAAAAAGTCAACAAAATTTCATTTTCATAAAAAGGCATGTACAAGTGGTAAGAAAAGCATAAAAGTACATCATTCGGCCGGCTTATCCGTCGGGCCGCCCTCATCCTCCCCATCCTCTGGTCTCCTCGTGGGCGGCGGTGCTTGGGAAGTGCCCTCCTCTGGCAGTCCCTGCTCTGCCCTCTCATTTCTCCGTTGGCCAACGGAACTAACTAGGAAATCCCCAACCGAGCCACTTGGGGCAGCACTCCTATGAGCCCCGCTCCGGGAAGAACTCCGCTCTGGTGCCCGGCCTAGCATCCGGACCGTCTGCTCCATGGTCTGTAGCCTGATCTTCAGTGTGAAGATCTGGCGTCGCGTCTCCCGTGCCTCGGTCCGGTAGCGATCAAGATCCGCGGTCCCAAGGCGAAGGTCCTTCACCTCGGCCCGTGCCCGTGCTAAATCTGCTCGAAGTCGCTCCATCTCCACATCATCCACATGTCGAGGGGTCTCCGCTCTCAGTCGGGCTATCTCTGCCCGCACGAGCTCCGTCTCTGCTCGAGCTCGATCAGTCTCGGCCCGGCTCCTCTCTACCTCTGCCCTCGCCTGGGTGGCCTCCGCCACTGTCGCTGCCAGCTCTATCGCCTGTAGATTGCATTGCATTGCATATAGGTTAGTCATATAAATTTAATTAGCATAAGCATAATCATAAAGCATGTAAGTATCTTACCCGCTCCGCGAGGGTGGCCTCCGCCTCCTCGGCCCGGGCAACCGCCCGAGTAAAATCAGCATCTCGCCCAGCCCTGTCTCCCGCAGGCTGCGAGGATGACGATGGGGCATCCGGTCCTGCTCGTTGAGCTCCCTCTGCCCGCTGCATTGTCATAGCCAAAGCATTAGCATCATGCATAATCATAGTCATATCATAAGCATTCAGAATCTCACTAGGAGCTCCAAAGCAGTCCGGTACTCATCCCGCTGCTGGATGGTAGAGTGGAGTAGTCCCTCTAGCTCAGCTATCCGCCCCTCAGGATCGAGCTGCATGTAGAAAGCATGAGCCAGCATGTCACATCCGCATTTCATCATATAGAAAGAGTTTCTTAGTTTAGAATTGCATACCGGTCGTCGGGTACCTCGGTATACCCGGTCGCCGTAGTGTCGAGCAAAGGCCTTCAGGTAGGCCTCGTCGCTCTCTGCCCGCTCTTTCACAGCCCTGCCTCGCTGCCTCCAGTCGAGGACGTACTTCGCCTTCCGGGCACGCCAATCCACATTCCCACTAATACCTCTCGCCGACTTGCCTGGATGGTCATCGGTGCGGCGTGGAAAGGTCACCTCGGGCTGGTGTAGTCCTCGGGTCCGCAAGATCAGCCTGTAGTGCAGAGGCTCGATGATATGGAGGCAGTGCAGCCAGACGTCTCGTCCCCGATACGATAGAGACGCCTCCACCCATGGCTGTCCTGTGTAACCCTCACCGCGGTAAGGGGTCCACCTCACCTGCAGGCATTTAGATCCATTAGCATTCGCATAGCATGAGCACATATAGGCATATAAAGCATTTAAAGCATTTAAATTCTGGGCTCACCGATGTGTGTGGGTGGGAGTCCAGGTCCTCCTGGATCATCCGGGTCTGTCTCAAGACCGACCCCGTATCCCTCGCCACCGACCATCGCCTCGCGATCGGTATCAGGCCAGGATGGAGTAATGCGCCTCTCCCAATGCCCGGGAGGTACAAATAGCTCCAGATCTGCATTTAGGAATCAAGTCAGTTACATAAATCATCAATCATAGCATACATCATGGCATAGTAGAAAGCACTTAAGCGCATTTTTACCTGTAGGAAGGGCGAGAAGCCTCCCAGCATCGTCAGTCGGTCCGTGGTGCTCAACGAGTTGATCAGGAAGGCCAAGACCGCTGCTCCCCAGGCGTATTTCCTCACTCTGCTTAAATCCTCTATCAGCGGCAGCAGTCTGCAGCTGATGACATCCGCTCTGGTCGCGAACAGGAGCTTCCCGAACAACAGTATCAAGAAGCGCCTCATCACTCGATCCCCCTCCTCTCCTGCCTCTGCCGCCACACGAGGGCGCACCCGGTCTATCACTCTGCTTAGATGCTCCTCGGGCAGTTCTCCCACGGCAATCGCTGCCCCTCTCAGCCCCAAACTCTCCTGCAGCACCGATCTCGAGAGCTGGGATGAAGACTGGCCCGGCCTGATCAGGTCCAACCCCAGTAGCTGCTGCGCTATCTCCCGATAGTCGCCGTACGTCCATCCTGTCACTGCAGCGCCGTGGACTCTCAAGCCTGTAATCCTCGCCATGTCTTCTAGCGTGGGGATCATGTGGCCCCACGGGAAGATGAACGCCCTGCTAACCGGGTCCCACCTCTCGTGCAATGCGTACAGCAATGGCGTATCCATCCGGATCACCTCGATGCTGAGCATCTCGGCGAAACCCATCTCTGCAAGTCTGTCTCTCTGGTAGTCGGGCAGTGCCTGGTACACCGCCCGAATCTGCAGCCATGAGATCCTCGATCTCCTCTTTCCCTGCATTGCATATTAGAGCACTAATTAGTCCATTCGCATCATATAGACATTGCATAAACATTAAATATCGAAAAGAAAAACAAAAATTTGAAAATTGAAAACCCTAAAAAGAGTTTGGAACCCTGGCAGAAGTAACGGCCCTGGGATGGGGCGTTACTTGTCTCTGACGGCCTTAGCTTGGAGCGTCAGAGGAGTGACGGTCGCTGGCGGGACCGTCACTTAGTCTGCCAGTAGGGAATTTCTCCCCTGCATCCCCATGACTTCTCACTTTGGCCAAATGGCCTACAAGTGTTCCTAGTGGGTTCATAGACCCATTTCTACCCTTATCCCCCACATGCATTCATAAATAAAAACATAAAAATTAAAAAATTAAAAAATTAGGGCGGAGGGCCTACCTCATGGTCGAGGACCTTCCTCTTCTTCTTCTCTGGTTCCTTGGGCTCCTCTGCACCCAAGGAGGCTTCGGTTGGTTCTTCCACGACCGTGGGGACCTCCTCCTCTTCCCTTGGCTCCCTTCCCCTCGGTTCTTCCTCCACGGGCGGCGGGGTGGTCTCTCGTTCGAGCCGGCGGTGGAACCGCCTTATAGCCATCTTCTTTCCTCTCCCTCTCTTCTGAGGTGGTGGCTGCGGTGCCTCGTCGCCGGCCATTGGAGTGTGGAGATGGAGGTCGCCGGTGGGTTTTTCTGGTTTGGCGTTTTGGTTGTTTGAGCATGAAATGAGACCGAACGGCCGTTCGGTTTGTTTTTTTTTTTGAAAACTCAGGAGAAGCGACGGTCTATCGTTAGACCGTCACATCATCCTGACGCCCCCCTCTAAGGCCGTCGCTTGTGACGGACTGTTTTATTGAAGAATATGAACCGACTCGGTGTTGACGGACTAGGCTTAATCCGTTATTTTAATGTGACGCTCCTGAGTCAGGCCGTTATATGCTTGCAAGTTTCTTGATGAATGAATGGTCAAAATTAATGTTTAAACTTATCTCCATCATAAAAACATTTGATGAGTTTATCACACAGACAAGGGTTATGCCTTAACTATTATCATAACTATCTTGTTGGCTAACCTATCTTTCATGAAAGGAACTATGAACAGAAGGCACGCTTCGCCGTCCGTCAAGCAGGTAAGTCAGGTATTGTATCTCGTTCCCTTATCCCTTAATGCATTACTATATGTTATCTATGATATATTATCTCGAGAACCGGCTGGTCATTCAGGTGTCCTGGGATCTGATGTTCCCCTTAAACAAAAATGATGATGATCTAAGTTCACATGAATAATCGTTGGATAGGCCGTTAGGTTGGAAAATTTGGGGATGATGGTTCTATCTTGCACGCCGTGGTTGCAGACAGTGTCTTGACTCTGGTTTCCCCAATCTAGCAATATTATTCTCGAGTATCTTGTTATTTTATCTTTCTTTGCATTTGCTTTGAAGATTTGTTTTTCTTTAGCCCAGCATGCATCATACGCATTCTTTGAGCATTCATGAGCTTCATTTGTTCAAGAGGTCTCATTGACGGTGAACAGCTGTGTTCTTGATCCTGGATAAGGAGAATTATTCCACTCTGAATTTGAAGGTTTCCTTCGATTTGCTCGCTTGATCTGGTTGACTGAAGATTCCTGTCTGGAGTTTAGTCTCTTTCCTTTCCGTTGCCTCCGGCGGCCAGCCGTGTTTCCTTTCCTTAGTTAATTAAATCCTCCAGACTTGCATCCTTTGGTTAGCTATTTCCTTGTGATCAGTTTTGAAGTTTTTCAAAAAATTCTTATCGCTTGTTGGTGAAGAACGGGTGTCGTTTACCTTAACGCCCTCTTTTTGATCCACTCCGCTTCATTTCCGCTTCATCTCCATGTTCCATTTCGCTTTCGCTTCACTTCCGCTCGTTCCCCTGCAAAGAGGACGTTAAGGAGGGGCATCTGTTGACACCCGTTTTATACCCAATAAGTCGGGTCATCTCCTTATTCATTCAATATGATGCTCCGAGTTGTTCACTCTTCATTGAATTCCTTTTAATCAGTTGAAGCCTATTTTCTGGGTCTCAATTCCTGGATTAGACCTGGTTCCTGGTGGCACTTCGTTCAAAAGCTTGGCAATCCCTCCATTCTATTTTCTTGAAAATCAATGATAATAACGGTCTGGACTAGGCGCGTCATTTCATAATAACGCATGAAGCCTAGGCCGTTAATCTTTGAAGAGTCCCAAGACTTAGGGCCTCGTTGTCCTTTGATAATAACGGTCTACTCCCTAGCCGTTGTTTCCTTATGACGCCCTATGCCCTGGCCGTTACTTACTTGCAGAGTCCTATTGTTTAGATCTTCTTCCCGTCGATCTTATCCTTTGGATAGGGTTGAAAATGACGGTAATTCCTTGGAGCGTTATTTCCAAGTGGCGGTCTATCGTGCAACCGTTACTTCCTTCAGAGAGTCCTGACAGTTCAGGCCTTTTCTCTGCTACTCCGTGGACGAGATAGGGTTTTGGATTGGCATTATCTCCTTCAATTCTAATCCTCAGGACCTCTCGTTTGTTTCTTTGGACTCTTGTTGATATTATCCTCAAGGATTTGCTAAGGATTATCCTCCTTTCTTGGCTGATTTATCTTCAACTCGACCTGAGAGTTTGAGGGAGTCTATAAATAGAACCCTTGATTTCATGACCCGAAAGAGGAAGATTTGATTGACGACGAAGTGCTGCCAAATTCAGGAGCCATCTACATCCAGGAGGAGCTGCTTCCCACGTCCATCTTCCAAGTCAAGGGAGTAATTTTGGGTCTTAGCTTGTCAAGATCATCATCATTGCATGCTCAAGTTTCCCTTGGTTTTATCAATCAAAAGCATTGTCCCTCCTCTTCCTCCACGTTTTTCACTGTTGCTAAGCATACACATATCCTCCTAAACTTAAAAAATGCCCAGAGGGGTTAAAAAAACCAACAACTCCCCGGTAATCCCCTCTCCTTTTGATGTTCTTAAGCTTTTTAAGGATTGATGCTATACTTATGTTGAGGGCTAATTGAGGTTGTGTTGTTTTGCTTTCTACATCCTTGGCAGGTTTTACAGGATCACTAGCACGAGGCCCAAGCCTTCTAGCCGGCTGGAAGGGTTGGAGTTCAAAGAATTCACATCTTTTCACTGTAGGTTATCTGACGGTCAGGTGCAGGAGCGTTATTTCCTTCTGGCGGTCTATCTCACGACCGTTATTTCCAAGCGACGCACAGGGTTTGGACCGTTATTTGCAAGTTGATCTGCAGGCTTTCCTTGGTTTTCTCTCCCGTGGGCGGGTGTTTCATCCACCTACTTCCAAGGTATGTTCGAGTCTTTGACTCGTGTTTACTTTGGTGGCGATCACGACTTTCCTTAGTGTTGGGCACTAGCTGTCTTTTTCATCAAATCTCTTTATTCCCCTTGATTGTTCCACCCCTAGCGGTGTGTTTTTATTTATCTTTGCTCCACGCCCTGACGTGTGTTTTTGTTTTTCCCTTAGCGTAATTTGATTGAGATAGCATGCCCATGCTAGAGTTAGATTTGATTGCCTAGGTTCATGTTCACATGTGCATAGGTTGAGCTGATCTTTGGTAGTTTATTTATCATCTCGCCATATCATTTTTCAAAACCCTCACAATCAACAAAAAAAGAAAGAAGATAAGAAGAAATAGGTAAACAAACAATTTGCCTATCCAAGTGCCCTTTCGGGTTTTCACGTGGCGGGGTACCCGATTTTGCCTGCAGTGCCCTTTCGGGTTTTCACCACAGCTGGGTTTTAGCCATTTTTGCTCTTGCTCGGAATGCCTGAACAAGCCTGGCGGGGTATCTCTATTTTTAACCCCATTTTTATATTCTCTTTCATTTCTTCTCTCTCTCTTTTTTTTTATCAAGAGGGAGTTAGACCGTAATGCCATAAGATCAAGACGAGTGGTAGCTTGGATAGGGCGGAGTGCTGCTAGACCAAGGAGGAGGGTAGCTCGGTTAGGGCGGAGTGCCACTAGATCAAGGAGAAGGGTAGCTTGGTTAGGGCGGAGTGCCACTAGACCAAGGAAAAGGGTAGCTTGGTTAGGGCGAAATGCCGCTAGACCAGGGAAGAGGATAGCTTGGTTAGGGCGGAGTGCCGCTAGACCAAGAAAAAGGGTAGCTTGGTTAGGGCGGAGTGCCACTAGACCAAGGAGAAGGGTAGCTTGGTTAGGGCGGAGTGCCACTAGACCAAGGAAAAGGGTAGCTTGGTTAGGGCGGAATGCCGCTAGACCAGGGAAGAGGATAGCTTGGTTAGGGCGGAGTGCCACTAGACCAAGGAAAAGGTAGCTCGGTTAGGGCGGAGTGCCACTAGACCAAGGAGAAGGGTAGCTTGGTTAGGGCGGAGTGCCGCTAGACCAAGGAAAATGGTAGCTTTTTGCCCGATTACTCGGGGAATATTGGTTGGGCAGCATGATACAGCTTTAGGTGTCTACCGTTGAGTGGTGAGAATTAGATTTCCCCTCGATGGTTAACAACCATGTAGGCCCCTCCTTCGTAGACCCTATGTATCACATAAGGACCTTCCCAATTAGGATTTAGCTTTCCTTTTGGGCTGGACGCCATGACTTCTCTTTTCTTGACCATGACAAGGTCACCTTTCTTAAATTCTCATCCTTTTACGAGTTTGTTGAATGCAGTGGCCATGCGGGCCTGATACATCTGGATATTCTTCTGAGCTTGGAGGCGCTTCCCTTCCAATTCAGCCAATTCTTGTAATCTTCTTTCTGCATTGGTTTGTTCGCCATGGGCCAGGTCATATTGGACTGCCACTCTGAGTGACGGGATTTCCAGCTCTAGCGGAACTACTGCCTCTGAGCCGTATACCAGTGAGTATGGCGAGCACCCTGTAGGTGTCTTGAAGACAGTGCGGTATGCCCATAGAGCTTCATACATCTTTTCTTCCCAGTCCTTCTTATTAGAACTGACGACTTTAGCCAGCAAGGTGCATAAAGTTTTATTGAAGGCTTCTGCCAATCCATTTGCCTGTGGATTGTAAGGAGTGGAAGTCCTCCATTCGATCTTATACTTTTCGGCAAGCCGATAGATCTTTTGATTTCTGAAATGACTTCCATTATCAGATATTATCCGGCTGAGGATCCCAAACCGGAAGATAATGTTCTGCTTGATGAATCTGGCGACCAGTTCACCAGTTACTTCTCGTAACGCTATAGCTTCCGCCCATCGGGAGAAGTAATCTGTTATTGCCAGTATGTACTTATGTCCGGCCGAGGAGGTCGGTAGTGGGCCGACTACATCAGTTCCCCATTGTGCAAACGGCCAACTAGGGACTGTAGGGTGCAGAATGGCAGGTGGTCTTCTAGGCACAACAGCATGCCCCTGACATCTCTGGCATGACTTTGCAAACTTGCAACAGTCTTCAAACATAGTGGGCCAATAGTAGCCCAGCTTCTTGATTTCTATCTTCATCTTAGGGCCAGCTTGATGAGCACCTGCCGTCCCAGCATGTATTTCTTTCATTGCTTGCCAAGCTTGCTCGGTAGATAGGCAGCGGAGCAAAATCTTCTTGCGTGCATCTGCCATTATTCGGAATAGAGTTCCATTTCTGAATTCATAAGAGTCTTTGATCCTTAGAAGTTTCATCTTTTCTTCTCTTTTTTGCGGCAGCTGTTGGTGTAAAAACCATTGTAGCAGGTGTTGTCTCCAATCAGATGCCTGTTCTGTGCTGATCGTGGCGACTTCATTTTCTTCGGGGCAGCCTTCTAGCATGCTGGGGACTTTCCGCAGATTTATAACAACAATGTTCAGTGTCTCATCTGGTGGGACTGCTATTGAACTGGCTAGCTTTGCCAATGCATCAGCCTGGGCATTATGTGCACGGCCCACATGCTTGAGCTCAATATGATAGAATTTCGCATTGAGGCGCACAGCTTTTTGGTGGTAGGGGTTCAACTCCGGCTTTCGCACTTCGAACTCCCCTTGGATTTGCTTTATTATTAACATTGAATCCCCGAATACCTGAAGCATCTGGATATCCATGTTGAGGCTGATGTGCAATCCGATTATCAGAGCTTCATACTCGGCTTCATTATTAGTGCAGGGCTTATTTATAGAACAGGAAGTATGCACAACCTCCCCTTCTGGTGATCTTAGCACAATACCGGCTCCGGCCCGTATTCTGGTCTTTCCATCGGAGTCTGTCTCTGTTCTAGATGCTCCATCAAAGAATAGCTGCCACATAGTTGACTGAGCCTGGCAGGCTTCCAGTGTCTCATCATCGGGTAACTCAGTCCCCAACATATCATTCTCTGGCACAGGATGCTCTGTGAAGAAATCGGCCACGGCCTGTCCTTTTATTGCCCTCTGGGGTATATATGTGATATCAAATTCCATCAGAATTACTGCCCATTTGCCCAACCGGCCTTTCAGTACTGGCTGAGTCAATATGTATTTGAGTGGATCCACTGCAGATATCAATCTGATTTCATGTGACAGCATATAGTGCCGGAGCTTTTTAACGGCAAAGACTAGTGCCAAGCATGTCTTTTCTATATAGGTGTAGCTTTCTTCAGTTCTAATCAGCCTCCGACTCAGGTAGTATAGAGCCTGCTCTTTGCCTTCTTCATTTATTTGTGCCAACATTGCCCCCAGGGAACAGTGTGTGGCTGCAATGTACAGTATTAAAGGTCTGCCTTTAATAGGTGCCCCCAGCACTGGAGGGGTCTTGAGATATTCTTTCAGCTTCTTAAAGGCTTCCTGACAGCCATCGTCCCAGAGGAACGGTACATCTTTCATCATGAGCTTGTGAAAAGGGTGGCATCTCCCCGACAGATTTGATATGAATCGTCGGATATAGGCCAAACGCCCTTGTAGAGATCTCAGCTCGTGGAGATTCCTTGGTGGAGGGAGCTCCTGGATAGCTTTAATCTTGGATGGGTCGATCTCAATGCCCCTATGACGGATAATGAACCCAAGGAATTTTCCACTGGACACACCGAAGGCACATTTCATAGGATTCATCTTGAGTTCATATTTGCGCAGCCTCTGGAACACTATCCTCAGGTCTTGCAGATGATCTTCTCTTCTGCTGGTTTTCACCACCAGGTCATCAATGTAGCACTCCACTTTCTTGAAGAGCAAATCATCAAAGATCTTTGTCATAGCTCTCTGATAGGTAGCACCGGCATTCTTAAGGCCGAACGACATTCTTTTATAATGAAATATCCCCTTCGGGGTGCGGAATGCAGTGTGCACTATGTCTTCTTCAGCAATCCAGATCTGGTTGTATCCGGATGACCCATCTATGAATGACAGGGCTTCATGGCCAGTGGTCGCATCGATCATTACTTCAGTGATTGGCACCGGGAAATCATCTTTCGGGCAAGCCTTATTCAGGTCCCTGAAATCTACACATATTCTGATCTGCCCGTTTTTCTTCTTCACGGGCACTATATTGGCCAGCCATGTAGTATACTGGTTCTCTTCAACAAAGCCCACATCGATCAGCTTGTCGACCTCTTTGTTGATCTGATTTATCAGTTCGGGACGCATTCTCCTGGAAGGCTGCTTCACAGGGCTTGCCTCTGGGTTTATCGCCAATCGGTGCTGTGCCACATCAGAACTCAGTCCTGGCATTTCATCATATGTCCATGCGAAGCAGTCTCGGAATTCTTTCAAAAACTGAATATAATGTTCTTTGACAGCTGGCTCCAGCAGTGCACTGAGGAATGTCGGCCTTGGCTCATTTACTGACCCCAGATTTATTTCTATCAGCTCATCGATGGTGGCTTGGCCTCCGTCTTCAACTTCCGGTGGGGCTTCTTGCAAATCAATAAAGCCTTCCGGGATATAATCGTCTTCATTCTCATGATTTTCTGTTTCATCATATTGATCATCGGCAGATGCTGGTGCATCGTATAAGGCCAATATGGCCGGATTCTGTTCAGTCTGCCCCGAGGACGTGACTGGCTCAGCGGAAAACTTCAAAGTGGAGTCTTCCGTGCTTAGTGGCTCTTCTGACGTGGGCTCCCCTGAGAGGTCATCATTATGTAGAGCTCAGAATTCTTCTAGAATGCACCTAAACTCCAGGCACTCTTGCAGCTCTCTGGCTACTTGATCTTCATCCGGGGTTCCCGTATCAAATTTCGCTTCATCCTGGAACAGATCCTCCTTGCAAGATAGATCCTCCCAGTACCAATCTCTCTTTGTCTCGTCAGGTGTCCCCGTCCCCGGCTGATTGTCTGGGACTTCATTGTCCACTACGGACTGATAAATGATTTCTTCATCTTCTGAAGGGTATTGGTCATACTCCATCCTAGGGGAATCTTCATGCTGGTAGAAGGCAGAGATGACATCTACCTCAGCTTCATAGTATTCTTGCGGGGTATAACCCAGTCCCGGGTGCTGTGTGATCTTCCTCAGTTCTTTATTATCTCGAGGTGGATCCCATAGCTCCTTGAATGCTTTCTTCTGGGCTGCAGACTACATCGATGGCATTTGCATCTTGGAGAACATCTGCGAAACCCGTTGGGTAGTGTACTCCAGGCCTGTAATTGGCACCATCCGGTTTGCGGCTTCTTCAGGGACCATGCAGTCTTGATCATCTTCTTCGACTGCCTCCCCGGTGTAGAATATGATAGGAGGCTCGCAGAAGCGAGGGATTTCCATAGTCTTCAGTGGCAGCACCGTCTGGTACTCAAGACTGACGATGGGTTTAAATAAACCCTGCGGCACCTCCACCTGAGTGTACTTTTGTTTCATTTCTTTATCGGCATCACCTGGGTGGACGCTAGGAGGAGTTATCCGAGCAAAGTCTCCAACATAGGAGATGTGGGATACCTCATGCTTTTTAATGTAGCCCTGGGGTGGCGGCGGAGACCAACTTTTTGTCTTTGTCACCGGCCTCTTCTGGCTAACCACAGCCTCTTTTTCTTTATCCCTTCGTGACACCTCGGTGTAGTAGGATGCATCGAGCATATGGCACTCGAATACTTCAAAGGGATGTAGATCAGCAAACACCCTTTCTTCTTTTCCTTCATGGCAGTATTTTATGCATTGGTGTAGCGTGGATGGCACTATCTGATATTCGTGCAGCCACGGTCTTCCCAGCAGGGCCTTATACGTGGTGTTGGAGTCGATTACATAGAATCGCACCACGGTAGTGAGGTCGCCCAGTGTGAGGTTGAAATTAGCCACCCCGAGAGGTGTTTCACATTTCTGGTTGAACCCCGCAATCTTCATAT
Organism: Amorphophallus konjac; assembly: GCA_022559845.1. Taxonomy (NCBI): domain Eukaryota; kingdom Viridiplantae; phylum Streptophyta; class Magnoliopsida; order Alismatales; family Araceae; genus Amorphophallus; species Amorphophallus konjac. The sequence continues at coordinate 199,959,800 of CM040120.1, read as the reverse complement.
CTCTAACCTTGGTGAGCTGCAGGTCAAAGTAGTATTTCTGGTAAATGAGGTACGGGAGAATATTCACAGCGGCCCCGGGATCTATCAATATCCTGCTCAATGGCTGACAGTTCAGGGAACCCCTCATATACAGCGGTCTGTTATGACCGGGATTCGGGATTAGCATATCATCTTCTGTGAAGGTGACCGATGGCCCAGCATTCACTTCTGCCAGGAGTGCTTCACATTGTGCCGGGGACTGCAGGGCATCCACGATTGCTTGGCGAGCTTCTTCGCTCAAAGAGAGGATTTCCCAGATGGAGAATCTGGTAGGGAGCTTCTTCAGCATTTTCATGACTCGACTGCCCACCCGGACATTAGATAGTCTCATCTCCTCTACCCATCGGGGTCTTGGAGGTTCATGTGGTGCCTGTGGCCTTTGCTGCCCAGTCCTAATTTCATCTTTTTCATCGGTCTCCCGGAAGGCCTCTTCTGTAGCGACTGCCCCTGATTTTGCTAGAGGGTCACTTTCTTCATTTTCTTCATGCTGTTTCTGCTTTTTAGCTGCTGTCTGCTGGCATTTATTGCTTTTAGCTGGAGCAGTATGAGCCGGTTGCTCGTTTTCTAAGCTGGACAGGAACTCCAGGAATGAAGGGGCTTCATCTACCTTCTTTTTGTCTTGGTACAGACTGGCAGGGGGAGGAACCTGGACACCTCGTATCTCTGGTTCCGGGATTTGATAGGGTTGCTCCCCTCTGAACATAATATTATGGTTGGCTGGTGGTGGGCGCCCCCATCTTCTCCCAGAACGTGTTGCATGGGCCGAGGTAGAGGCTTCGGCATGGTTAGCTTCTAGCGGGGCATCGGATGCTTCTGGCTCATCATCCTCCCCGGGCAAGGAAAAGAGTTCCGACAGAGTGTTACATTGTACTGTCGTGACCTTCTTTCCCTTCTTGGACTTGGGTCGTCTCCTCTTCTTCTGGGAATTTGGCTTTGCTAGCTCCTGCCCCCAGAAGGGTTCATTCTCAGCTTTTTCTTGTTCTGCCTCTGGCTGCTCTTTGATTTTCAATTCTTCGAGCTGTTCCCAGAGTATACAGTCTTTCATCAGCAGATGCTTGGGCTTCTTCTGCTCGTACTCATCAAGCTCATTAATATATTGCTGCAGGCGCCTGGCTGCAGGGCTTACTTCTTTATGTGTAGGGAGGGGAGTTTGTCTCCTCCGGTTGTAAGTAGGGATCCGGATGACTGGTCCAGTCTCAGTTGTATGCCATATTGGCTTTATTGGAGGCGGCTTGGGCCTTGGGGTAACACCCCGGATAACTGCTCCGCTGGTACTGGCTGCAGGAGTCTTCTTTCTGCTTTTTATGGGTATCATCTGCCATCCTTCCTGATCCTTCTGTGGGGTGAGGAAGCAAGCTTCATAGGTATGCTTGGTGCATTCTTCAACGGCTTCCTTGGGCAGCTGTTGGTAGACTGAGATCATATTGGCAGCCATTCTCCAGGGTGGAGGCTCATGTGGATGGGGCGGCTTTACCTGGTAATCTCCCAGCTGTAGCTCACCTTTCTTGACCATTCCTTCCATGATATCTTTGAAGACATAACAATCTTCAATTGCGTGCCCCAGCGCACGGTGAAATGGACAGAACAGCGGATCATCTTTCTTTGCTGTATCTGCTGGTCTTTTGGGTTCAGGCAATGTTACCTTATTGAACTTGTATGCCCAGTTGAACAGTGCGGCCGTCTTATCTTTCGGGAAGGAATATGCTTTTCTCATCTTGTCTCTCAGAGAGACTTTATCTTTTCTTTCTGCTGTATCTGCCAGTGGGGGAGCTTCATCTGCCCCTTTCTTCCCCTTCTGTTGCTCGAAGGTTCTGAAATCGACAGTGTTGGCCTCAGAGTGTGATGGTCGTCGCTCATTGGATTTTCCCTTCGGCACGGTGGGGACATTGGCGGTCGGACGCTTGGACAAGAACGTCTCGACTTCTGCCACTATATTATTCAGTCGGTCAAATGTTCTGACATCTGCACCGATCATTTTTTCTAGCACCTCCCTCTTGAGGCTCTGCTTGCATATCTGCACCGCATCTTCTTGATGAGGAGGTCTTCGGCATCTCATGGCTAAGTTCCTCCACCTTTTGATGTAGTCCAGTGATGTTTCATCTTGCTTCTGCCTGGTTGTGTATAGCTCTGCTATCGTGATTTCCCTTTCCGTGACATGAAATCTGTCGCGGAATTTTCTCTGCATATCAGGCCAATCAGCCACTGATCCAGCTGGCAGGCTTGAGTACCATTCAAAGGCCAACCCAGTGAGGGATGAGCCAAAGAACTTGAGCAGATAAGCTTCATCGACCGCTAGGTCACCCATGATTGTAGTGTAGTAGGCTATATGCTCCCTAGGGGAGCCTTGGCCATTAAATTTCTCGAACTTCGGCGGCTTACTGACGCCTGGGGGTAGTCTCTTGGCAGCATACTGGGGAGGATATGGTACCTTGTACACATCATAGGTACCAGCATCACTACCAGTCTTTTCTGACAGCTTCATTTCCATAATTCTTTCAATCATCTGCTTGTGGGCTACAGCTGGATCTATGTCTTCTGGAAAGAAGTGAGCTTGTTGCTGGCTGTGAGGAGTTGTCATCACAGTGGCGCGCAAGATGGGCGCAGTAGGCTGTGTCTGAGACACAGAGGGCTGAGCTGCTGTTTGCTGTGGAACAGGTTGGCTCGGTGTCTTGCCCTTATCAGCTAGGAGAGGGTTAGTTGGGATAGCCGTCTCTGCTGAGCTAGACGTCTGCCCCGCAGGTTCAGCTTGCTTTGAGACTGATGTGGCTTCATGTCTCTCATTGAGCTGCCTTCGGAGAGCACTGATCTCCTGCTGGTATCTTCTGAACATCATCTGGATCATAGGATCCAAGGCTGATGGGATTTGCATATCTTCAGAAGTCCCTTCAGCATCATCAATAAGGGGGTTGTCTTCATCCTCTGTCGTCACCACATTGACTGTCATGGTGGTGATCGTGCGGGCTTCATCATATTTTTTCATCTTATCTTTTGCGGCCTGGCCTCTTCTTGTGACAGGACCAGGTCTAGTAGCCAACCTGAGCAGTTCATCTGGCTGAGTTGGTAGTATATCTTGCCCCCTGGCAAGTCCAGCCATGTTGCAGGCGAAGATTTGCATTTTTTCCTTCCGCCTGTAGACCTTTCTTTTCACCTGGTCAGGATATTTGAGCCGGTCAAAGACCGATATTCTTTCTTTGGCTTCTTCCCGGTACAGGTCTTCTTTGTCATACCCGGCCCTGGGACCTTCTTCATAGCGATTTGAATCGGAGGAAGAGGCTCCGATCATCGTTTCTTGAAGCGTCTCTTCTTTTTCTTCACCTCTGGTGCCCAAGGCACGGGATAGTCTTTGTTGACCGAGGGCAGAGCTCCCCAGGTAGTGGAAGTAGTCTTGGACTATCTACTTCATCTCTTCAGAATTGTGCCTCTGTGGCTCAGGCTGGAGCATTAGTCTTTCCTGGCTTCTCTGCTGATAGACCAATCTTGTTATCTGAGCATTCAAATGCTCGGCTTTGGAATATTTGAACAAGTCGGCCTGTCTGGCACAGGCCCTCGGTCTTCTTGGTATGGCGACCGTGACTGGTTCACTCATTCCCACATAGCCGTTTCGACAGCAGTTGACAGCAGCATCATATTTCTTTCTTTGCCATCTTCTGCCCCCAGCCCTGGGACGGGCGACAGTAAGGTCTTCTTTCTTCTCATCTCTTCTGCCCCTCATCATGGGGCGAGCAGTAGTCAAATTTCTTTCTTCATCATTTCTCTCATCTCTTCTGCCCCAGGCCTTAGGGCGAGCAGCAACAGTATTTCTTGTCTCTTTTCCCTCTCTTCTTCGGCTTCCTGCCCTGAAGCAGGCAACAGCATCTTCAGGAGCCTTCTCCTCATCCCGAGCTGGAGCCCAGCTCTGAATCCTCTTCGGTCGCCAGACCTGTTTGTATTTTGCTGGCTTGGGCGCCAGCGGCTTCCTCTCATCAGCATCCCAGTTGGCCTGGCTGGTGGCCAAAGTCTGGAATCTATTGGTAGTGGGCACCATCGGGACGATCAAATCCGGCTAGACCACCCTTGGGCAACCATTCATGTTTGCCCGGACACCTCCAATCATCATGGTCTTTCTGGAGTTGGAAAGACGACGGTCAACAGCAACATGCCGACTCCTCCGGTTGGTTCTTCTCCCCATCTGAGCGGCAGCAGGGACCATGTCCCTTCTTTGGACATGATGGACGTAGCAGGCGACGGCCGTGGGGGCCGTTTTCTCTGGTAAGATATTCTTCTGGTCAGTGATCTTCACCGGGGCACTTGCAGCAGTGCCTTGCTCATTGTCATCGACCTGCAGAAGGTCAGTGAAGACGACGCCCAAGCAGTTGGGCAGCCCAACGGCAGGCGGCATCGATCCGAACGCGAGAGGTACCGCCAGGTAGCCTTCTCGCACATGCATGTCGATCGGCTGCTGGTCGAAGCAAACGGACATGATTCCGGCTGTCATTGTAGATTCCTGAAAATAAGGAAAGTACACAGAATCAGAATTTTGAGGGGGGGCCCGCTGGGCCTCCTATTTTGGCGTAGAGATGAAGGGAGAGTCGGTCCCACCGGGCGTACCAGACTTATGGACGCGGATTTTATTTTCATTTATTTCTATTTATTTTTATTATTTGTTTATTGATTTATTTATTGGCATGCCAGTCATCGAAATGACGATTTCATTGTGCGCTCGACTTGACTTGGTCAGTCGATTGTGAAGTCCGAGTCGGGACCACAAGTCTGCCATACCATAAAGGCTATGACGTTAATTACGCCCTTCCTAAGAAGGACAACCCTTGATTAAACGCCAAAATAGGAGGCCGCTCGGGGCGGTTAAAAATGAAGTGCATGATATTAAAGCTATTATTATTCTAGGGAGGTAATTGGGTAAATGATAGGTTATTAAATCAGCATGACCCCTCTGTATAGGTCGTGCCGAGTAGATATAGGACACCATCCGCGCAGCGACGGGGCAGGGTTCGGATAGTTATCCGGGACATGTCCCCCTTCGCGTTTCTCATTCGGCCAAAGGCCTCGCAGTGCTCATATTCCCCGAAGGATCGGGCCAGACGGGAGGTGCATGACGCGTACTTCCCGGGGCTTATCAGGGTTAAACATCAGTCGACATCTCGGCAGCATCTCCCCATAATCTGGGTTATGCCCAGGGGAGAATAGGCTATCACCCACGGAGTACCGGGATGAAAGCTGAGAAAAAGAGGGAGCGAACCTCCCACACTGCTGATGTATGCCCTGGGGCAATGTTCGACTTTTCCCTTATAGAAGCCGGTGACACTCATGCAGTGGCAGAGCTCACTTTAGCTAAAGGGGCGGCTCATAAATCGGATCAGTGGAACATAAGAGAGTTTGGCTCCCTTCGATTGATCCCCGGGACAGGTCTGGTGACTCATGGGCATCCCTGGGTGGGTTTGATCTAGACGCCGGGAGTTCAATTGAATGGCAAAGCAGGCTCTCGGGGGAGCTTGGATGTGCACACAGGTTCCCGGCACGAAACAGCGTGGCAAGACGGGTTTTCGGCGCGAGGGCCAAACGGCCATGGTTCCCGGCGCCAGTGGCAATGGGGCCAAGGGGAGCTTTTGGCGCCAAATGATATGGAGGCAGGGGCTCTCGGCGCGGGGTCTTCCCGGCCCGAAGGAGAGCAGGCCAGGGAGGAGGCTCCCGGCGTGGGGTCTTCCCGGCGCGAAGAAGAGCCGGCAAGGAGGAGGCTTTCGGCGCGGGGTCTTCCCGGCGCGAAGGAGAGCAGGCCAGGGAGGAGGCTCCCGGCGTGGGGTCTTCCCGGCGCGAAGAAGAGCAGGCCAGGAGGAAGCTTTTCGGCGCGGGGTAAGGAGATGGGTCTCGGCGCAAGAAGGCTCACGCCGAGGGCTGTTCATCTCCTTTACTGTTTGTGGAGCCGAGACAGACGAGGGCGCCGAGGCGAATTCAGGGTTTTACGGCACTCTGTTTCCAGATTTATAGAGGATTGGGGGGGGTTTCCTGATGGTTAAGGCTGAGATTGACGGGCCTTGAGGAGTCAAAGATGGATACATTTATTGAGTATCAGCCAGCTTTGGAATGGGTTTAGAAGGAAATCCGAGGGCAGAGGGAAATGAAAAGGGGGAACTGAACATAAGGAGCCTCTGTCACCGTTACTTGAATAGACTTCCAGGAGGATGGCTTGATGTCATCATTCGTCGTCCTGGGAACCAAGGGATATCTGTCCCTGATCCAGAAATGACTCTGATGATGTCGGTAAACAAATCGGGCATCAGAAATTCCAGAATCTCACAGACGTAAACCATCATATGGCTTGGCTTCGTTCTGAAGGCCAAGGGATGGCATGTCCCTGGCCCTGGAACAAGCGCATGAAAGCCTCTTCTCAGAATACATCGGAAGAAGAAGGAATATCATCCATCGAAATTACAAGAAGATGAAAATACAGAAAAGGGGGGAAGATAGAATCCAGTAGCCCATTGGATAGGGATAAGGGTCCTATCTACGCTCCTCTGAAGAACAGATTCGTAGGGAGACTCTGAAGTCGGGAGCGTACAAACCATCGGACATTTCAGACAGAAGACATATATGTATACACGGAGGGACGAAGGGAAGGGCTTTCAAATGCCCACTTCATTTCATCTCATAAGCATTGTTTACATCATCTGCAAGGCAAAAGCCAAAGAACAGAAGAGGAGGGGAACAGGGGGAAGCGAAAGATAACTCTCGACATCGTATGAATAATCAAACACGAAGCTATGGACTATTACATACGGAGGTAGATCAAGAAAACAGCAAACATAGGGGGGGGAGGGTGGAGCATTGACTCCTCTCCCTCCCCCGAGCAGCCCACCTGGGGTTTCTCTTCTTCTTCTTCTCTCAGACTTCTCCTCTTTTCTTTCAGCGGAGGCCCTCTCTCTCTCCTTTCCGATCTCCTTTTCTGGATGGATCCCTTTCTTTCTTGCTGTCTCCCCCGTTTTTATCGAGAGGAAAAGAGTTTTTATACCACCCCTTCTCCCCCCTATCGGCATGGGTGTCTCGGTGGGCTGCTTATGACCTCCCGACGCGCCTTGTTCGGAAGTAATGGGTTCTCGGCGCATCACTTCTCGACACGGCCATTGTCGGGCTTTCGGCACCACACACGGATGGGCCCATTTAGGCCTTTTGGTATTTCATTCTTCTTATCTTAATAGTTGCTAAATCCCATTAATTGGTGAGCTAGCATGGTTTCATCAGAATATCTCTGGGGGTTTTCATCGGTCAGTGGACCGTAATTCTTCATCAGTAATGCCGTCTGAACGACGACAATACCGGACATCAGCTTGGCCGGGGAGGGCTTCAGCCGGGTGACAGCTTCAGTAACGGACTCTCCGCAATCCTGGCTTTGCAAGAGTTCCTTGGATCTTCGTTTCTGATTCAATCTCATCTTTTGTCTCCTCTCTATCCTTGGTTACATTTCCGGTGTCAACACCACTCCACGCAGGGAGGTAAAGGGCTACAAGTGGGGCCCGGGAGGACCGACCCTGGGTTGACGGGCAGCAAACTGGAGGTGTGTTCGGCACGAACTCGACCTGTTGGTCCGACTCGGTCCTGCACCGACTCGGTACTGCGCCAACTCGGCTCTGACTCGCTGGATAGTAAGGCACGGTTTCCAAAGGAACGTCACCCTCCTGAGGTCTTCTGAAGGCGCCGCTTGGCTGGAACGATGGCGGGATGTCCCTGATCGACTCCCTGAAGTGGCGGTTCCAGAAGTTGACTTTTGATAATTTTGCACGAATTATTCCCCGACTGTAATTTCAGACTTGCACAGGGAACAGATCTGCACGTCTTGGCTGCAAGAATGATGGTGCTCAGATCCGGAGGCCGATCGAGGTGTGGCTAGTATCGTTGGAAAGAGCACTCACAGAATATATTTTTTTTCCCGTCGAACTAGAGAAGGGATTAGAAATGAAAAACTCTACAAACTACGGGCTTTCCTGTGGATCAGGTTATTGACACTCAGGATAGAAAGAGATCTGCCTGAAACTGACCATTGACTGAGGGGAAAATGAATTTTCTAGACTCCACGAAAATTATGGTGGAACGGGGTATATGTGAGGAACACTAAGTGATGTTTTTGGATTTTCTGAAAATTGATAAGGGGGTGGGAAAAATATGAACAGGTGACACTATCCCGCAGATCTGCAAAAGGGCAGATTACTGAGAGGACAAACAAAAATATGAGAAAAATATCAAACTAAGACCAAATAGCACGAAATTTGAACTGGAGATTAGGGGAGACAGGGGGAACAAACCCTCCAAATCAGGGCTTGAACAAACAACAAGAAAAAAAGATAAAAGTTCAGATATGAGGTTCTATCCTGATTTGGACAGAACTCCGGTGTTGATGGCGGCGGCGCGACGGCGGTGCGATGGCGGCGGCAGAAACAGAATTCAGAGGGGCTGAGGAGAAGGTAGAAGGGCATCACACCCAAGATTTAGCAGAAATCCATCTGCAAGAGGGGGAGGGAGAGAGGAGGAGGGCACACCCTTCTTTGGCTCCAACCAAATTTCACAAATTTTTCTCTTCATTAATCCTTACAAAACACTATACATGGGTTTATATAGAAGGGGAGGAAGGGGGAGGGGGTTGGAATTCATGGGAGAGAGGGGAGGGGTAGCATTTTCTTCCCCCATGTGGTCAATTGACCTAAAAATATAAAATATAACATGTTATTTTAATGGGGGGGCACCCTCTTGACTTAAGGGGAGGCATCTTGGACATTTTGTAACACTTGTCCCCCTTTGAATGTCAAACCATCTAGAAGCCCACCTTGGACCTTTGACTGACCCCACATGGGCCCTACGACTTAGGTGGACCAATAGGAAAGGAGATGGGGGCCCCTTGCTGGTCCTACTGGACTTTTGCACAAAAACCCAAAGAATCCTAAGGAATGACAAATTGGCTTATAAATCCTTACAATTATAAACCTACTTTCCCAAGGATATAAAAATAAAATAAAGGACACAAATACAAATTAAAATGTCAGTGTTCTTGCTGTCACGCCCCGAGCCTTTATTACAACGGAAGACTAACTCGGGGAGCGTGAACAGCTGGCATGGTAATCCTCTTGCGAGCAAGAATGATCAGAGCGCGAAACAATCACACACATAAATATAATTGCATAGTATTTAATCAAACTCCAACTTTATTTCATAATTGATCAATATTCAAAATACAACCACCTTTTTCCATCATTCTACTAGACTCAAGAAATAAGAAAATTACATTGACTCTATCTAAACAACATAGACTTCCTAAGTCTTCACTCATTCTTTAATCACTCTCGGATCCGCTACTTGAACATTCCGAATCCGAACCCGATCCACTATCATTTCCTAAAAAAGATTGGAAATAGGTAATGAGCACACTTGCCCAATAGGTATCTTCGCATCAACATGAAGGCATTATTTAAAGTAATTAACATTTTAGCTCTAGAGAAATAAGGCAAAATCATGCGAATGCGATCAATCACTCGATTAAACCAAAGTAACAAGACAATTATGTAAGATAGAATGAACTAGCAAGAATGTAACAAGAACATGGTATTGACCTTTCATGAACAAGAATGTATCGAGAATGTACTAGCAAGCCACATAATCAACACTCCAGCATCTTTTGCTTATGAGCAAGTGCTTCATGAATTTCTGTGGAATATCAAGCAAGAAAGTCATGTACTAGAATGTTATGTCATGCTGCATCGTGTTGTGGATTTTCACTTCACGAGCTGTGGATAATTCACTTATTTATAAAGAAAGTACTCCCAGCGTAATGCGACGCTAGTAGCATCATACCCCATGGTTTATAAAATAGTATGTTTCCGACAATCAGCCGAGGGGACTAGCATAGAGCCCTTGAACACAATCAGTGCTCGATCGCATCTTCAAGTATAAATCAAGCTTTTTTCCACGCATGAAATATAAAGTATGGCCAAGAATATAGCAAGTTCAAATAATGAAAATCAATGAATGAACGCTTCAATTTGAATATAAGAAATCAAGAATGATATTAAACAATGTTATGCTCATAAAATAAATCGGCAGCATAACGGTATATTTCTTAACTTTCATTCATTGCATTAGTCTCTTAAGCAATATGATAAGTTCTAGATCATCAAGGGTCATCTAGAAACCTTTAAATATCAACTCTTGGGTCAAACCTTGAGTTGAAATACTCAAGTCGTGTGACGGTCGTGCACTGGGCCGTTACATTGTGTGACGGTCTAGTGTTGGGCCATTACAGCAGCCTGAATCCAGAATCAAGAATTCAAACTCAGATGAATGTGACGGTCGTATATTGGGCCGTTACATGTGCCTGACGGTCCAATATAGAGCCGTTACACTACTGACAATCAGAAAACATCGATGGTGTAATCTAATCAATAGGCTTTAATGGTACAACCAACTCGGCATCCTTGTGGGAATCCCAGGCTCGGGGAGAATTATGGAGGCCTTGAAACAAGATTTCCTAGTCCATTGGAAGGAATATCCAATAGAGAGGTCCTCATGTCCAAGAATAATGTTCCTATAGTGCAAAGTGTAAACTAATGGATCACATACCGGAGTATGTGCCATGTACTTAAATAAATGACTCTATTGATAAAGAGAGAATGTGTAACAACGTGAAACCAAGATAAACTCGGTCAATATAACATTAGAAAATCATGCTTTAATTACAAAACTATAGAATTTTGGCACATGAAATTAACATAACTAAAAATAGCTCAAGATGCCTAAATCATGCAATTTCCAATATGAACTAGTAAATAAACTTAAAATCATGATAACATGTCAAAACTTAGATAACTAGGCTTATTTATAAGTAACTTAACTGGTCACCATCCTGTCATGGGCTTGACAGAACACAGAGTCTAACGGTTTAATAGGAGAGCATCACAGTGATTGTGACGGTCTATCGAGGGGCCGTTACAGTAATGTAACGCTCCTGTCCTGGTGCGTTAGAGACAACAGTGAAATAAAAATACCACAGAGTGCGTGACGGTCTATCGTAAGGCCGTTACACTCATGTGACGGTCCTACCCTGATCCGTCCGAGATACTGCTGACAATAAGAAGTAATAATGACTTAAGTTCAACTCACATCATGTTTGGAAATCATATATATATACTTTCCACATGATAGAATGAAGGCTAGACTAACATTATGCATGGGTTCTTTGTGAATTTTACATGAAAGTCCCTTTTTAAGTTAGTTAGGGCTATGAACATGTATGTATGCATGCCTCTACTAAAACATGTGTTGTGCCTCTGTGATTTTGATGATGGCTGTGGTTTTGATGATTGGGTTTTGATGTGTGTTAATCACTGTGAGTCATCTTGCTGTGTGAGTCATCATGTTGATATTCAGTCACTTTCTGTTCATAATGCAGTCTTTTTCAAATGTTCAGTCAAGCATTGCATATTCTGATGTTCAGTCTGATTATCAAAGCATTGTATTGTTGTTCAGTTAGTTTAACAGATTTAAAGCATTGCATGTTTTATGTTAATCATTTTATCTGCTGCATAAAGCATGTTCAGTTGTGCTGTCTGTTTGTGCAAGTCTACACATCCTATTTGGTCGCTCTCCAAGTCTATACACTGCCAGCACACACATACAAACTATCTTCATGAGAAGTCTTCACATCGACTGTTCATTCAAAGTCTAGACATTCGATCAAGTTTGTACACTGGTCTTGGGATATGGATTCATAAAGTACATACACTCTTCGGTTGACTTCAACTGAAGTAAGTACATTGGTATACATTGGGTCATGCATTCACTGTAGAGTCTACACATTGCTGGGTCTTATTCAATGTCTTCATGCATTCATCAAGTCTATACGTTGGAAGACAAAGTCTATACAGCGTCAACTCATTGGGCTGCAGCGTCAACTCAGCAAGTATGCACATCGCCTCATTTCTTCAAAGTCTATACGCTGGATCATCTTTCTTAGCGTCTTCATATTCGAAGTCCATACATTGGTCTTCACCTAAAGTCTATACGTCACTGTAGCTGCATCGTCTCATGCAGCGTCTCATTCAAGTCTGTACAACCGTTTGCATTTCATGAAGTCTGTACACTGCATCGTCTCTCAAGCATTCAAAGCCCATGCATTGAAGTCGAAGTCTGTACAGCCGGTCCGTCTTGTTCAGCGTCTTAGTGCATTCAAAGTCTGTACAGCGTCCGTCTCAGCCAGCGTCTCATGCTGCGTCTTAGGCAAGTCTGTACATCACCTTCAGACTTTCAAGTCTATACACACCATGCTCATTCAAGTCTATACATCCACAGTGTAACTTCAAAGTCTGAACATTGTCTCACAGTTCCAAGTCTATACACTGGACTGTGCTCTCAAAGTCTGTACATTGCCTTCAAGGCACCAAGTCTATACACTCTCCTGTTCACATCTCTGTGAAGTCTATACATTGCTGATCGAACGTAAGTCCATACATTCCAACCTTTTCCTATGTTCGCTGCTTTAGCTTCACTCCAAGTCTATACATTGGACTGCCAGTCTTTACCTACGTTCAGAGCCTCAAGTCTATACAGTGGTAAAGTCTGCACATTGTGCTGAAGCTTCAAGTCTGTACATTGGCTTCGCATCTACAAGTCTGTACATTGGTTCAGATTTTTCAAGTCTATACACTGGCTTATTCTTCAAGTATATACAGCCTGTCTTCACGTTCTAAGTCTATACATCGTTCCTCAAAGGCTAAGTGTATACATTGTCCATATTGCATTACATGCTTTATATCAAAGTCTGTACAGCATGCCTTGTTGTTCACAGCCTTCAAAGTCACATTGTATTGCGTCAACGCAGTGCATTGGCATGTAGTGAAGCGTCAACGCATTGCATTGTGCATGCCCTGGCAAAGTCTATACATCGCTTGCATCGTTAAGTCTACACATTGACGCTTGTATTATGAAGTCTACACATTGGGGCAAAGTGTATACATTGCTGTTTGTCTTGTAAAGTCCATACAGTAATGTCTGTTCGTTGGCTTTAAACTGAAGTCTATACAATGTGTTGTATTCTTCAGAGACTGTACAGGGTTTAGACATAACTGATAAATATGTTCTTTGTCTTAACAGGGAATCTTCGTGAAGCCTAATGAAGGCACGTGATCCAAGGAAGGACGAGGTGCCCAGATGAGGACACGAGTACTGACAGCCTGCTGGATGCTGCCACGTGGTCCGAATTCTTAGGGCGGGAAATGTGGAAACCTCACGCGCCCTGGCTGCTGCTGATGCTGCTATATATACGAGCCTTCTTCCACAGATGAAGGGTGATCGAAGTTGAGAGAATAGAAGCTGTGAAGAAAAAGCAGAGTGCAGAGAGGTCTTCGATCCAGTGAAGAAAAGAAAGAAAAGAAGAGAGCAGAGAAGAGAGTGAGAGTGAGAGCAGAAGAAGGAAAAGAGAGAGATAGTGCTCGTGAGAAGTGAGAAGAAAGAGAGAAGAAAGAGAAGCAGAAAGAAGAGGAAGAAAAGAAGAGGAGGAGAGAGTCTATTGAAGATCAGTTCAGTCTGTTCGTGGATCAAATCCAGAACGACTATGCTCATTGAGAGCTACATCTCTTGTGTTTCGTTTCCAGCTTTTGTTGCTATGCTTTTTATGTTTCTTTATTTTTTCTTTTGTTTCTATGGTTAGCCTTGTTCTTCGATTGCCCTGCTGGGGATCGGGTTCCTCCTGTGGATTCAGGAGAAGGGAGACTTGTCTCCGGTTCTGGGCTTGTGGCTTGCAAGTCCAGGGGTCCCTCCGGTTGGAGGAAGAGAGGTCTGTGACCTCTGGTTGCTGGTGACTGGGAGTCACTAGCGGGTTCCCTCCTAGTCTGGAGGAAGAGAGACTTCGGTCTCTGGTTTCCAAGTGGCTGGGAGTCACTTGGGGTGTCCCTCCGGTTGGGAGGAAGAGGGGATGCTGTTCCCCTGGTCAAGCTGTGTGGCAGCAAGTGTTCGCAGGCTGAGTCTGCTTGTTTCTAGCGTTGGCTAGTGAAGCCTCACTCCGGTTGGGAGTGAGGGGTGGATGTAGGTCTAGAGGACCGAACCACCTAAAAAATCTACTGTGCAGTGGTTTTGCTTTGTGCGTTTGTTCCTTGCCTTCTACCTCCCATTCACAGGTTGTGCATGCTTGGCTAGTTGTATGAGCTGGGGAGTTAACCTTGAGCATTATATTTTTGCTAGGTGTGATTGGTTTGCTTAGCTCTGCCTGCGTTTCTAGTGTAATCAGGTGGCTGCATTGTTGCAGTCCAACTGTTTGATCATGTGTTGTCTTGTCATATCATCTTGGAAAGCTTATTAGTTTTTATTCCGTATATCTGAGCTCTAGAGATTTAATTTGGGCATAAATTCTGAAGGGGATACATTCACCCCCCTCTGTATCCGGGCCTAGCACCCTAACAATTGGTATCAGAGCGGTGTCTGCTTAGAAGGTCCAGCGACCTGCAGATCCGATCCTGCTGTCTTCGGTGCTAATTTGTTTTTAGTGCATCAATATTCCTGTTGCATTAATCTGATTTGTTTTCAATGGCTAGTTGTCCACCCGCCTTTAGTGGTTCTGATTTCAGTCAGTGGCACAGTGCTTTACGTGCTTATGTTAAATCTGTTGATCCAGATCTGTGGAAATTAATTTCACAAGGTTCTCACACATTACCAACGAAAGTATCCAAATGGACCGACAGACACAGATCAAAGGATGGAGAAAATCAGAAAGCCTTTAATCTGATGAAAGCAGCTACTGACAGAGCCTTATGGTCTTGCCTTCATGATTGCAGGTCTGCTAAAGACATTCTGGATATACTGAAGTGAACTCAGATAAGAAATGAGGTCAGCTGCATGATGGCCGACAGAAATAATCAAGGCAGTAGTCAAGATGAAGATGATGATGATGATGAGGTAAATCCCTTTGAAAACTATACTTTAGATGATTGGGAAAATGCATATTCTGAGCTACTTGAATCTCATGAGCTGTTAAGAAAATAGTATAAAAAATTGAAGAAGGGTACTGGGTCAGTTAGTTCAAGTTCTCCATGTAGAAATTGTGTTGAATTGAAAAATGTTCATGATGCCTGTATGTCTGATTTTCAAATGTTGAAGGAACAAACTTCATTATTGAGAACTGAGAATCAAGATCATTTAAATGTGATATCTGAACTCAAAGAAAAATTCAAGTCAGATAATGATAATCAGACTCTTGTTAACTATCATGACCAGTATAAAAAATTGCTGAAAAACTTTGAAAGTGGAACTCAGATTCAAACAAGCTAAAATCTGAAAATGATTCTCTGAGAAAATCTGTTAATGAAAATGATGAAAAATTTGAGAAACTTGAGCAGGAGAAGAACTTGTTTGCTGAAAAATTCAATGCCATAAAATCTGTAAATATAGAATTACAGAAAGATCTGGAGAAACAGCAAAAAGAATTAAAAGAATTTGAGGCTGAAAGAAAACTTGGAGTTAACTCAGATGATCAGACTCTAATAAATGAATTGGTTCAAAATGACAAACTTAAGGAAGAAAATGAGAAATTAAAAATGCTGAACTCCACTATGTCTGAGAGACTTCTAGCTTTAGAAAGAGGTAAAAGTGTTTGTGTTGAAGATTCTGATAAACTGAGCAATCTGGAACAGGAAGTTGAAAAATACAAAACTGCTAACAATGTGTTAACTGAATGTGTGAATTGCAGTGAGCAAGAGATTGCCAGTTACGAGTTGCATATTTCCTCTTTAGAAAATGAAATTCAAGACTTAAAAAACTCTTTGTCTAAATTTGTTAGTGGGCAAGATAATCTGAACAAATTACTGGGAACAAAAGTCAATGTCAAAAAGGAAGGGTTGGGCTACAACAATGTCAATAAAAACGCTTTCCAGAACAAGCTAATGACATAATTTGTAAAGGCTTCAAATGTAGCCACAACATCAAAAGACAAACAGCCCATTGTTCAGAAAAAATTGGGAACAAAGATTAATTTTAAGAAAGAAGGACTGGGTTACAGTCCAGTTATGAGGAAGGTTGATGGAGTCAACCTGAAAACTATTTTTGTTAAATCTTCTGAACAGGATGAGCCTTCTACTTCATCTCCAACTCAGTACAAGGCTAAGAAAATAGGAAAACATGATAAAAATTAGAAAAGGACTGTAAATCAGGAAATAAATAAAAATGGTTCATCACTGCATGTTAATTATAGTCCTAACACACACTCACAGGCATCTAAAAAGAAGATTATCTGTCATTACTGTCATAAATTTGGTCATATGATGCATGAGTGTAAGTTGATGGAGAAGGATGATAAGAATGCTAGGATATCTCATGATAAAAATCCTTCACCTCAGAAAAGGAGTGTCACATGTTCTAATTGTGGCAAATTAGGACACTCAATTGCTCATTGCTGGTTTGCTAGTGGTAAGAAAACCTTTTATTCATATCATGCTAAATTCCCTGCAAACCAACTTGTTTTTAGTAAAAACAAATCTGCTTCAATGAACCAGCACATCATCTGTTTTAACTGCAACATGATTGGTCACAAGACCTCTGAATGCTGGTCAGGCTCTTTTAAAAGAAATTCTATTTCATGCTTTGAATGTGGAAAGAGTGGCCACAGGGCCATTGAATGCTGGCATGCTCAGGGTAGAAATGAGAATTTTAAACATGCTAAAATCCCTGCAAATAGACATGCTTTTCATGAGAATTTTAAGAGAATGAATTATTCTCATTGTTTTAACTATGGGAAGCCAGGCCATAGAGCTGCTGAATGTTGGCTGGCCTGTTTTAGTAAACAGAATTTTAATTCTGTCAACAACAAAAAATTTCATGCATATGCACATGGATTTCATGCTAACAAGAATGTGCATAGATTAAATCTGAAATTTGGTGCATCTTACTATCATTATAGTAAACAGAACTCTCTCTGCCAATAAACTTCATGACAACAGTAATGTGCATAAGAAGAATTTGAAATCTGCTAATTCATGTCATTACTGTGGTCAAATTGGTCATTCAATGAATAATTGCTACTTGATGAAATCTGATGACCATGCTGCTAGAAATGTGTTGAGAAAACCTGCTAGGAGTAATACTGTCATGTAATGACCCAAGACTTCTTGGGTGCCTATTTGTGCAAAATAGTTTGCTAACCTGCAGGTGTTCCTTGGAAGCTGAAGAATAAAAGGGGTTAATAAACCAAGGCACCCAAGTTGATAAACCCCATTCTCACACTGTTCAGGTAAATTCTCTGCATTTCCTGTTTTGAAACTCATTACATATCTTGGTTGATGTGTCCATGCATAATTGCTATTTTTTTCTGCATAGCATATTCACTCTTCATCTGCATTGTCTAAATTGAAGCCTTTGAACTCTCCTCAACTGAAATTTATGCTTTGGACACTATGAGTATTCACATCTCTCAATGCTCATACTGTTTTGTCTATTTAAATCTGAACTGCATATGAATGTTGTTGAAATCTGTCTGTTGCATAGTTCATTGAAAATCTGGATTGCATATAGGACTGCATATTGAATTATCATGATTGACCTCAATGGTATATAAATGGTAAGCTACCAAAAGGTAGGAAAATCTGTCTGGAGGTTCTTACTATGTGTGAGGTGGTCTTTTAGACCAAGTGCTCCGCCTAGTACCATGGGTCACTTTGCTGATAGGACAGTCTGATTGTGCACAAGTCACAATATCATTTGGAATCATATGTTCAGTTTTCAGTGCAAACATTACATGTTTTCAGGGGGAGTTAGTTGCATATCTTTGCATAGCATTCAATGTTGAGTCTTTGCATGTCCTTGCATACATATAGTGCATTGCATTTTCTTATATTGAAAATGCCAAAAAGAGAGTTTAAATGCATATTGTGAGGGGGAGTCAATGCATTGCATATAGGTTGTCAAATGCATACATTTGTCAGAATTCATTGCATATCATTTCTTATTGATTTTGTTGACAAACCTTGATCATATTCTGAAAACCTTGAGCTTCACAATCTCTCTTAACAATTGATATTTCTCCTATCAATTGGTATCATTTGAGTTCAAAATTCTATCAGTCTCTCATGAAGATTTCAATGGGCTATCTCGATCATAAATCTGAAAACTCTTGAACTAGAAATCTTCTATTATATGTTTTTATGAATGTCTGAAATAACTCATGTGGTTTAAGTTTAATATATTCATGGAGTTTGACTTTAAAATCTCTTAAAAATATCTGAAGCATGTTTTAATAAACCTTAACCATCTATTTCATGCTGTATCTTGTAAAATCTTCTGAAATCTGCATTATTAAATTCATGGCTTTAATTGGTTAAGTACATGAAATTATTATTGACTTGAAGCAAATGAAATTATCTGAAATGTCTAAAGGGTAAATAGTTGTCAGAGCAATGACTTTGGTCACTGAGAAACCATGTCCAAAGGATTGTGTCATGAGGTGCCTAGTTAACTCTGCAAAATAAAAATTGATTGTTAAATCAGGCAGAGCAATGGCATGCACACTGAGAAATACAACTCACTCATCCAGAAATGATTTGGAATGTGTCATGATGTGTAAATGCTACCTCTGTTCATATAAAGCATGACTGTTAGTCACACTAAGTGCTTAGGGATATTGGCCTCTAATCAAGGTATATCCTCTAGTTACAAGGTGTGCACTGAACTAGAGTGCTCGTAAAATTTGTAGCATGAAAAATTGTTGAACAAATTGAAATATCTGAATATTGATGCTAAAATTAAATTGCTACAACCCTAGACAAAATCTCATATGACTTCATAATTGCTTAATCTCAATACTAATACATGTAATTCCGAAAGAAGTCAATAAATTTGATTGTGTAAGAAAAAGGGAGATTAATCAAGATAAATATGAGGGCTTGGTTCATTTTTATTAAACTGTGGTTTTAGATATCAATACAGAATTTTATTGACAAACTTAGCATACATCATGTTTAAACCATGCTGAACAATAAAATTCATTCATAAGCCCTTGTAATTGAAGATTTTGAAAAACTATGATTTAGATTTATGAGATTGATATCTCTCTGAAAATCTGACTGAATTTCTTGTGAATGGAGCTTCTTTGAAAGTCTATTAATTGAAACTCTTCTGCTCATTATCTTTGATTCATTGACCTGAACTTATCTTTGAACTGCCTCTGTGGTCTTCTTCTCGACAATATCTTTGGGTGTCATGCATCACTTGCATATCAATTGACATCTATTCAGGGGGAGCATCATAATGAATCATGCTCATATTATTTGTGACCTTGCATTCATATACTTAGGGGGAAGTATTGCATTTCTTGTTGCATCTGCATTTATCCCTTCCCATGGCTCATCTTGATTATACCAAATGAGGGAGATTGTTTGCCAAAAAGGGGGAGATTTTCATTCAATCATTGCATGCTGGCTTCTTTCGATCATCTCTAACTAATGACTTTTTGCTGAAACTCTTAAAGGGGGAGAATTGTGTTCTTGCAAAAGGAAAAAATTAACTGAATTTTTATACATGCTTCAACTTCTCAAACTATTTTTCTTTTTGATGAAGTCAAAGGGGGAGAATAGTTTGTGTCATCAGCATTACTCACAGCGTAGTATTGCCATCATCAAAAAGGGGGAGATTGTTGTGCCTCTGTGATTTTGATGATGGCTGTGGTTTTGATGATTGGCTTTTGATGTGTGTTAATCACTGTGAGTCATCTTGCTGTGTGAGTCATCATGTTGATATTCAGTCACTTTCTGTTCATAATGCAGTCTTTTTCAAATGTTCAGTCAAGCATCGCATATTCTGATGTTCAGTCTGATTATCAAAGCATTGTATTACTGTTCAGTTAGTTTAACAGATTTAAAGCATTGCATGTTTTATGTTAATCATTTTATCTACTGCATAAAGCATGTTCAGTTGTGCTGTCTGTTTGTGCAAGTCTACACATCCTATTTGGTCGCTCTCCAAGTCTATACACTGCCAGCACACACATACAAACTATCTTCATGAGAAGTCTTCACATCGACTGTTCATGCAAAGTCTAGACATTCGATCAAGTTTGTACACTGGTCTTGGGATATGGATTCATAAAGTACATACACTCTTCGGTTGACTTCAACTGAAGTATGTACATCGGCATGCATTGCATCAAGTGTATACATTGGGTCATGCATTCACTGTAGAGTCTACACATTGCTGGGTCTTATTCAATGTCTTCATGCATTCATCAAGTCTATACGCTGGAAGACAAAGTCTATACAGCGTCAACTCATTGGGCTGCAGCGTCAACTCAGCAAGTATGCACATCGCCTCATTTCTTCAAAGTCTATACGCTGGATCGTCTTTCTTAGCGTCTTCATATTCAAAGTCCATACATTGGTCTTCACCTAAAGTCTGTACATCACTGTAGCTGCATCGTCTCATGCAGTGTCTCATTCAAGTCTGTACAGCCGTTTGCATTTCATGAAGTCTGTACACTGCATCGTCTCTCAAGCATTCAAAGCCCATGTATTGAAGTCGAAGTCTGTACAGCCGGTCCGTCTTGTTCAGCATCTTAGTGCATTCAAAGTCTGTACAACGTCCGTCTCAGCCAGCGTCTCATGCTGCGTCTTAGGCAAGTCTGTACATCACCTTCAGACTTTCAAGTCTATACACACCATGCTCATTCAAGTCTATACATCCACAGTGTAACTTCAAAGTCTGAACATTGTCTCACAGTTCCAAGTCTATACACTGGACTGTGCTCTCAAAGTCTGTACATTGCCTTCAAGGCACCAAGTCTATACACTCTCCTGTTCACATCTCTGTGAAGTCTATACATTGCTGATCGAACGTAAGTCCATACATTCCAACCTTTTCCTATGTTCGCTGCTTTAGCTTCACTCCAAGTCTATACATTGGACTGCCAGTCTTTACCTACGTTCAGAGCCTCAAGTCTATACAGTGGTAAAGTCTGCACATTGTGCTTTGAAGCTTCAAGTCTGTACATTGGCTTCGCATCTACAAGTCTGTACATTGGTTCAGATTTTTCAAGTCTATACACTGGCTTATTCTTCAAGTATATACAGCATGTCTTCACGTTCTAAGTCTATACATCGTTCCTCAAAGGCTAAGTGTATACATTGTCCATATTGCATTACATGCTTTATATCAAAGTCTGTACAGCATGCCTTGTTGTTCACAGCCTTCAAAGTCACATTGTATTGCGTCAACGCAGTGCATTGGCATGTAGTGAAGCGTCAACGCATTGCATTGTGCATGCCCTGGCAAAGTCTATACATCGCTTGCATCGTTAAGTCTACACATTGACGCTTGTATTATGAAGTCTACACATTGGGGCAAAGTGTATACATTGCTGTTTGTCTTGTAAAGTCCATACAGTAATGTCTGTTCGTTGGCTTTAAACTGAAGTCTATACAATGTGTTGTATTCTTCAGAGACTGTACAGGGTTTAGACATAACTGATAAATATGTTCTTTGTCTTAACAGGGAATCTTCGTGAAGCCTAATGAAGGCACGTGATCCAAGGAAGGACGAGGTGCCCAGATGAGGACACGAGTACTGACAGCCTACTGGATGCTGCCACGTGGTCCGAATTCTTAGGGCGGGAAATGTGGAAACCTCATGCGCCCTGGCTGCTGCTGATGCTGCTATATATACGAGCCTTCTTTCACAGATGAAGGGTGATCGAAGTTGAGAGAATAGAAGCTGTGAAGAAAAAGCAGAGTGCAGAGAGGTCTTCGATCCAGTGAAGAAAAGAAAGAAAAGAAGAGAGTAGAGAAGAGAGTGAGAGTGAGAGCAGAAGAAGGAAAAGAGAGAGATAGTGCTTGTGAGAAGTGAGAAGAAAGAGAGAAGAAAGAGAAGCAAAAAGAAGAGGAAGAAAAGAAGAGGAGGAGAGAGTCTATTAAAGATCAGTTCAGTCTGTTCGTGGATCAAATCCAGAACGACTATGCTCATTGAGAGTTACATCTCTTGTGTTTCATTTCCAGCTTTTGTTGCTATACTTTTTATGTTTCTTTATTTTTTCTTTTGTTTCTATGGTTAGCCTTGTTCTTCCGATTGCCCTGCTGGGGATCGGGTTCCTCCTGTGGATTCAGGAGAAGGGAGACTTGTCTCCAGTTCTGGGCTTGTGGCTTGCAAGTCCAGGGGTCCCTCCGGTTGGAGGAAGAGAGGTCTGCGACCTCTGGTTGCTGGTGACTGGGAGTCACTAGCGGGTTCCCTCCTGGTCTGGAGGAAGAGAGACTTTGGTCTCTGGTTTCCAAGTGGCTGGGAGTCACTTGGGGTGTCCCTCCGGTTGGGAGGAAGAGGGGAGGCTGTTCCCCTGGTCAAGCTGTGTGGCAGCAAGTGTTCGCAGACTGAGTCTGCTTGTTTCTAGCGTTGGCTAGTGAAGCCTCACTCCGGTTGGGAGTGAGGGGTGGATATAGGTCTGGAGGACCGAACCACCTAAAAAATCTACTGTGCAGTGGTTTTGCTTTGTGCGTTTGTTCCTTGCCTTCTACCTCCCATTCACAGGTTGTGCATGCTTGGCTAGTTGTATGAGCTGGGGAGTTAACCTTGAGCATTATATTTTTGCTAGGTGTGATTGGTTTGCTTAGCTCTGCCTGTGTTTCTGGTGTAATCAGGTGGCTGCATTGTTGCAGCCCAACTGTTTGATCATGTGTTGTCTTGTCATCTCATCTTGGAAAGCTCATTAGTTTTTATTCCGCATATCTGAGCTCTAGAGATTTAATTTGGGCATAAATTCTGAAGGGGATACATTCACCCCCCTCTGTATCCGGGCCTAGCACCCTAACATCATGAAATTCATGTGCTAAAGTGCATGTAATCAAGTAAAATCACAGGGCTTTTATCCCCAACATGTTGTTTTTGCCGTTCATGAGATAACCTACCTCTTCTAAGACATTTAAACTTCGAATTTGATGCTAGGTGCTACCCTTTGATCCTTGTTCTTCCTGTGATAAATCTGCAACTTTGGAAGCTTCAATCTCCTTGGTTGCTTAGTCTCCTAGCATGAAATTTGGAGAGCTATTAGTCTAATGTATTATAAACAAAAGCTTCTAAAGAACTTACCCGTAATTATGGCTCCTTACCTTGATTCTTTACGGCCCAAAAGTAAGGGTCGCTTAGTTCAGAACTAGGTCCTATTTATAGGGTTTTAGCTAGACTTTAAAGATTAGATCGATTCTAGAGTCCTTAATCTTCCAGAATCTAATCCCTAAGAGCCCTTAGTAATGTTATAACTCTTCCCAAGTCGATCCCTAGTGGATAAGATCCCAAAGTTTCGATCTTTTTACTCGTTTTTCCCTTCACGGAACTAACAGAGTGTAACGCGTCTGGGCTGGTGCGTTACAGGCATGTGACGGTCGTACGATAGACCGTTACATTCAACGTACTCAGAGTTCAATAGTAATCAAACTCTTTTGTTAATTTATCCAAATAATTATCTATAAATTTGTCTTTATCATTTAAATTCCGTTAATAGGCTAAATATCCTTCTAGAATATGGGCCAAACTTGATGGGCTTGGTCCATTAACCTTTTGGATAATCATTAGATATGCTAGGTTAACTATTTAACCTAATTGGGCCATATAATGACTTATTAATCTAATAATCCCTTCATTAATTTATTTATGCCTTTATAATTTTCAGAAAATTATTATAATATTCAAAATTTATATATATAAATTCTGGGGCACTACACTTGCTCTGATGTCCCCATCAATATAAAAGGATAAGGGTTCGGGAATATCCCCAAACACCTTTAAGGCACGGACTACCCAGCCTCTCCTACAACTTGCTCGGCCCTACCAAAGGTCCCAACCAATTAGCCATGACATACGATGACATCAACAATTGGTTGGGACTACCCCTAATCACTTGGTGGTGGGTTTTTCCCGCATTCTATACGCCCACCTGGGCCAACTCGGGGGCGCCCCGACTACAAGTCGTGCCACGCGGCACCCAGCAACAAGGCCGGGGCCCACCCCGAGACGCCTTCTTCCAGCTCTCCAAGATCAAAGGGAGACTTAACTAGGTCAACCACAGGCTTTGAAGGCCCGTAGCACGTGTATACGGCTCACATACGGATGTCGGGTATTTCCCCGAACACCTTGCAGTTGCATATGTCCCAGCCCTTCTACAATAAACCGTGGGTCAACCTATGGCTCCAACACACCAGCTGGGTTCTCCAATAACCCTATAGCAAGTCGGGGCCACCCCCGACCCCCAGACACGTGGCGATGAACCACGTACCCTTAGCTCCCGGGCCAACCCGGGGCTACCTTACCAGCTGATGCAGGACGGGACACGAACCTGGGACAACAAGGGACTCTAGCTCGCGGACGTCCCTAAGCAAGGGAAACGTGCGGATGTGCGCAGTTGAGAAACTGGCAATGAGTCTCGGGTATCGACTTTTCCGCGTGCTCGGATTGAGTCACGGGACGTGTCACACTCACTCCCTCGTAGCGGTGATTGAAATAATATAATGAGCTAGTTATCATATCACTCTAGCAGCGGCATTCAAAAATATATGAGTAAAGTAAATGCCAAGTGGGGAGCGGACACGATACCTCCACGCTCCGGACATGAGGAAGACGACCCCGGCCAAGACTCGTACTCCCAATACACAGTAATTAAATAATTACAGCGGTAATTTTATGGCCCACTCCACGCAGGGAGGAAAAGGGCGACAACAATAACCCGGGAATACCAAGCTTGGGTTGACGAGCAGCAATTTGGAACGCTCTAGGGCCGGAGACAGGCTGTTGGTCCGGCTCAGTTCTGTGGGGCTCGTGGGACAGCAGGTGGTCCGGCTGTTGGGACGGCCATACCCGGGCGTCTCCTTGCTATGGCGGCTGGCTGGGACGTTGCTGATGGGTTGCCGATTGATGTCCGAGAGCGGCGATCGCCGAAGCTATCCCGACATATTTTACCGGGATTAACCGGTGGACTGATCTGCTGGCCTATTCTCGGATCAGAAATGTGTGCCTCCACAAAAAGAATTTCTGCGCCAATATCCGGTGTCGGATCGAGGCAGGATGGGTATCGATGGATAGAGGACTCAAAGGGATACACCATATAATTATTTCAGATCCATCTAGTAGACAGATTAGAAATGAAAATGACTGTTCCCAAGGTTTTTTTACTGACTCGGATTACAGACAGTCAGGACAGAGCAGGTTCTGCCTGAAAATGAATTTTGACCGACATAAAAATGATGGATCTAGACTCTGAAAAAATTATGGGCAGAAGAAGGGGATGTGAGGAACACGTATGATTTTTTTGGGAAATTTTGGAGGTGGATATGGCGGCGGGAAAAATACCGAAACAAGACACTGTCCCACATATCTACAAATTGGCAGATTGCTGGGGGAAAACTTAATTACGAGAAAAATAGCAAATGAAGGTAGAATGGCACGAAATTTGAACTGGGGATGGGGGATGATAGGAAGAACAAACTCTCAAAATTTGGGTTCGAACAGATCTCTTGATTGGGAGATAAAATTTCGGCCTCAGCTTGTTGTCCAGAGTTGGACAGAACTCCGACAAGGCGGCAGTGGTGGTGCGATGGCAGCTCGATGGCAGCAGCGGCGGCGGTGCTGAGCTTCTCACTCAAAGAGGGGGTGGTGGGGAGGCTTCACACCTCTAAAAATTTGGAGCTATCACAGCTCCAAGGGGGAGAGAGGGTGCCCTTGGGTAAATTGAGCAACAAATGGGATTTTTCTTCATTAATTGCTAAGGAATTCATAAAATACATGGGTTATATAGAAATGAAAAAAAGACATAAACTACCCCTAGATCTAGGGTTAGGGAGGGGTAAACTAGGGATAGGATAATTAATCCCCCATGTGATCAAATGACCAAATTAAATAAAATACAACATGAATAAACTATATTAAAGGGGGGAGCATCTTGGACTTTGCTTCGTCCAACTTTGAATTTTCTTCCACCTTATCCCCCCTTGATCCAAGTCCAATCTTGGACTTTGAACTAGCCCCACATGGGCCCTGGATCCTAGGTGGACCAATGGGAAAGAGGGTGGGGGCCCTACTGGACCTACTGACATTTTACATAGAAACCCAAAGGCCTTTTTATAAATAAACCCAAAGATTTCTAATGACTAACCCTTTGGCTTATAATGCCTTACAATTATAAACCTAATTAGTCAAGGATAAAAATACAAACAAAAAGGATACAAATGTAAAATAAAATGTTAGTGCTCGGTGTTGATTCCCATCAATTCTCCCCCGGTGGGAAGAACTCGACCCCGTCGAGTAAGGGGTGCGGCTGCTCGTGTGGCTCCTACGGATCTGTCACCGACCAGGTAGCGCGGAGTACGCTCCACTCTAAGTAATCGTCACCTGCTCATCCCGTATATATTCGATATGCACATGCTGCTGTGGGAATGAGACTAGTGGTGGATACTCTAGGGTGGGATCACTCTCAAAGGAAGGGCACGGCTCAATGACTCACTAGGAATCACCGCGGAGTCCCTATATGTGACTAGATCCAAGATATAGAATGGTAGAGTCGATCCCAATTTCCGGCAAGTCTACAACGTACGCATTAGACCTGACTTGCTTCACACTCGAAAGGGACTGACAACGCGAGCGGACTCACTATGCATTAGACCGACTATGCAACTCCAAATATGCTCGACACATGCGGACTCACTATGCACTCGACAATCTGAACATATAAAGAAAGACACGGACTCACACAAGACCCTAAACAAACCTACTGTTAGACCGACCCTTACATATGCAATGGTGGACTAGGACATCCGAATGTGTGCCATGCATACACAAGACGCAACCAAATGTCAATAGAATCATGGACTCCTAGATATCCCAAAGTGCACCACTCATGCACGGACAACCTTTTGAATTTGGGAGGTTTGGGTGGGCCAGGAGAACCGAATGTACCTTTCTCATCACCCCTATATGTATGTATATCTCACCAGTGAACGGGCTTGATGGGTGTAGATGGCCCGGCCCGTGGGGAAGGGGTGTGATAGTGAACTCCCCTAAAGAAGTGGAGTAGATGTGGTGGGTCAAGGGGTTCAGCAGGGAAGGGGTCGAAGGGATCAAAGGAAGTATGACCCCTAGAACTGGGTTCCCACATGTCACAGTCCCATGTCTGAAGTTCTTGAAGGTGTAGGTGGTCACCTTCATCCATTATGGCAAGAGGGACGGTGATCTCATGTAGTAGATATGGTTCCTCCCTCGGGATAAAGGGAATGAAGTTGGGCTTGATCGACATGGGGAGGAATAAGAGAATTTCCATGGTGACACGACCCACAGTGCATACGGAGGTAATGGACCCTAAGACGGGGTGGGTGAAGCTACGACTTGTGGGTTGGTCGAAGCCTCGGGCCAACATATACGTCAACTTCATTTGCGAGTCTAATCCCATAATAAGGTCATCCAATGTGTCAACACGGTGAGAAGACCGAAAAGTGGTGTGGAATGAGTTGACGGGCACTAGTTGTAGTGCAGGGTCCACGGGTGGGTAGAAAAAGGCTTTAGGGACTAAGCCTTACTTGAGCCAGCTAAGAAGTGGCTCTACAATGACGATCTCACCCTTAGTAAGTAGGTATGGCTCCGGCTGAAGTTCGAAGGGTGAAGGTTTTAGCACGACATCTCCCTCGGTTGGGGAAGGGACTTCCTCCATGATGCGGAGAGGACTTGGGGACTCCGTAGACAGCACCGGGTTCAGACTACCGGCTACTACCTCCTTAGGCTCGGGCAGGAGTCGTGCCCACATCCTATCCATCCTATCCATCCAGTCCATAAACATTTGCACAAGATTGTCTAAGGTGCGGTTTGGACTAAGGGCATCTTGGTGGGTTTGCTTGTATTCAATTGGCCTAGTCTTGGGTCTAGGCTCGTCTACATGCAGGGCTCGTTGCCTCCGACTACCCACTTGGTTGGAGGTGACTGGGTGGGGTCAGGTGGAGGTGACTGGGCCGGGTAGGCCCTTCTAAGCTCGCCCTTCATCTCACACCATGTTTCTATAGGCCATTGGCTCCTAACTTCCCTCATGCGTTCAATGTCCTCCCATTTTTCGACAGCGTCCTAAAAAAGTCACATTGTGGGAAAGTCGACTTGCATGGCATCGGACATAATGTAACACTTAAAGTATTTGTCCATAGCGGCTTCCTACTCTAGGTAGTCGCTCGAGACTTTGCAGCCATAGAAGTCCGGGGCTTCGGGCCTACAGAGGTGGTAGGATTGGGTTCCCCATCCTTGGGTGTGTCGCCACCATTCATATGACGTGGGCTTTTGGGGATCCATGGGACACAGGGAGCTATAGGATGGCCATGCCGACACTTGGTGACAAGACACTAGACACGACCCTAAAACGACAATGCAAGTTGAAATGCCGACTCGACTACGAACCTAGACTCAACCTGTATCCGGTACATGGCGGAGGTATGATCCAAAGACCGAACTCACGCAACTGTGCAACCTTCCCAATAGGCGTAACCTATCGTTCCGAGAACACCTTTTGATATACTGGGTAAAGGAATGCAATGCGACACCTTGGACCGAATAACCGACCACCCTAGACTCGACTTAGCTCTGATACCAATTTGATGCGAGACGGGACACGAACTTGGGACAATAAGGGACTCTAGCTCGCGGATGTCCCTAAGCGAGGGAAACGTGCGGATGTGCGCGGTTGAGAAACTGGCAATAAGTCTCGGGTATCAACTTTTTCGCGTGCTCGGATTGAGTCACGGGACGGGTCACACTCACTCTCTCGCAGCGGTGATTGAAATAATATAACGAGCTAGTTATCCTATCACTCTAGCAGTGGCATTCAAAAATATATGAGTAAAGCAAATGCCATGTGGGGAGCAGACACGATACCTCCACGCTCCGGGCGTGGGGAAGACGACCCCGGCCAAGACTCGTACTCCTGGTACATAGTAATTAAATAATTACAGCGGTAATTTTATGGCCCACTCCACGCAGGGAGGTAAAGGGCGACAACAATAACCCAGGAATACCAAGATTGGGTTGACGGGCAACAATTTGGAACGCTCTCGGGCCAGAGATGAGATGTTGGTCCGGCTCGATTCTGTGGGGCCCGCGGGACAGCAGATGGGTCCGGCTATTGGGATGGAGGTACCCGGGCGTCTCCTTGCTACGGCGGCTGCCTGGGACGCTACTGATGGGTTGCCGATTGATGTCCGGGAGCGGCGGTCGCCGAAGCTATCCCGACGTATTTTTCCGGGATTAACCGGTGGACTGATTTGCCGGCCTATTCTCGGATCAGAAATGCGCGCCTCCACGAAAAGAATTTCTGCACCCAGATCCGGTGTCGGATCGAGGCAAAATTGGTATCGATGGATAGAGGACTCAAATGGATACACCATATAATTATTTCAGATCCATCCAGTAGACATATTAGAAATGAAAATGACAGTTCCCAAGGTTTTATTACTGACTCGGATTACAGACAGTCAGGACAGAGCAGGTTCTACCTGAAAATGAATTTTGACTGACATAAAAATAATGTGATGGGGACATCACCTCCCGTGCCCACACTCATGGCTCGTCTCCTCATCCCGGAAGCATCCGACATGGTCTAGTCATTTATTTTGAGTCACATGTTGTATTTTCATATTTTATTTGAGTCATATCATTGTAATTTTTCTTTTATTTGAGTCCAGTACCGAGGTTAATGAGTCATCTACCTAGTTAAGTGTCATAGGGTTGATTTGATTAGTTAATGGGCCCAATTCATTGGGCTAGGCCCAGGGGCGCCCCCTACCCTCTTGGTTATTTGTCATTGTAGCAAGAGTCAAGGACTTTTTTTAAAATGTGGGTTGCCTATATATA
Organism: Amorphophallus konjac; assembly: GCA_022559845.1. Classification (NCBI taxonomy): domain Eukaryota; kingdom Viridiplantae; phylum Streptophyta; class Magnoliopsida; order Alismatales; family Araceae; genus Amorphophallus; species Amorphophallus konjac. The sequence goes on along the minus strand of CM040120.1, from coordinate 199,929,905 downwards.
GGATCGCATTCCCCCCCATTTGAAGTCAATGAAATTGCCATATATTGAGTTCCAAAATTCAAGTTTCTTGTGGAGAGAATCCATTAGTGGGGTGTGAAGCCCTAGGGTGAGAAGCCCTTCCATTCCCTCTCTCTCTCTCTCTCTAAGGGGGCCGCCCCCCTCTCTCTCTCTCTTCCCTCCCTCCCCAAATTTTGAATTTCCCCTCTCTCTCCTCTCTCCTCCACCTAGGCTCCACCTCATCCACACACCACTAGCCACCCCAACCACCTCATCACTTCCCTAGGTGCAATCATTACCCCTCCACCAACTCCCACCAAATCTTCTCCCTCCCTAGGAGAATCTTGGCCTTCCCAAAACAATCCACCCTAGTCCCCACACAATCATGCAGCTCCCAAGGGGAATTTGAATTGTTTCCCTCCACTCTCTCCACCCCTTCCACTTCCCTTCACCATTAGTCACCTCCCTCCCCTATCTCTTGTGCCATTGGAGCTACTCCCAGCTAGCCAGTTCGCAGCTCAGGATCTGTAGAGGACCAGCAGCTTGCAAAGGTGACCCCGACTTCATCTCGACGTCCCTGGAGGCCCAAGTGGTACCATCGAAAGCATCTCCATGTCTTCTTTGCAACGGCGGTGGTCTCATCCCAACCTAAGCTCGTGGTTGCCCGGGGGAGCCAATCTCCCCACACTACGCGTCTTCCTCCAGATTGGCAACCTGAAACCGCTTGCAGAGCCTCCCACGGCCAACCCATTGAAGATCTGGAGGCGGGGCTTGGCTGAGTTCTTCTACAATGAGTCACCTTTTAGAATCAAGAAGCGGCTCCCCGATTGGACCCTGAACAAGACTCGTTTCAAAGAGGACTCGACAACAAATCCAGCGACTCCAGCCAAGCCTGAATCGGAGCTGAGGAGAGTCCATGGTAGCCTCGTCTTCCAGCTATAGGGGTGCAGAAGCTACCAAAACCAGCAAGAAGAGCCCCTGTTCGGACCTCTGCCCCGACCAGCACCGTCATCAAGAAATCCCCCCAAAAATCAGACATCTTCCTGGGTCAACTACGATGGTTCTCCAACTGGTTTCATCGACAACGGAGTTCGGGAGAGGCCGCAGCGGTGCCGACTTCGACCGCCCGTCCCCTGTTCCAGAGGGCGGACAGAACCGTTGATTTTCTTTCATTAAGTTCCTAGATTGATTTCCCCTTCCCGCTTAGCCGGCTTACAGCCCCTCCCTGTGGGAGGTAGTGTTTGAATGTAACTTTGGCTTCCCTTCCCCAAGTTCAACCCTCTTGCATGGGGCGTAGTGATGTAAAACCTTGAACAGGTCGAAGCTACACCGACGCGGCGTGTGGGGAACCCACGCTTCCCCGCTCGCCCTCGTCTCCGAACGGGACCGGTTTCTTCAAACCGATCGAGTAAGTTCTCTACCCTTGCTCTCCTTTGGATGCCATGTTCCTTCAATATTAGTTCATAAACTCCGCTGGTCCGTGAGAGAGAGCGCCCGGTCCTCAAGCCCCATTGCTTCTAGTGACCGCCGTGGGTGAGAGTGTAACCCGTGCCCATTGGCACCCGGTCGGCCCCTTTGAATTGGACCTCCATACCCTTGGGAAGTCCCTTAGCTCTGCTGGCCCTCTACCAGCAAGGGTTCAGCCCTCACAACCTCCACTTGGCATCACCGAGTTACCCCGGGATTTGGGTGAGTGTCGGGTGAGTGGCCGCCGATATCAGTCCATTTCTATTGCGAATTGTGCTTGCTTGATAAGGTCCAAGGTGCATAGTATTGTGACTATTACCCCCAAGGTGGTGTCTCATCAATTGGTATCAGAGCAAGTCATTGACTTGTCTCTACAAGTCAAGTCCAAGGGCACGCTTGCATTGGAGTCATCATCGGTCCGACCCTTGCATTGTCCACCCACCATTGTCATCATTGAGTCTAGGGTCAAATGGTCCCTCTCCCAATCATATCATATGCATACCTACCTAATGAAGAGCCCACGAAAATTGATTTCATTGACTTACAGTCCGATAATTGGGTATCCCCCGATATCGTTGCCTCTCTTTCTAGGACCGGACAAATTATGCACAATGGAGACCAAGTCTTTGTTGAATTCCATGGATGGTTTGGAAAGACTAAGTATTTTGATGGGGCTTGGTGTCAAGTAGGAACATTGGCGGGTCCATGCATAATCCTAGGAAAGAAATGGTTAGATGAAAGGAATGCCGACATCGACCCGACACGTCGGACTTGCCTAGTGCATCCGCCACACCTTCCGGGAGCCTTTAAATTCAACAACCTTGTACTCTCCCATCCGCCGGAGTCCCGCCCTTGTTCACCACCCCGGGTGCACCACACACCGGCTATCATTGTAGAAACTCGGTAAATAAAGATGAGAAATAAAAATTTTAATTTTATTCTATAATTAAAATTTTCATGAAATAATTAAATTACATTTTTACTATATGTAATAAACCAGATAAATGCATTTACTTGAATTTACTTAAGGTAAATTGAAAAATAAATACTTTAACTCTTAGATAAATCATAGAAAGCCCAATAAAAGTCCATATAATAGACTAGGATTACAATTGGCCCATTGGATAATTCATAATAGGTTAGATTAAAGGATTAAAGATTTATTAAATGATAATTAGACCAAAATTCGTAACACATGTTTAATATGGCATTTAAGGGATTAAAATGACCCCATTTTTAGAAGATTGACTCAAGAATCAACCCTTACCTAACATACAACTTTAGACCAGCCGAAATTACATTATTTTCACACCAAAAATGGGCTAGATTAAGAAGAGAAATTGAAATTTTTTTCTAAATTAGAACTTAATGGGTTAGGTAAAATTAGGTGAGAAATCTTGACAAAATTGGCCAAGTTTTGGCTATAAATAGAATCTCAATCAACCCACAAACCATCTCTGGAGGCCTAAGCTATGCTGGTGTGAAGATTGAAAGAAATTTGAAGGAGATTTGAAGGAAGATTTGAAGAATATAAGGCTTTTTTATTTATTTCAAATTATTTTCCCCCTTTCCTTTGGAAGCAATTAAAGGTAGATATTTCTCATGCTAAATTCTAATTAAAGTATGTTAGATTGTTCCTTTTTCAATACTCTTTCCATTGATACCTTATTCATTAAATTTCATTGAGAAATGAGTGAGTTATAGCCATTTTAGTGAAGAAAAATCGAAAGTAGCAGAAAAAGTGTCGACCCCTTGGGTCGACACTCGGGATCGAGTTTTCTGCCTAAAAAATTGGAACTTAATGAAAAGTGTCGACCTCCCAGGTGGACACTTTTTCACCGGTGTTCTGGTTTAAGGAAAAACCAAAGGTCGACCCCAAGGGTCGACACTTTTCCTGACTTATAAAAATATATATATATACACACTTATAAACCAAACCAAACCAAGATTTTCGTATCCATTTAAATTCGACACATAATTCGAGCCCACATCCTATGCCCCTTGGGTCCTGACCCAAGGGTGAGCTCTCTAACATATAAAGCCAAGGAAGTTTTTCTAACTTCCAATGTGGGACTAAAAATTAGCCACTATACTATAGGAATTATAACATTTAAAATCCACGTTAATTGTATGTATTTAGTCACCAAAAGTAAGGAAAGACAATATTAGCATGTTTGAATTCTTACAGCATGTTAAAAATTATTTTTTTAACATATAAAAATCTATTTTTAACCATAATATTAGTAAATTAATGCATGAAAAATATTTCCAACATGTTTAAAATGACTTCTAGTATGAAAAAATTATTTTATTCATAATGAGATATAAAAACTATTTTTCAGCATGTAAATATATTTTTTTGCATGATAAACCTAATTTCTTATTAAATAATTAGTAAATTGATGCATGACAATTACTTCCAGCATGTTAAAATTACTTCCAACATGATAAAATTATTTCCAACATGTTAGAATTATTTTTAGCATGTTAGAACTATTTTCAGCATATTAAAGCTATTTTTTAGCATGATAATTCTATTTTTCCTATCAAATAATTAGTAAATAAATGTAGAAAAATTATTTTCAGCATGATAAAATTTATGTTGTTATCAGAGGATTTCTGTAATCAGCATGGTAAACTTATCTTTATCATCCTATCAGTAAGTTAATGTATGAGAATTATTTTAGCATGTTAAGTATTAATTTTAGCATGTTAAATATTAATTTCCAGAATGTTAAAAATTTAAATCCAGCATGAAAAATTTATTTTTATCATCTTATCAGTAAAGTAACATATGAAAATCATTTTCAGGATGTTAAAATTATTTTCAGCAAGTTAGAATTATTTTTGGCATAAAAATCTATTTTCATAACAAAATTCTAATTTTTATAATAATAAATCATCGTTTTGGCTAAACTAATGCATCTCTAATGTACAAAAACTTCTTGAAAACATGTCTAAATACTTGTAAACCAAATGCACACAAGATTAAACCATGGAATTAAATTAATTATATTATACTCTGATTACTTGAATTTTCTTCATAGTTATCGTTCTTTCTTGAATTCCACGACTTAATGTCGTTAAACATGATGCCTTAAAATTATTATTCACTCCTCTTGCTACTTCTGAGATTTTTTCCAGATCTATACTTTTTACAAATGAGCTTATTCTTGAAATTCATTGGCCATAGTGTTAATTGGATATCTAAACATACTTGGGATCTTATGATCCACCGACCCAATACCTAGCATTAATGGGGCCCGGTCTGGTCCGGGGAGGAGCGCCCGAAAGTATTTGTGCCCATGGGAGTTGATTGACAATGGTGTGGCATTGCACCGAAGTGCATGACTTTCTAGATTATTTGTGACATTCCACACTTCGTTATTGTACTTATTTACTTGTTACTGGAAATTACTTGAAATTACATGATATATTTGACTTGGATGAAATGGCCAAATTCTTTCACGATATCCTTTACATGTTCAATATTCAATACTTGAAATTATCTTGGAACCTTGTTATCATGTTATTACTTGGAATTCTGTATATAATTTCCTACTTGCTATTCATGATCTTAAACACTTCCCGATTTACTTGGAAAAAAATGTCAAAAACGATAAATACTTAAATATTGACTGATTATAGAGATATAAAATCCTACTGAGTTTTTTGCTCACCCTACGTTTTGGTAAATTATTGCAGGAAATGAAATTGAACAAGGGAATGGACAAGAGTGAAATAGTTTTTTTCTTTTCCCTAGGATTTATGTAGGTCATTAGTGATTTTACAAGAATGTTATATTTTGGAGTTTGAAGATTGTAATTACCTTTATGGCTTATGAATTAGTGATGTAAACTTCATTTGATGGAATAAAAGTATCATTTTCTTATCTATCTTTCTCTTTAGAAATCAAATTATACATGCTTTGATCGACACGCTTGTTTACGACTCGCTCACGTTCCCGATATTCCACGTTGGGGCGTGACAATCATCACCCCACCCTCAAAGAACCTTCCCACCCTATTAGCATTAGAAGAAGTAGCCCACCCACTTTGCCACATGGAGACAAATGCCCCTCCGGAACCTTTCCCCTCCATGGAGGGCACACATGTCCAAATTGAAGGGGAAGCCTCGCACAAGAATATTCACCCTACACCACCCTCTCTAGATAAGGCCGAATTCATCTTAGAAGAACCCCTTGTTAGGTGGCTAAGGGAGAGCTCGATTAGAGATATCATGGCCCATACCTATCTACCCATGGAGCGAGACCTCCCTCTAGTGCCCATCCACACCACTCACACAACGATCCAATCCTACTATGAGATAGAGGGTTTAGATGACCTCCTTAGAGGCCTAGAATGGTAGCTAGAGTTGACTTGCTTGTTGACCCTAGGGACGGCCCACCCAACAAACCTTAATCTCATCCACCCCTGTGATGGGTCTATCACCTCGGTCTGCACTATTGGTTGCTACACAAGCGACCTCCTTTTCCTTCCCCCTATGGTGGAAGAACCCATCTCGGTCCACTCCCCTACCATTGAGATCCCAAGTGCTTTGATCGGCCAACCCACTAACGACCATGGCCCAATTATCTTGGAGGAGGATGACCCATATTTTTTGGGCTTTGAGGATGTGGAGTTCCTATCTCTAGGTAGCCCTTTCCACGATCCCTTTGACCCCTTCCTATACCCATGTGGCTCAACCATCTTACCCACCACCCACCCTTTCCTACCCTCACCCACCATATTGGGCCAAACCCACCTCATCCATGACCCAGGTTACACCAAAGGAACCGTGACCTTAGGCAACACCCACCTAGAGATCGAGGAAATGCCCCACCCCATATCCACCTTCCTAGATCCCTTCGACCCTCTCACATGGAAGTTCAAAGGTCATCCCACATTTATGCACATGGAAGTCACCTTTGGGATAAGCATGCATGTGTCTAGGCTTACCACACCACTTGTCATGAATACTATGTTGGGTCCATTCATTCACATCACCCACATGTCAAGAAGGAAACAAGAGTGGTCCATATTCGGGTGTAATGGTCCTCCTTCATTCATCATGGGTCGTAGGCATGATAGGAGTATTCATGGATGTCCGGGTCCCCCGGCATTTGTCACCCCCATGCATGACCGGATCACCTATGGATGCCCCGGTCCTCCCCATTCCATCAAAGTCTTCTTGGCGTCAAAGCATGATTGGTCTACTTTTAGTTGCCCAGGTCCACCCATCACCCCTAGAATGTCCGCATTCACAAAACTGCATGAAAACCTTCGCAAGCACATCAGCAAGGAAAATGAGATTTATAAAAGGCAGGCTGACTCCCCTCGGCGTCACCAAGAATTTCACGTGGGTGACTTTGTGATGGTGAGGACAGATAGGCTCTCCCCGGGAGCCATCTTCAAATTGAGGCCTCGTGGGGCTGGTCCCTTCCAGGTTCTGAGATGCATTGACACTAATGCCTATGAGTTATATCTTCCCGAGGTGTAGAAACCCGATAATTTAAAATGAGAAATAATTTTTTTCAAATAAATTATACAATTAAATTTTTCATGAAATAATTAAATTACATTTTTCTAAACTAGAATAGTGAATTTACTTGAATTTACTTAAGGTAAATTGAAATTAAATGCTTTAACCCTTAGATAAATCATTGCAAGTGTGACGACCCAGATTCCGGATACCAGGTGCACCCGGTAGGACTACCGGATACACGTGTACCGCATGGGACCCGCGAGGCCTCCCAAGCGCGGGAAAGTGCAGAATGGAAAAAGGACTGTCGTGTACTACATTGAACTGACAGATATAACAGTAAGCAATTAAATTTCATTAGAACGGTTTGCTAAAGTAGCAGAAATAAAATTACATTTTCATTAATAATTCAAAATTTACAATTATACACCAGAGTCTAGTCCAAAGGAAAGACAACAAGTACAGTCTGACAGAAAAGAATGTACACAGAAGTCGGGGGAAGCCCGACACAGGTACAGCTGGCAGCTACAACAACGCGCTCCACCAGGAACAGCAGAGGTAGACAGTGAAACCCACCTGAAAAGCAGGGGTGAGTCTCTAAACAGAAACTCAGTAGGGGTCACGCGGATCCCCACCGGAAAACGCACAGTGCAACGGAAGCAACTGTAAAACAACAAGTGTAGCAAAGCAGGAAAAGCTACACTACAAAGATGTAAACAGAACAGGGACAGCAGGAGTAGGGAACATGCAACGAGCAAGGGGAGCTCAACCAAAAGAAAGAGCGAGGCCGCAAAACCCGGAACGCGGCCACCGAGGAGAACTCGGCACTCTAAGCTACTCCAAAAGGCAACAGACGGTCAACCCTAAACTCACACGGTAGGGTATACCAGTCCGTCGGCCAAAACCGAGAAGAGGGCAAAAGCCAACAACACACGGAAAAGGTCTAGAAAAGACATAGACAGATGACAACCAAACACGAGCAGAAACGTCGTGCACACAGCCCCACGCACGACCATAACATCGCGTACACTACAGGACACCGACCTCGAGTACAGCCACAAGAGGGCCACTCGTAAAGGTCGCAACACACGAGAAACGTCGAGAGTCACTGGTCAAGTGATAGGAGTACCCTCACACTAGAAGAACAGCCAGATGCGTCCACTGACGTCTTACATTGCACCTCAAGTGTCACGTCTACCAGACCGTGTGCAGCACGGAGGAGACTAGACACACTAAAAACCAGGTCCAAGGAACAACAACGTTCCAAGGAAGAATGGCAACTACGGACACAGGACCGCAGTACCAAGCTGCGAGTGACTAGTCAGGGTCACGCCCGTCGACGCGAGTCCTCAGTCCCTGACAACGTGTGCACACACTGACCACTACCTAGGCCAGGCCTCTAGCTAGTATTCCCCTCGGTAGGACGCTACCGTTGGCCGGGGCCCACGGAACTAGCTTAAAAACCATGTAACGGGAAACTGCCCGTCCACCACTCCCGATGGGTGACGTACTAAAAAGCCTACGTCACAGGCTACGACTAGTGGAGGTTCACAAGGCACGGACTCCAAAACACAAGTGCTAAAGTACAGACAGTCTACGGAAGCCCTGTCACACGTACTACGAAGCACCACGGGCAGTACATCCACTGCCGACAGACTCAGGACTAGGCAACTAGACCTACCACGTAACGATCCCGAGTCGAACGACTCAAAGGCAAGATCGTCACAAATAGCGGAACAAGCCGCCAATCGGTCTAATCCTAAGCCACAAGAAATGACACTCCGCAGGAAACAACTCACAGAGACCTGAGGGAAAACACCGAAAACCCTCACCACAATTGGACACGCCAATCGAGGTAAGGCAACACCCCGAGGCATCCAGAACCAGTGTCTCGGGCTGGACAGAACCGCCAAGACACACACACACTAGGTCACACCGGGTTGACCAGAACCTAACAACAATGCTCAAAAAGTAGGAAAGAGGATCCTACCTCAAGCAAGAAGACTCCTGGCCATCTTACAATGTAGTCTTAACCCTCATAGGACGTCAGGAGACATCCACGGGACAACGGGCAGACCACAAGGACAAGCCAAGACAAGCCGAAATCAAAATCACAGAAATCGGAGCACAAGGCATGTAACGCACCACCCCTAGACCGCTACAAACATATGCCGGTCTAGACCTGGGCCGTTACACACAAAGTGACGATCGGGCGACAAGCCGTCACACACACCGCCCTAACCAACTCTAAAGCACAGAAAACAACATGTAACGGCCAGCACCGGGCGCGTTACACACACCTGACACGCCAAACCAGGACCGTCAGGGCCAACAACTCTCAAACACAAAACACACGAAGCAAGTAACGTGCTAGACGGGGCGCGTTACAACGAACTAACGCATGGGAGCGAGCGCGTTATAGCCACCTGGCGCACAAGACCAGGTGCGTCAGGGCCAACACGCCCACAACCAAAAGCACAAAACACGGCTGAGAGGCATGTAACGGCCAGCACAGGGCGCGTTACAAACCCCTGACGCACAGGGTCCCCACCGTTACATCCAACGGCGCAACCACCCCACTCAGCCAAAACAGCAAGTAACGGTCCAGAGAGGATGCGTTACACAGGCCTAACGCACAGGGTAGGGGCCGTTACAAACAGAACAGCACGCAGCCACCCTAACTTGGCCAAAACAGAGTGTGACGGCCAGGGGCAGGCGCGTTACACTCACCCAACGCATAGGGGCACCACCGTCAGAGGCACCGCCTCTAATGGTCAACATCGATCAAACGGAATGTAACGGCCTGGGGCAGGCGCGCTACATCCATCTAACGCGCTAGGTCAAGTGCGTTAGAGGAACCAACTTAACCCCAAAACAAAACGACAAAACGAATGTAACGCCCCAGCCTAGGCGCGTTACATGGGTATGACGCGCCACCCCAGGGCCGTCACGCACCCAGAAGCCAGAAAGCTCAAAAACGCCAAACGAAGTGGTGGTCTATCGTAGGGCCGTCAGAGCCAAGTAACGGCCACTGAAACGACCGCTACATCGGTCACGGCGGGAAAACAGAGGAACGGCCAAATCGGCCCGTTCCACGCCCCATTCACGCCGAAACGCACGGGAAACACACGTAGACGATGAAAAACAACATTAGAAGGCTAAAAAGCCCACATGCAAGCTCAAAAACTCAAGATCCGGGCGATTCTAACGAATCCACCCTAAATGGATCAACGGGGTTCCCGGGCTCCAACCGGCCTCGAATGACCACCGATCAGCACAAAATAAGCATGGATGGGATCCTAACATCCCAACGGTCAGTTCAACACTAACCGAGCTACAAATGGTTGCCGTTTTCCGGCGAACCCTAAAAACTCCGAAAATCACGGTTTAGACTAAACAAGCCCAAACTCGGCCGTTTCTTTGCCGAACGACGTGTAATGACAGGGAAAACGGAGAGGAAGAAGTGAGGATCAGTCACCCTACCTCCACCGATTAAACAGAGCCCCAAAAGGACTAAACCACGCCGAAATCCACTCGCGAACCGATCCACCGGCTTTGAATCCACCGTACGGGATCGCGCCAGAATCGATCCGATCCTCGCCTCATCGCGCACCCAACCAGCTCCACCACGTCCCCAACACACGCCCCTAGGGTGTCTGCAGCCGGAGCCGAGGAGGCGAAACGAGAGGGAACGGAAGAGAGAGAGAGATGGCGGTGGCGAATGAGAAGGGAGGAGAGAGAAAGGAAAAGAAAAAGGAAAAGAAATTAGGAAATTTTCCTAATTTCTGAAAATTCCGAAAATGTGCCAAAAAAGCACAAATTCATAAAAATACGTAAAAATAGTCGAAACGACCGGCTCGAAGAGTACATCGTCGCTGTAGCATCCATGAGTTCGGGAATTGACAAACAAACTCAGCGTAGGGTTCCGTAACTAATACGAGAGAAAAACCCACACGGCTCGTCAAACTCAACTCGGAAGCCAGAAAAGCGAACCGAAACTCAACGAAACCAATCCGAAAGACCCAATAAAAGATCTAAACAGATTCACAAAGGATCCGGCAAGATCCAGGGCATTACAGCAAGCCCAATAAAACTCCATATGATGGATTAGGATTACAACTGGCCCATTGAATAATCCATAATGGGCTGGATTAATGGATTAAAGGATTTATTAAAGGATATTTAACCTTAAATTCGTAACACATGTTAAATGCCTTTTGAAAAGGATTATAATAATCCCATTTCTAGAAGATTGACTCCAGAATCAACCCTTACCTACCAGCCACCTTAGACTAGCCATTTTTACATTGGTTTCACATCAAATTAAGGCTAGATTAAGAGGAGAAGTTGGAATTTTCTTCTAATTCGTGGGTGGAAAGTTTGGTAATATTAGGCAAGGAATATTGACAAATTTGGTCAAGTTTTGGCTATAAATAGAACCCCATTCGACCCTCAAACCATCCCTGGAGGCCAAGACTATGCAGCTACGGTGATTGGAGGAGATTTGAAGGAAGAATTTAGAGAAGCAAGGGTTTTCTTATTATTTCTTACCTCTTCTTAGATCCGCTCTAAGGTAGGTGTCTCTCAGGCTAAATCTCAATTAAAGCATGCTATCTTGTTCGTTCTTCTGTGCTCTTTCCATTGATACATGTTTCCCTAAAATTCGTTAAGAAATGAGCAAGTTATGATCATTTTACTGGAGGGGTATTCCCGTTTTTCTTCAGAACCAGAACGCGCTGCCCATCAGGGGCGTGTTCATAATCGCACTGCCCTGACATGGCGCATTCCTATACCCTATTCTATCGTCCAAATTTAATATATATATATATATATATATATATATATATATATATTAATGTTCTAGATCGCGCTAGCCTTGGATAGCACGTTCTTAAGATCGCACTATCCAGAGCCAGCGCGTTCTCAGAAACCCAGATTTCAATATATATATATATATATATATATATATATATATATATATATATATATATATATATATATATATATATTAAATTCCAGATCATGCTAGCCAGGACCAGCGCGTTCAAGAAAGTTTCCCGGAATGCCCGGGGTCAAAAATAAATTATTTTGAGCATACATTTATACACCTCACCTCACCACGGCACGGCACGGCACGACACGGCACAAACAAACAAATATATTAATAGTTCTGTATCCACACATAACTCGAGCCCACATCCTATGCCCCTTGGGTCCTGACCCAAGGGTGAGCTCTCCAATATATAAAGTCAAGGAAGTTTTTCTAACTTCCAATGTGGGACTAAAAATTAGCCACTATACAATAGGAATTATAACATTTGAAATCTACGTTACTTATATGCATTTAGCCACCAAAAGTAAGGAAATGTAATATTAGCATATTTAAATTCTTACAGCATGTTAAAAAATTATTTTTGTAGAATAAAATTATTTTTAGCATGTAAAAATCTATTTTTAACCATAATATTAGTAAATTAATGCATGAAAAATATTTCCAGCATGTTAAAAATTACTTCCAACATGATAAATTTTTTTCATTCATACTGAGATATGAAAACTATTTTTCAGCAAGTTAAATCCATTTAAAACTACATTTTTGCATGATAAACCTAATTTCCTATTAAATAATTAGTAAAATAATGCATGAAAAATATTTCCAGAATGTTAAAATTACTTCCAGCATGATAAAATTATTTCCAACATCTTAGAATTATTTTAGCATGATAGAACTATTTTCAGCATATTTAAAACTTTTTTTCAGCATAATAATTCTATTTTTCTATCAAATAATTAGTAAATAAATGTAAAACAATTATTTTCAGCATGATAAAAATTCATTTGTTATCAGAGAAGTATGCACTCAGCATGGTAAACTTATTTCTATCAACTTATCAGAGAATTAATGTAGGAAAGTTATTTTAGCATTTTAAATATTAATGTTAGCCTATTAAATATTAATTTTCAACATGTTAAAAATTGATTCCAGCATGAAAAATTTATTTATGTCATCTTATCATTAAAGTAATATATTGAAGTTATTTCCAGCATGTTAAAGTTATTTTCGGTATGATTAGATTAATTTCTGCATATTTAATCTATTTTCTTATCAATTAATTAGCATAATGATGAATAATTAATAAATAATATTAAAACCATGATTTTAATTCGAAATTTGATACTCCTTAGTTAAAAATTAATATTCCATGATTCTTTTATTTTTTTAGAATTATAACAGAAGCTTTCAGAACGTGGCGCTCACCTACACCACGTTCATAACAGAATTACAAATGGCTATAAAATCTGCATTCTAACTAAACTAAAATATTTTCAGGATATAAAAACTTCTTGAAAATATGCCTAAACACTTGTTAAATCAATTTAACATCAAATTAAACTATGGAATTAAAATAATTCTATTAGTTCTATTTACTTAAATTTTCTTCCTAGTTACCGTTCGTTCTTGAATTCCACAACTTAATATCGTTATCATGATGCCTAAAATGTATTTTCAAACTTTTCTTGCAATTATCACCACTTTTGCCAGATCTATACTTATTTACAAAATGCTTATTTTCTTGAAATTCATTGGCCATATATGTGGAATTGATATAGATAAATGTCAGGGGCTATGGGTCCCAATTAAATGACATTTAAATGCTATTGTATAAATGAGGGGTTCTGATCTGATCCCACGGGCGAGGCAAACTCCAAATATAAACCGGTATTATAATGATCAGGTGATGGCATTCACCAATACAGGGTCTATTACAATTAGGGGCAATCACACAGTCGTGAGAACCCCTGTAAGGCCCGTGCCTTAATGGATCCTTCGTGGTTTTTGTTCTATTAATTGTTCTGGAATTTTCGGCTATTTTCCTGGATTTTTAGGAATTTGTCTGGTATTTTTCTGGATTTATTTGGGGCTAATTGAGGGTTATTGAATATTAATAAGATTTTTATATATATAATGATTATATTATATATATTAATTTTATTTTTATTTTTTTTATAACCTCTCCCTCTCTCTCTCTCTCTCTCCCTTCCCGTCGATCTCACTCTCACCCTCTCCCTCTCTCTCTTCTCACGATCGTCCCCTCCCTCTCCTAGGGAACTCGGGCGAAACGAGATCGGATTGAGGCGAGGTTGGCACCGTTGGATTCCTCGCGTCGAGTAGTGCGCGTGGGTGTCCACTTCGGCGTGGATCGGTGATCGTGGGAGCGAGGTGGAGCGTGGAAGCTCCGTGGCTCTTCCTCCTTGCATGCGGCCCGTTCGACGGTTTCGGCTTGCGAAAGGTAGGGGGATGGAATCTCGATCTTGCTAGGATCGTTTCCCTTAGCCTGCTTGATGATTAGCACCCCGTAGCATGCGTGATGTGTATATTTCCATTTTTGGGGTTTTAGCCTAAATCTTGAGTTTAATGCGTTTTAGGCCTTGCATGTGCTAGATTTAGATGTTAAATTGTTGTCTAGAATGCGTGGTTTGACAGGTTATCAGGTTTTTCGTCGATACCCGGCGTTTTCAGCCGTTCGGGAGGGCTTTGGTTTATAAACCGTACCCGCCCGTAACCCAGGTGCAGTGACGGTCCTGCCAGGAACCGCCACTTGCCTGACGGTCCATAGCGGACGCGTCACTTCCAAATAGCGGCCCATTGGGGGTGCGTTACTTGGAGAGTAACGGTGGGGCTCCCATCCGTTACTCATCAACTGTTTTCCGTAGATTTGGTTAGGCGATGCGCCCGACGGCCAGTCGGCCGACCGTCGTTTCGGTCCGACGCGCCTAGACCGGGGCGTCACTTCGTCTGCTATCATTTAGAACGCTGATAGGTGGTTTGAGCCTCGGGTGGATGTGACGGCGGTGACCCCACGCGTTGCTTTGAAGTAACGCGCAGGGCCCCCACCGTTACAAGCCCTTTAGTGCCTCTTGAACTGGAACCCTGAAGGGAGTGACGGATAGGGACTGGGGTGTCATTCTTGAAGTAACGCGCCGGCCCCCGACCGTCGTTCGCATGTGGCGCGTGGGTCTTTGACCGCCGCTTCCCTGATGGCTGCAATATATTCCCAGCCCATCTGTTATGCGCTTCTTTCTATATTCATGCCATATTCGCATTGTTTTAAATATATTGTGGCGTGTTTTATACCAATAGAGTAGCTTTTCTTTCCATGCAATGGAGCCACTGTCGTTGCCCTAAGGTCTGTTGAGTACCGACCCGCTTGAGGATGGCGGAGGGGTATGTTTCCCATTCACGGTTTGTAAGCTAGTTCCGTGGGCTCCCAGCCAATGGTAGCATCCTGCCAAGGGAGAAAACTAGTTAGAGGGCCTGGCTCAGGCTAGAGTCAGTGTGTGGACACGTGGTCGGAGACTGTGGACTGACACCGACGGGTGCCACTCCGACTGGTCACTTGGTTTGGTACTGTTTACACGCTTAGCTTGTCGCTTCGTCGACTGCGAGTGCTTGAGACGCAGTGTAAGCCGTCAGTGGACGCATCTGGTTTCTGCTCCAGTGGTTGTCCTTCCTTGTTGCTTGGATTAGTTGCAGCTCCTTCTATTTGGTAGTTTTAGCTTTAATCGCTTGCATTTAAGTAGTAGTGGCATGTGTTAGCTGTTATACTTGCTTAGCTAGAGTTTACAGCTTTCTTGTGATTGGTTATTCATGCCATTGCCTGTGTGTTTATTTAAATGCATGCTCTACTTGCTTTATTTATGCATGTTCGCTTGTTTAGTGCGAGGTAGGGATCCGCGTGACCCCTACTGAGTCTGGCTGTGACTCACCCTTCTCCTTTCAGGTGAGCCGCGCCCGCCGTCTCCCGGACTTTAGTGTGCTGTTTCGGGACCGTTCCTAGCTGCCAGCTGTGCACGAGCTGCCTTTTTGAGGCTTGTGTTGTACTTTTGCCGGGGTATGCCCCGCGTAGTTGTACCTTGAGGACTAGTGTTTGTGACTCTGGACTAGTTATACATATATCACTCTGGTTATTTTTAAATTGCTTTCGCACTTGTGTTTAAATCTTAAATACTTATTTGTATTGCGCGCCCCAATTCGCAATTATTTATGCATACTCCTCAACTAACCCCCACTAACCCTTCAGGGGCCTCATCAGCCTCTTGGGTGGCCTCCCCAGTTCTTGGTGTCGGTGTATCGATGTTATCGGTATATCGGTGTCCTGAACTCTGGGTCGTCACAGATGGTATCAGAGCCAGGTTGAGGATTTGTGTAAAGAATTGGAATTGACGCTTTGTCCAGAGCTAGTCCTGTTGTCGTCTCTTGCTGGCATAGGATGTTTTCCGTATGATTGATGGATTTTATTATTGATTGTGTTTTTGGCAGCATAGTTATGCCGCCTCGTCGAGGAAGACCTCCTCGTGTTCCTCGAGATGCGCCCAGGGAAGATAGCGGTTCTGCACCTCCTCCTGCAGTTCCCGCTGTTCCTGTCGTTCCAGTTGCTCCTCCAGTGCCGATCGTTCAAGCTGAAGTGCCTGGCAGTCGAGGCATGGCGTTGAAGGAATTTCTGATGTTCAATCCGCCTGCTTTCGATGGCCAAGCTGATCTAGAAGTCGCGAGGCAATGGTTGGACGCGATAGAGCGTGTGTTTGTCTCGATGGAGTGTGCTGAAGATGAGAAAGTCATGCTCGCTGCTTTTCAACTCCAGGGTACATCCATTGCGTGGTGGAAAGCCGAGTGGCAGATTTCCTTTCGATCCAGACCTCTTCGGCAAATCACTTGGGCAGAGTTCGTTGCTGCTTTTGAGCGTGCCTATACTCCTGCCTGCTTGCAGATGGATAAGATGTATCAGTTTATGGAATTGACCCAGGGCTGTATGACCGTGCTTCAGTACATGAATAAGTTCTTGGAATTGGGTCAGTATGCGCCCCATGTGCTGGCCAGTGAAGCTTTGAAGACCCAGCAATTCTTGCGTGGGTTGAGGCCAGAGTTGAAGATGTCGCTGATAGCGAGTCGTGTTGCGGATCTCGATACTGCGTGTCAGACAGCTGTAGCTTTAGAGCTGGAGATGGTGAGACCGGGTGGGTATCCCCAGGCAGGGTCAGTGCAGCCGATAGCTCAGGTTCAGCAGTCTTACCGACAGCCCGTGCCTGGTGTTCCTTCGGTCCAGTCAGAGGTTTCCAGTGCTTCCTCTCCTTCTAAGCCCAAGTTTAAAAGGTTCAAGAAGAAGAAGAAGTTTTTTCAGCAGCCGTCCGGTACAGATTCTGTTCAGCAGCCGACAGCACCTTCTTCTCAGACTCGGCAGAGCTCAGCTGCTAGTCAGCCGTGGACGTGTCGGAGATGCGGTGGTCATCACAAGGGCCAGCCATGTTCTCTTCCTATTGTGTGCTTTAGGTATGACCAGCCAGGTCATGTGGTTCGGGATTGCCCGCTGAGGCCGACTCAATTGCAAGCTCCTCAGTTGTCTCAACCTTAGCCGCAGTTTAGACCTCCTGCACCTCAAGCTCCACAACAATTTTTCTCTCAAGCGTCGGCGTCTTCTCAGTAATCTTCAGCTGGTTCCAAGAAGCAGAAAGGCAAAGTTTCTCATTTGACAAGAGCTGATGCTGCTGCGTCCCATCTTGTGGAAGGTACGATTATGCTTTATGGACATTCAGCTCATGTCTTATTTGATTCTGGTGCTTCTCACTCTTTTATTTCTGAGGATTTCATGGCTTGTATTGAGGAACCGACTTCTGAGCTGTCTTGTGAGTTATTTGTGGAATTGCCTTCTGGAGATTTCATGGTTACTCCTCTGTGTTTGGATGAGTCTCCTGTGATGATTGATAATCCCCAGTTGCCGGCGAGATTGTATGCGTTGCAGTTGGCAGATTATGATGTTATTCTGGGAATGGATTGGTTGGAGCATTATGGAGCTGTAGTTGACTGCAGATCGAAGAAAGTCTATTTTCAGCCCCAGGGAAAGTCAGCCTTTTATTTTCAAGGTATTCGATCCCGATCTTCTCGTATGGTTATTTCTGCTATTCGAGCCTATAGGTTGCTTAGCGCAGGTTGTCAGGGATTCCTTGCTTCAGTGGTGGTTGTTGAAAAACCACGACGGGATGTTTGTGATATTCCGGTTGTCTGTGAGTTCCCTGATGTGTTTCCTGACGAGTTGCCAGGCTTGCCCCCAGAGCGAGAGATTGAGATGGTGATTGAACTGATTCCAGGTACTGGCCCCTTAGCAAAGCCGCCGTACCGTATGGCTCCAGCTGAATTGAAAGTACTGCGTGCACAGCTACTAGAGTTACTGGAGAAAGGTTATATTCGTCCCAGTTTTTCTCCGTGGAGTGCCCCAGTGTTGTTTGTGAAAAAGAAAGATGGAAACCTGAGGCTTTGTATTGATTACAGGCAGCTGAATCAGGCGACTATCAAGAATAAGTATCCGCTCCCCAGGATTGATGATTTGTTTGACCAGTTACAGTCTGCTACTGTCTTTTCACGAATTGATCTCCGGTCTGGCTATTTTCAGTTACGGATCCGGGAATCTGATGTGAGAAGACTGCTTTCAGTACTCGATATGGTCACTTTGAATTTTTAGTCATGCCGTTTGGTTTGACTAATGCCCAGCAGCTTTCATGGACCTAATGCAACGTATCTTTCGTCCATTTCTGGACCAGTTTGTGGTGATCTTTGTTGATGATATCTTGATATATTCTGCCTCTGTTGATGATCATGTGCAGCATTTGAGGATCGTTCTGCAGACTCTAAGAGATCACGAGCTTTATGCGAAGCTCAGTAAATATGAATTCTGGCTTCGGGAGATTCATTTTCTTGGCCACGTGATTTCTGGTGATGGAGTGGCAGTAGACCCTGCAAAGATTAATGCCGTTTTGAATTGGCAGAGACCGAGGACCATCACGGAGATACGAAGTTTTTTAGGATTGGCTGGGTATTACCGCAGATTCATTCAGGATTTTGCGAAGATTGCAGCACCGATGACTAAATTGACACGGAAGGATGTGCCATTTGTCTGGTCGGATCAGTGTGAGGCTAGCTTTGTTGAATTGAAAAGGCTATTGACTTCTTCTCCAGTGTTGACTTTGCCTTCCGACTCGGGTGATTTTCTTGTTTGTACAGATGCGTCTCGAGTAGGTTTGGGTGCAGTGCTGATGCAACATGGTAAGGTTATCGCATATGCATCTCGGCAATTGAAACAGCATGAAGGGAATTATCCCACTCATGATCTAGAGCTAGCTGCAGTTATTTTTGCCTTGAAGATCTGGAGACATTATCTGTATGGTGAGAAATTTCAGATTCTTACTGATCATCAGAGTTTACAGTATATTTTCTCCCAGAAAGATCTGAACCTCAGGCAGAGGCGATGAATGGAATACATGAAAGATTATGACTTTACACTCTCCTATCAGCCAGGTAAGATGAATGTTGTGGCCGATGCTTTGAGCAAGAAAGTGCAGGTCAGCCATTTGTTGCTTCACGAATGGAAATTGTGGGAACAGCTTCCGAGCGAGGCATTGTGTGTAGAGATTCCTGCCGATCCGAAGATGGCAGTTTGTGCTAGCTTGGTTTTGGGTTCAGCTTTGTATCAGTAGATTTTAGAAGCCCAGCAAGCTGATTCTGATTTGGCCCGTGTTATATCAAGATATGATGTGGAATTTGATGACGAGCTGGTTGTCAGTTTCCAGGGCAGATTGTATATTCCTGTTGATAATGATTTGAGGAATGAGATTCTGAGTGAAGCCCATGGTTCCCGTTTTGCTATTCACCCTGGTGTCACTAAGATGTATCAGAATTTGAAGAAGCAGTTCTGGTGGCCCGGCATGAAGAAGGACGTAGCTATTTTTGTTTCTAAGTGCTTGACTTGTCAGTTAGTTAAAGCCGAACATCAAAAGCCAGGTGGTCTGCTTCAGCCATTAGAGATTCCGATGTGGAAATGGGACCATGTTACTACAGATTTTGTGGTGGGTTTGCCTCGAACTTCTCAATGTTTTGATGGAATCTGGCTGCTTGTCGACAGATTGACGAAAACCGCCAGATTGTTGCCGATTAAAGTTACTTGGAGTGTGCAGAGATTGGCCGAGCTCTATGTGCAGAAGATCGTGCCGCTGCATGGAATTCCTGTTTCACTTGTGTCAGATCGTGACCCACGTTTTACCTCTGGCTTCTGGCGTAGTTTCCAGAAAGCTTTGGGCACTGAGTTAGCTTTCAGTTCAGCGTATCACCCACAGTCAGATGGACAGTCAGAGAGAACTATTCAAACTTTGGAAGACATGCTGAGATCGTGTTGCCTTGATTGGCAAGGTTCGTGGGGTCAGCATTTGCCACTTGTTGAGTTTGCTTATAATAATAGTTTTCACTCCAGTATTGGCATGGCTCCTTATGAAGCGCTGTATGGTCGTCCTTGTCGTACTCCTCTGAACTGGTTTGATGTTGGGGACCGACTGTTGACAGGACCGGACATGGTACAGCAGTGTTCTGATGTGGTTCGTCTGATCAGACAGAGATTATTGACGGCTCAGAGTCGACAGAAGAGTTATGCAGATCAGCGCAGACGTCCACTACAATTTGAGCCTGGAGATATGGTGTTTGTTAAAATATCTCCGATGAAAGGTGTTTCCAGGTTTGGGAAGCGTGGAAAGCTTAGTCCGCGGTATGTTGGCCCTTTTCCGATTGTTGAAGCTATTGGTTCAGTGGCTTATCGTTTGCAACTGCCGGCGGCCATGCAAGCTATTCATGACGTGTTCCACGTGTCTCAGTTGAGGAAATGTGTGCCTGATGCTTCTCATGTTCTCAATGATTCAGTGTGGCCCGAGGTGACTGCTGATTTGTCCACACCAGAGTTTCCTATCCGAATTGAAGACCGTCGTGAGCAGCGGTTGAGAAATAAGGTTATTCCTCTGGTAAGGGTTGCTTGGCAGCGTCACTCTGGTAACGAGTCTACTTGGGAGCGTGAAGATGAGATGCGTCAGCTTTTTCCTTTCTTGTTCCAGTGAGGTACAAGTCCTTTCTCAGTTTCCTCCTTTTCGGTTGTTGTAAATTTCGAGGGCGAAATTTCTGTAAGGAGGGAGGGACTGTAAGGCCCGTGCCTTAATGGATCCTTCGTGGTATTTGTTCTATTAATTGTTCTGGAATTTCTGGCTATTTTCCTGGATTTTTAGGAATTTGTCTGGTATTTTTCTGGATTTATTTGGGGCTAATTGAGGGTTATTGAATATTAATAAGATTTTTATATATATAATGATTATATTATATATATATTAATTTTATTTTTATTTTTTTTATAACCTCTCCCTCTCTCTCTCTCTCCCTTCCCGTCGATCTCACTCTCACCCTCTCCCTCTCTCTCTTCTCACGATCGTCCCCTCCCTCTCCTAGGGAACTCGGGCGAAACGAGATCGGATTGAGGCGAGGTTGGCACAGTTGGATTCCTCGCGTCGAGTAGTGCGCGTGGGTGTCCACTTCGGCGTGGATCGGTGATCGTGGGAGCGAGGTGGAGCGTGGAAGCTCCGTGGCTCTTCCTCCTTGCATGCGGCCCGTTCGACGGTTTTGGCTTGCGAAAGGTAGGAGGATGGAATCTCGATCTTGCTAGGATCGTTTCCCTTAGCCTGCTTGATGATTAGCACCCCGTAGCATGCGTGATGTGTATATTTCCATTTTTGGGGTTTTAGCCTAAATCTTGAGTTTAATGCGTTTTAGGCCTTGCATGTGCTAGATTTAGATGTTAAATTGTTGTCTAGAATGCGTGGTTTGACAGGTTATCAGGTTTTTCGTCGATACCCGGCGTTTTCAGCCGTCCGGGAGGGCTTCGGTTTATAAACCGTACCCGCCCGTAACCCAGGTGCAGTGACGGTCCTGCCAGGAACCGTCACTTGCCTGACGGTCCATAGCGGACGTGTCACTTCCAAATAGCGGCCCATTGGGGGTGCGTTACTTGGAGAGTAACGGTGGGGCTCCCATCCGTTACTCATCAACTGTTTTCCGTAGATTTGGTCAGGCGATGCGCCCGACGGCCAGTCGGCCGACCGTCGTTTCGGTCCGACGCGCCTAGACCGGGGCGTCACTTCGTCTGCTATCATTTAGAACGCTGATAGGTGGTTTGAGGCTCGGGTGGATGTGACGGCGGTGACCCCACGCGTTGCTTTGAAGTAACGCGCAGGGCCCCCACCGTTACAAGCCCTTTAGTGCCTCTTGAGCTGGAACCCTGAAGGGAGTGACGGATAGGGACTGGGGCGTCATTCTTGAAGTAACGCGCCGGCCCCCGACCGTCGTTCGCATGTGGCGCGTGGGTCTTTGACCGCCGCTTCCCTGATGGCTGCAATATATTCCCAGCCCATCTGTTATGCGCTTATTTCTATATTCATGCCATATTCGCATTGTTTTAAATATATTGTGGCGTGTTTTATACCAATAGAGTAGCTTTTCTTTCCATGCAATGGAGCCACTGTCGTTGCCCTAAGGTCTGTTGAGTACCGACCCGCTTGAGGATGGCGGAGGGGTATGTTTCCCATTCACGGTTTGTAAGCTAGTTCCGTGGGCTCCCAGCCAATGGTAGCGTCCTGCCAAGGGAGAAAACTAGTTAGAGGGCCTGGCTCAGGCTAGAGTCAGTGTGTGCACACGTGGTCGGAGACTGTGGACTGACACCGACGGGTGCCACTCCGACTGGTCACTTGGTTTGGTACTGTTTACGCGCTTAGCTTGTCGCTTCGTCGACTGCGAGTGCTTGAGATGCAGTGTAAGCCGTCAGTGGACGCATCTGGTTTCTGCTCCAGTGGTTGTCCTTCCTTGTTACTTGGATTAGTTGCAGCTCCTTCTATTTGGTAGTTTTAGCTTTAATCGCTTGCATTTAAGTAGTAGTGGCATGTGTTAGCTGTTATACTTGCTTAGCTAGAGTTTACAGCTTTCTTGTGATTGGTTATTCATGCCATTGCCTATGTGTTTATTTAAATGCATGCTCTACTTGCTTTATTTATGCATGTTCGCTTGTTTAGTGCGAGGTAGGGATCCGCGTGACCCCTACTGAGTCTGGCTGTGACTCACCCTTCTCCTTTCAGGTGAGCCGCGCCCGCCGTCTCCCGGACTTTAGTGTGCTGTTTCGGGACCGTTCCTAGCTGCCAGCTGTGCACGAGCTGCCTTTTTGAGGCTTGTGTTGTACTTTTGCCGGGGTATGCCCCGCGTAGTTGTACCTTGAGGACTAGTGTTTGTGACTCTGGACTAGTTATACATATATCACTCTGGTTATTTTTAAATTGCTTCCGCACTTGTGTTTAAATCTTAAATACTTATTTGTATTGCGCGCCCCAATTCGCAATTATTTATGCATACTCCTCAACTAACCCCCACTAACCCTTCAGGGGCCTCATCAGCCTCTTGGGTGGCCTCCCCAGTTCTTGGTGTCGGTGTATCGATGTTATCGGTATATCGGTGTCCTGAACTCTGGGTCGTCACAACCCCTAAGTGTGTAGCCAAATAGTGATGTTCCATGAGGGGCTGTCATATCGTTGTGATCCCCCCTTAGTGCATTGGCCAATCCTATTGAGTGTTGGTAGAAGTGATTGTTCTACTTCTATATTGTTTAAAGTTCAAGTGATTGCTCTACTTCGATATTGCTCAAAAAATTCATCATGAAAGTTCTTGAATTGTCTTAATGATAGTACCTATCGTCTCATCATGAAAGTTCTTGATATATTTCTAGAAATGACCATTGTCTTGTCTACTATCATGATCTTGAAATTATTTTGTTATCCTGAAATTACTTGGAATTTCCTTATACAAAATTTCCTACTTGAAATTCATGATCAACTACTTCCTCACACAAATTGTTTAAATTGTTAAATACTTAAAGATTGCCTGGCTTTAGAGATATAAAATCCTACTCAACTTTTTGCTCACCCTACGTTTTGATTAATTGTTGCAGGAAATGAAAATGAACAAGGGAATAGACAAGAGTGAAAGAGTGAATTTTTCCTTTTTACCTAGGTTTATGTAGATCAATAGTTACTCTTACTAGAATTATGAAATTTGGAAGATTGTACCATGCCTTTATGGCTTATAAATTAGTGTTGTAAACCTCTATTTTGATAGACTAAAATTATCAATTTCTTCTTATCTCTTGTCTTAGAATTAAATTTGTACATACTCTGATCGATACGAGTGCCTCGTAACTGCTCGCGCCCTCGATTTTCCGCGTCGGGACGTAACAGTTTTAGTGGTATTAGAGCCTAGGTTACATAAAACCTAGGATTCTTAAACTTAGATTAGGTTTCCCTTGGTATAGGTTCTAGATCAACATCTAGAAATTTGGTTAATATCTTAAAACCTTTCCGGTAAGATTGGGTAGAAACAGGTGTTAAGTTTCAAAAAAAATGAATTATCAAGAAATAAATACCAAGGAAAAATGATTAAACACTATAACTATGGTTTCAAGCTAAATCTCGCAAATGGCCGCCAAGAGAGCTCAATGGCGCGAGATGCAACGCACTGTCCAAGAATTAACACAAGCCTTGCAACAAGTTGCGCAAGGTGGAGCACGGCATGAAGCCGAGGATTTGCATCGGAAATTCCAAAAGATGAATCCCCCGAAGTTTAGTGGATCTACTGACTCGGATGAAGCGGAGAATTTGGTGCAAGAAATAGAGAGAACCTTTAAAGTAATGTAATGCACCGATGAAGAGGAGGTAGTACTAGGGACCTATCAAGTAGAAAAGGATGCCCGAGCATGGTGGGTATCCGTCGAAGCGATCTTGCCCAATGAACAAGTTACATGGGACGAGTTCTTAGAACATTTTAATGAGAAGTATTTCTCGGAAAGAATCCGCGAGAAGAAGGCCATGGAGTTCGCGACATTAAAACAACGTAGCTTATTCGTAGCAGATTATGAAGCGACATTTTCTAGATTAGCTCGGTATGCCCCACACCTAGTTTGTACAGAGAAAATGAGAGCAAGAAGATTTATGAACGGATTAAAGGTGGAACTCGTTCCTCGATTGGCTCTATTGGAGATTCAAACTTATACGGAAATGGTTAGGAAAGCACAAATTTTAGAAGATGTTATGGATATGGTGGAGCGAATCAAATGGAAAGTCACCAAGGAGGAGTTAGTCTATGGGTCCAAGAGCGAGGAACCCGTGAATGACAAGAAGAGGTTCAACGGAGGTAACGATTTTCGTAAGGACAAGAAGCCCTAGAATAATGATCAACAAATTGTTCTAGTCAAAGAAAAATGTGAGCATTGTAAGAAAGGAAGTCACAACCGAGATGAGTGGTTGTATAAACTTGGGAAGTGCATCCGTTGCGGAAGCATGGATCATAAAATTGCCTATTGTCCACTCTTAAAGAAAGAAGCGCCGCAAGCATTGGAAGGTAACTTTATAAACCTATCTCGTCCATAAATTTGATATGGTGATCTTAGCACTTAGCATGTTATAAAAATGATCTAGTTAGAATGCATAGTTTAGATATGGTAATTTTACCCCACTATTACGGAAAGAAAATCATGTGAATTTGGGGACCAAATTCTTTTAAGTGGGGAAGGATGTAGAAACCCAATAATTTAAAATGAGAAATATTTTTTTTCAAATAAATTATGCAATTAAATTTTTCATGAAATAATTAAATTACATTTTTCTAAACTAGAATAGTGAATTTACTTGAATTTACTTAAGGTAAATTGAAATTAAATGCTTTAACCCTTAGATAAATCATTGCAAGCCCAATAAAACTCCATATGATGGATTAGGATTACAACTGGCTCATTGAATAATCCATAATGGGCTGGATTAATGGATTAAAGGATTTATTAAAGGATATTTAACCTTAAATTCGTAACACATGTTAAATGCCTTTTGAAAAGGATTATAATAACCCCATTTCTAGAAGATTGACTCAAGAATCAACCCTTACCTACCAGCCACCTTAGACCAGCCATTTTTACATTAATTTCACATCAAATTAAGGCTAGATTAAGAGGAGAAGTTGGAATTTTCTTCTAATTCGTGGGTGAAAAGTTTGGTAATATTAGGCAAGAATCTTGACAAATTTGGTCAAGTTTTGACTATAAATAGAACCCCATTCGACCCTCAAATCATCCCTGGAGGCCAAGGCTATACAGCTGCGGTGATTGGAGGAGATTTGAAGGAAGAATATAGAGAAGCAAGGGTTTGCTTATTATTTCTTACCTCTTCTTAGATCCACTCTAAGGTAGGTGTCTCTTAGGCTAAATCTCAATTAAAGCAGGCTATCTTGTTCGTTCTTCTGTGCTCTTTCCATTGATACATGTTTCCCTAAAATTCGTTAAGAAATGAGCAAGTTATGTTCATTATACTGGAGGGGTATTCACATTTTTCGTCAGAACCAGAACGCACTGCCCATCAGGGGCGCGTTCATAATCGCACTGCCCTGACATGGTGCGTTCCTATACCCTATTCCATCGTACAAATTTCAAAAATATATATATGTTAATGTTCCAGATCGCGCTAGCCTTGGACAGTGCATTCTTAAGATCGCGCTATCCAGAGCCAGCGCGTTCTCAGAAACCCAGATTTCAATATATATATATATATATATATATATATATTAAATTCCAGATCACGCTAGCCAGGACCAGTGCGTTCAAGAAAGTTTTCCGGAATGCCCGAGAGACACCTCACCTCACCTCACCTCACCACGGCACGGCACGGCACGACACGGCACGGCACGACACAAACAAACAAATAAATATATTAATAGTTCTATATCCACACATAACTCGAGCCCACATCCTATACCCCTTGGGTCTTGACCCAAGGGTGATGTCATGCCCCGAGCCTTTATTATAGCGAAAGACTAACTCGGGGAGTGCGAACTGCCGGCATGGTAAGCCTCTTGCGAGCAAGAACGATCAGAGCGTGAAATAATCACACACATAAATGTAATTGCACAATATTTAATCAAACTCCAACTTTATTTCATAATTGATCAATATTTAAATGCAACCACCTTTTTTTCCCATCATTCTACTAGACTCAAGAAATAAGAAAATTACATTGACTCGATCTAAACAATGCAGACTTCCTAAGTCTTCACTCATTCTTTAATCACTCTCGGATCCGCTACTTGAACATTCCGAATTCGAACCCGATTCACTATCATTTCCTGAAAAAGATTGAAAATAGGTAATGAGCACACTTGCCCAGTAGGTATCTTCGCATCAACATGAAGGCACTATTAAAGTAATTAACATTTTCGCTCTAGAGAAATAAGGTAAAATCATGCGAATATGATAACCATGCGATTAAAGCAACGTAACAAGACAATCATGTAAGATAGAATGAGAGCAAGAATGAACTAGCACAAATGTGACAAGAACATGAGATTGGCCTTTCATGAACAAGAATGTAATGAGAATGCACTTTCACTTTTCACTTTCATAACCATAAAGGTTACGCACGAGAATGTCAATCATGTAGCAATTCACTAGACTTTCACGAGTGCTCATGGATTTCACTTATTTATAAAGAAAGTACTCCTAGCGCAATGCGATGCCAGTAACATCATACCCCATGGTTTATAAAATAGTATTTTTCCGACAATCAGCCGAGGGGACTAGCATAAAGCCCTTGGACACAATCAGTGCCCGAACTGTATCTTCACGTATAAATCAAGCTACTTCCATGAGTGTAACAATAAAGTATGGCCAAGAATATAGCAAGTTCAACATAATGAAAATCAATGAATGAACACTTCAATTTGAATATGAGAAATCAAGAATGATATTAAACAATGTTATGCTCATAAAATAAATCGGCAACATAACGGTATATTTTCTTAACTTTCATTCATTACATTAAGTCTATTAAGTAATATGATAAGTTCTAGATCATTAAGGGTCATCTAGAAACCTTAAAATATCAACCCTTGGTCAAACCCTGGGTTGAGATACTCAAGTAGTGTGACGGTCGTGCACTGGGCCGTTACATTGTGTAACGGTCTAGTGTAGGGCCGTTACATTAGTCTGAATCTGAATTAATAAAATAGACTCAGTGAAGTGTGACGGTCGTATATTGGCCGTTAGGTGCTCCTGACGGTCCAGTAGAGAGCCGTTACACTACTGACAACCAGAAAACATCGATAGTGTAAGCTAATCAATGGGCTTCAATGGTACAACCAATTCGGCGTCCTAGTGGGAATCCCAAGCTCGTGGAGAATTACGGAGGCCTTGAAACAAGATTTTCTAGTCCATTGGAAGGAATATCCAATAGAGAGGTCCTCATGTCCAAGAATATGTTCCTATAGTGCTAAGTGTGAACTAATGGACAACATACCGGAGTATGTGACATGTACTTATGGAAATGACTCTATAGATAGAGAGAGAATGTGTATCAATGTATAAATCATGATAAAACTTCATCAATGCATTATTTAAAACCATGATTTAGAATACAAATTATAGAATTTTGGCATGAAATTAACATATCCTTAAAATGACATTAAGATACCAAAATCATGCAATACCTATCATGAACGATTGAATAATTCCAAGATCACATTAACAGGTTTAAACTTAGATAACTAGGCTTAATAATAAGTAAAATTGACAAGTCTTATTCTGTCTCGGGTTGACAGAACATCAGGTATCTGACGGTCTAATGATGGCGCGTCACAGTTAATGTGACGGTTTATCGAACAACCGTTACATAAACGTAACGCTCCTGCATAGATGCGTCAGAGTAAACAGAGCAAATATATATACAACAGAGCGGTGACGGCTCATCGTAAGGCCGTTAGATAAGTGTGACGGTCCTACGCTGATGCGTCAGAGAGTCTGCTGACCGAAAATGATATGAAATCCAAGAGATCAACTCACATCATGTCTAAAAATCAAAATACTATGACTATTCTTAGACATGATAATGAAGTATAGGCAATCTACATGCATGGGTTCCAGTGAATAGACAAGGTAACATCTTTGATTTCTTTTTAAGGCTAAGAGATGTATGAATGCATAGAACCATTAAAACGTGAAATTCATGATCTATCATGCATGGAATTCAATCAAATCAGAGGGCTTTTATTCCTATCAAGATGTTTCTGCCGTTCATGAGATGACCTACCTTTTAACTAGACTTTAAGCTTCCAATTTAGGCTTGAAAATTGTGCCCTAGCTCTCCTCTTCTTGTGATTTTTCAGCAACTTCCTTGGGCTCTAACTCCTCGACCTCTTGACCTAAAGACGTGAAATTTTGAGAGTAGTTAGTCTAAAGTATTGTATACAAAATCTTCTAAAGAACTTACCCGAGATTACGACTTCTTATCTTGATTCTTTACGGCCTAAAAGTAAGGGTCGCTCAGTTCAGAACTAGGTCCTATTTATAAGGTTTTGGCTAGGGTTTGAAGATTAGATCGATTCTAGAGTCCTTAATTCATCAAAATCTGATCTCTAAGAGTCCCTAGTAACTTAACATGTCCTTCTAGTTAGGTCTCTTGCAGATAGGGATCCAAAATTCTAATCTTTTTGGGAGTTCTTTCATTCACGGAATTTGCAGGGTGTAACGGTCTAGGGCTTACGCGTTACCTGTCTGTGACGGTCGCCCGATGGACCGTTACAGTCAACGTGTATAAAGTTCTAAATTTTTAAAACTCTTTTATTCATTTATCCCTTTATTTATCTTAGATAAATAGTATTTATCTTATAAATCCGTGAATAAGCTAGTTATCCTTCTAGAATATGGGCCAAACTTGACGGGCTTGGTCCATTAACCTTTTGGATAATCATTAGATATGCTAGGTTAACTATTTAACCTAATTGGGCCTTTTAATGACTTATAAATCTAATAATCCATTTATTAATTTATTCAAGCCTTTATAACTTTCAGAAATTATTTTAATATTCAAAAATTATATGGATAAATTCTGGGGCACTACACCCTCCCCCACTTAGAAGAATTTGGTCCCCAAATTCAATTATATGGATTTCGGAGAGTGTACAGATTTTAATGTATTAAGAATTAACGTAAGGCGAATGGGTTAAGAGGGTACCTTTAATCATCTCACCTCCCTCGTCTAGAATGGCATTTAATCGACCTTGCTTCCTGCGTCCATCGTTATCCCTTGATGCTTGTCCGTTGATGAAAGGACATAGGGGCAAGCGATGTTCACGGCTTCCACATTTGAGACAAGCGCCGAGACGCTTCTAACATTGTTCTATCGAGTGCCCAAACTTTTCACAAAATGAGTAAGGTGCCATGGCTTGCTCCTTCTCTTCTTTAATTTTCTGATTCTTTCCATTTCCATTTCCATTTCTCTTTCCGTTACCGTTCCCATTACGAGACTTTTTAAGGTGACGGTTTTCGTCCTCATCCACTTCCTTCTCTCCTTGCCTATCATGTTTTCGGCTTGGCCTCTCTCTTCAGAGCCTCTCCACCTTCTCCATGGTTCTTTCACATAGATGCGCTCTTTGAACCATCTCAGTATAGGTGCGGATATTCTGGGTTCCAAGTTGTTGAATAAATCCGGGTCTTAAACCATCCATAAATCAGTTGGCTTTCAATAAATCCGTGCTTACCAAGTGAGGAGCATAGGGTGCTAGTCGAGAGAATTGTAATTCATATTCTGCCACAGACAT
This sequence comes from Amorphophallus konjac, assembly GCA_022559845.1. NCBI lineage: Eukaryota > Viridiplantae > Streptophyta > Magnoliopsida > Alismatales > Araceae > Amorphophallus > Amorphophallus konjac. The sequence continues at coordinate 199,899,427 of CM040120.1, read as the reverse complement.
CGTGCCTTGTTTTAAGGAGGCAAATTCCATAGCTTTTCTCTCCTTTACATGCCCGGAAAAGTACTTGGCACGGAATAAGGTAAGAAAACCCTCCCACGTATGAGGTGCGTCTGCAGGAGGCGTTGGAATGGATTTCCACCATGTGGGAGCATCCTTATTGAGTTGGAACGTGGCAAGTCAAACTTTCTCCTGGTCGGTGCATTGCATGACATCGAATATTCGATTCATCTCGTCTATCCAATTCTCTGCCTCATCGGGATTAGAAGATCCATAGAACCGCGGAGGATTCAAACTCCGAAAATTGTGATGTAGGTCACCAGCCCTTGCCCCTACACCACCTTGTGCTATAGTTTGCAATGCCTGAGTAAGGCCGGCAACGGTTTGTTGCATACCATCCCAATCTACGCGATGAGCCATTTGTAAAATAAGGTACCTGAGAGAGAAACTAACAACTTGTTATTTCTCATGAAAATCAACCTTAAAGCTAATTAATTATCTTATCCCGGGCTCTACCCAATCCTCACATGGGTATGAAAATTTCCTCCTTAGTTCATAGGTAGGGGTCCTTAAACCTTGCACTTATCCTATGACATAATTCTTTTCCCTAAGTCCTGAGACTTAGGCTCTGATACCAACTTAACTGTCATGCCCCGAGCCTTTATTACAGCGAAAGACTAACTCGGGGAGCGTGAACAGCCGGTATGGTAAGCCTCTTGCGAGCAAGAATGATCAGAGCGCGAAACAATCACACACATAAATGTAATTGCACAATATTTAATCAAACTCCAACTTTATTTCATAATTGATCAATATTCAAATACAACCACCTTTTTTTTCCCATCATTCTACTAGACTCAAGAAATAAGAAAATTACATTGACTCGATCTAAACAATGTAGACTTCCTAAGTCTTCACTCATTCTTTAATCACTCTCGGATCCGCTACTTAAACATTCCGAATCCGAACCCGATTCACTATCATTTCCTGAAAAAGATTGGAAATAGGTAATGAGCACACTTGCCCAGTAGGTATCTTCGCATCAACATGAAGGCACTATTAAAGTAATTAACATTTTATCTCTAGAGAAATAAGGTAAAATCATGCGAATATGATAACCATGCGATTAAAGCAACGTAACAAGACAATCGTGTAAGATAGAATGAGAGCAAGAATGAACTAGCACGAATGTGACAAGAACATGAGATTGGCCTTTCATGAACAAGAATGTAACGAGAATGCACTTTCACTTTTCACTTTCATAACCATAAAGGTTACGCACGAGAATGTCAATCATGTAGCAATTCACTAGATTTTCACGAGTGCTCATGGATTATACTTATTTATAAAGAAAGTACTCCCAGCCCAATGCGACGCCAGTAGCATCATACCCCATGGTTTATAAAATAGTATGTTTCCGACAATCAGTCGAGGGGACTAGCATAGAGCCCTTGGACACAATCAGAGCCCGAACTGCATCTTCACGTATAAATCAAGCTACTTCCATGAGTGTAACAATAAAGTATGGCCAAGAATATAGCAAGTTCAACATAATGAAAATCAATGAATGAACGCTTCAATTTGAATATAAGAAATCAAGAATGATATTAAACAATGTTATGCTCATAAAATAAATCGGCAGCATAACGGTATATTTTCTTAACTTTCATTCATTACATTAAGTCTATTAAGCAATATGATAAGTTCTAGATCATCAAGGGTCATCTAGAAACCTTAAAATATCAACCCTTGGTCAAACCTTGGGTTGAGATACTCAAGTAGTGTGACGGTCGTGCACTGGGCCGTTACATTGTGTGACGGTCTAGTGTAGGGCCGTTACATTAGTTTGAATCTGAATTAATAAAATAGACTCTGTGAAGTGTGACGGTCGTATATTGGCCGTTAGGTGCTCCTGACGGTCCAATAGAGAGTCGTTACACTACTGACAACTAGAAAATATCGATAGTGTAATCTAATCAATGGGCTTCAATGGCACAACCAACTCGGCGTCCTAGTGGGAATCCCAGGCTCGCGGAGAATTACGGAGGCCTTGAAACAAGATTTCTTAGTCCATTGGAAGGAATATCCAATAGAGAGGTCCTCATGTCCAAGAATATGTTCCTATAGTGCAAAGTGTGAACTAATGGACAACATACCGGAGTATGTGCCATGTACTTAAGGAAATGACTCTATAGATATAGAGAGAATGTGTATCAATGTATAAATCATGATAAAACTTTGTCAATGCATTATTTAAAACCATGATTTAGAATACAAATTATAGAATTTTGGCATGAAATTAACATATCCTTAAAATGACATTAAGATACCAAAATCATGCAATACCTATCATGAACGATTGAATAATTCCAAGATCACATTAACAAGTTTAAACTTAGATAACTAGGCTTAATAATAAGTAAAATTGACAAGTCTTATTCTGTCTCGGGTTGACAGAACATCAGGTATCTGACGGTCTAATGATGGCGCGTCACAATTAATGTGACGGTTTATCGAACAATCGTTACATAAACGTAACGCTCCTGCATAGATGCATCAGAGTTAACAGAGCGAATATATATACAACAGAGCGGTGATGGCTCATCGTAAGGCCGTTAGATAAGTGTGACGGTCCTACGCTGATGCGTTAGAGAGTCTGCTGACCGAAAACGATATGAAATCCAAGAGATCAACTCACATCATGTCTAAAAATCAAAATACTATGACTATTCTTAGACATGATAATGAAGTATAGGCTATCTACATGCATGGGTTCCAGTGAATAGACAAGGTAACATCTTTCATTTTTTTAAGGCTAAGAGATGTATGAATGCATAGAACCATTAAAACGTGAAATTCATGATCTATCATGCATGGAATTCAATCAAACCAGAAGGCTTTTATTCCTATCAAGATGTTTCTGCCGTTCATGAGATGACCTACCTCTTAACTAGACTTTAAGCTTCCAATTTAGGCTTGAAAAACGTGCCATAGCTCTCCTCTTCCTGTGATTTTTCAGCAACTTCCTTGGGCTCTAACTCCTCGACCTCTTGACCTAAAGACGTGAAATTTTGAGAGTAGTTAGTCTAAAGTATTGTATACAAAATCTTCTAAAGAACTTACCCAAGATTACGACTTCTTACCTTGATTCTTTACGGCCCAAAAGTAAGGGCCGCTCAGTTCAGAACTAGGTCCTATTTATATGGTTTTGGCTAGGGTTTGAAGATTAGATCGATTCTAGAGTCTTTAATTCATCAAAATCTGATCTTTAAGAGTCCCTAGTAACTTAACATGTCCTTCTAGTTAGGTCTCTTGCAGATAGGGTTCCAAAATTCTAATCTTTTTGGGAGTTCTTTCATTCACGGAATTTGCAGGGTGTAACGGTCTAGGGCTTACGCATTACCTGTCTATGACGGTCGCCCGATGGACCGTTACAGTCAACGTGTATAGAGTTCTAAATTAATAAAACTCTTTTATTCGTTTATCCCTTTAATTATCTTAGATAAATAGTATTTATCTTATAAATCCGTGAATAAGCTAGTTATCCTTCTAGAATATGGGCCAAACTTGACGGACTTGGTCCATTAACCTTTTGGATAATCATTAGATATGCTAGGTTAACTATTTAACCTAATTGGGCCTTTTAATGACTTATAAATCTAATAATCCATTTATTAATTTATTCAAGCCTTTATAACTTTCATAAAATTATTTTAATATTCAAAAATTATATGGATAAATTCTGGGGCACTACAGGTGAGATCTCCAATATATAAAGCCAAGGAAGTTTTTCTAACTTCTAATATGGGACTAAAAATTAGTCACTATACAATATGAATTATAACATTTGAAATCCACATTAATTATATGTATTTAGTCACCAAAAGTAAGGAAATATAATATTAGCATGTTTGAATTCTTACAGCATGTTAAAAAATTATTTTTGTAGAATAAAATTATTTTTAGCATGTAAAAATCTATTTTTAACCATAATATTAGTAAATTAATGCATGAAAAATATTTCAAGCATGTTAAAAATTACTTCCAGCATGATAAAAATATTTCATTTATATTGAGATATGAAAACTATTTTTCAGCAAGTTAAATCCATTTAAAACTACATTTTTGCATGATAAACATAATTTCCTATTAAATAATTAGTAAATTAATGCATAAAAAATATTTCCAGAATGTTAAAATTACTTCTAGCATGATAAAATTATTTCCAACATGTTAGAGTTATTTTAGCATGATAGAACTATTTTCAGCATTTTTAAAACTATTTTTCAGCATGATAATTCTATTTTTCCATCAAATAATTAGTAAATAAATGTAAAAAAATTATTTTCAACATGATAAAAATTCATTTGTTATCAGAGAATGATGTACTCAACATGGTAAACTTATTTCTATCAACTTGTCAGAGAATTAATGTAGGAAAGTTATTTTAGCATTTTAAGTATTAATTTTAGCCTATTAAATATTAATTTTCAGCATGTTAAAAATTGATTCCAGCATGAAAAATCTATTTATGTCATCTTATCAGTAAATTAATATATTGAAGTTATTTACAGCATGTTAAAGTTATTTTCGATATGATTAGATTAATTTCTGCATATTAAATCTGAAGGGGTGTGATCTCGCGCTTGTCTTGAGTTGAGAGGATGATCACCTAGTAGTGAACTGCAAAGGAAGGGAAACAAATCAGGAGGCCCAGGGATGGTTCCCTGGGGAAAACCCTCTGAAGCTTAAGTCAGTAGAGCAATGGCGGAAGGTATTTGAGGGAGGTAGAGAGGGGTGCGCGAGATCCCCCAACACCAAAGTGGTGAAGTGGTTCTTGCTCAAGAAGTTTAGGCGTGTATTGGCCTTACCTTTCATTGGAGGGAGTCCCAAGTTTATATAGTGTGCTCACCTTATGAGTCCCGTAAGCTGAGGAGTTTCAGGCGAGAGTTACGTCCTCATCGTGGGGTCATTACGTCCTCGTCGTGGGATCTTCATGGCCTTGTAGGATCATGGATCCTTTATCCTCATAAACTCCTGCTCATAAAGGGCTCTCAACGGCTGCGTGGATAAGCACTTGTCAGTCGGTTCGAGCATAAAAGGTGCCAACCCTGTCCGAGTGATAGGCATAGCTCGGATATAGTCAGGTCGGAGTGGGCGCAGAGCGCCTACCCATATCCCGGTGAAGGGATAACTCGAGCGTGGGTCTTCCTCCGTTCTGATGCTTGGTCCTTCCGAGCCTAAGGGCCGCCGAGAAAGGGTGGGTTCCCTAGTGATCTTTTATTGGGCTTTCTTGCCTAAGTAGGCCCTAGAGGGCTGTCACCTGGCTGAGCTGAGCCTTGTTTGGCCATGATGGGCCTAGTTCGGCTGCTCTTAGTTGGGCTACAGAAATCCCCCTCTCCACTTGTCCCCCTCCTACTCCCGAGCTTTAGTAAGCTCGGACGAGTAGCTGTTTGGGGTTTCGGACCAGCGTGGCTCAGGTGGGTGGAAATCTGGCGGTGCTAGGAAGCCACGTGTCGTGGTCACCTGGGCCCATGTTAATGATGATCTTGAAGGATTTGAACTGAAGGGGCCCCCCTCTTCTAAGAGGTCGGAACGACGTGCCGCCTCCCGTGTGGGTTTATAGGCGTTGGCGCTCGTTGTCATTCCAGACTCCCTCCACCTTTGGGGTTTTGGGCTTTCCTTTGTTCTTGCATTTGGGGCTCTTCGATGCGCCGTGAGGGTACGACGGAGGAGCAGAGGCTTGCAGCGACATTTGAGGAGTTGGTGGAGATAACCGCTGAGGCCGTCCGGTAGCTTCCTCCTCCCCCTGAGTCTTCAGGGTCCCGAGATCGCCTTCCCTCAGAGTCTTCTCCTGATTCCATGGCGGACCAGCGCTCAGAGGTTGAGGAGTGGGAGGACGAGCCGGTGGCGAGGGTGTCGGTCCCAAACTACAGTGAACTGCGGGAGGCAGATGTGAGGAGGCTGGAGCACCAGTATCGCCTACCTCATAAGTATAGCTTTGCCGCAGCTTCCCCATACGAGACGAGCTTGGACTCTCGCACAAGCCACATCTGTATGTTTCTTTTATCATGGAAGGGTGGGTTCCGCCTCCCTTTCGAATCTTTTGTTCTTCAGCTTCTCAATTTCTTCCGGCTGGCGCCCATTCAGTTGGTGGCCAACTCTTATCTCCTCCTTTCTGCCTTCCGCATCCTCTGCCGCCAGTGTGGAGTTCCTCCTTCCATGGACCTCTTCCACTATTTTTTTTGAGTTGAAAGCACATCCTTCGGCTGGGAAGGGCTTCTATTTCATCCAGGTGAGGCGGAACAGAAGTTGTATCTCTTTGGCGGCGAAGGATTCTTTGCATAAGGGGTGGAAGACCCAATTCTTCTGGGTGGGGATTTGTTCGGTGGAGGAAACCTGGAGGTGCCTGGTGATCCCTAATTTCCATCCGAATATCCCTCCCAGGCAGGACGAGTTCCCTCCTCATGTGGAGAAGTATGCTGCCCTTTTGCTGAAGCACCGCCAGTCCACCGAAGAGCTGGTGACGCCAGAGAATATCGAGCGGTGTCTTCTTATGCGGCTGAATCCGTCGGGCTCAAGTGCCACAGACTAGATTATCCTTCGGATGCGGGGGTCATTTTTCTTTTCCTGAACACGTCTTCTTCTCTGTGCAGACACCAGGCGGGAACCTCTGAAGGAGGCCGCAGAGGTGATCGAGCTTGGAGATGACTCGGCTGCTGATGAACTGGATGCTCCCGTGGGTCGCTCTCGTGCCAGAGATAAGGACAAGGGGGCGGCCCAGGGTGAATCTTCCGTGCCGTGGGGGTCTAAGCGCAAGGATCTCGTGGAGGGTATGATCCGGGCCACCGCGAGGGCCAGGAAGGCCGGGGTCGTACCCACAGTCAGAGGCGACCTAGCCGCGGCTTGCCCCTCCGTCGAGCATGGTGGGGCCGACCCTGCCGGGTGAGCTCTCCCACCCGCCGAACAGGAGGGGGCCGAGGAGGCTGGGGCTGCTCCCGCGGGCGATGATGACGTGGGCTCGGTTCTCCCCTCTGCCGGAACCGAGGGGGCCAAGGGTGCTCCTGTGGCTGGCAGCGGGGCCGACCCGGCTCTCCCCTGGGTAGGAGCTGAGGGCTCCGTGGCCGACGTGGTGGATGCTGTGATCGCGGCCGAGGCTGGCGCTTCGGGTGGTGATGTAAGTGTTAAGCTGGTCCAGGTTGAGAGGCCGTAGGAAAATCCGGCCGGGGCGCGAGGTGTGACCGAGGCTGGGGCTCGATCCGGGCCATACGGGGGGGCGCCAGGCGATGGGGGGTTCTCCGTTCCGGCGGCCTTGGAGAGGCTGGGTATCTCGGGCCCCTTGCACCAAGTATGTCACGGTATATCCGCGAAGGTGAGGGGAGGAGGTAGGCAGCACTCCCCGTCTATGGCTCTCGCCGGGGTTATGGAGGGCGGTCTGGCCGTGGCCCAGATGGGGGCTGCTCTGGCGGAAGCGTACGCTCGGTCGGAATGGGAGCGAGCGAACCTGGCCTGGACCCTTGGTGGGTCAGACAGGAGGTTGGCTCTGCTCGCCGAGGAGCGTGACGGGCTTCGGCAGGAGCTCTCCTCAATAAAGAGGCTGATGCGCTCGAGCCAGGTGGAGACCCAGGCGCTAACCGAGCAGCTGGCCAAGGCTCGGGAGTCGCTTGAGAGGAAAAGCAGGCTTCTCGAAGAGGAGCGCCTAGCACGTGCTGAGCTGGATGGCCGGTGGGAGGCCGAGCGTGCTGAGCTGGTGGACTGAGCGGAGGAAGTCGAGCGCCTTCGGTGGGAGGCCGAGGCTGATCGGGCCGAGGCGGAGAAGCAGGTGGCAGCGGCCGAAGAGCGGATTGCTGAGGCCGAGCGGAGGTCAGCCGAGGCGGAGCGGAGGGAAGCCGAGCTCACTGGTAGGGTGGGATCACCCGAGGTGGAGGCTCTCGAGCAGTACAAGAGCGCAGAGGCCTACTGGGTCGACCTTAAGGAGGCTGCCCTTCCCTACTACGAGCTAGGACTTCGCCGGGGCATCCGCAAGGGGTTTTGGCAGGGCTACGACCGGGCCATCTCTTACGCTGAGGAGCAGGCGTCTGGAGTAGTTGATTTCCCGTCCGGGCAATGTTATGACTCGGACCTGTCATCCTCTAGTTCCTCTGCTTCGACGTAGGACGAAGAGGATCCCGAGGGCTCAGCATCTGAGGGGTCGCCAACTCCGAATGCCTTGGGAGGGCGCGCAACCGAGGCAGTTCCCACGCCGGTGGGGTCAGTGCCAGGGTCGGCCGTCGCCGAAGGTGCCAGGGGCAGACCGCTCGAGCCCTCTACTTCCGGGCTTCAAGGTGGGCCAGAGGCCTGATGTATTTGTTTCACTTCTTTTTTTTTGTATGTCTCTTTTTTTTTTTGAAGGAAAAGAACTTCCTCTTTTTTGTGTGGAAATAAATAAGGCAGTGGTGTCATGATGGAGACTTATCTGTTTCATATCGCCGTTGCCATATTTTGTTCAGCGTATCTGCAATGGTTGGAAAGAGCCGATACTTTCTGCGTGAATCTCACCTGATGGTTGGGTGAGCATCTGACAGGGTGTCTTTCCGTTTTCTCATGCTTTAAATGCCTGGCCGCTTCGTGTGTCCCGCTGGGGCGGAAGATGAGAAGTTTGAGGTGACCGTTCATAGGGAGAGATCCTTCCGACGTGTTTTTGAGGAGGGAAATCTTTTAAGGCAAGTAGCCTCCCTTCACCTATAAAAGGTCTGAAGGGCGTCCCTTCCCCTCCACCGCTGAGGGTTTTCCCTGACAGTCTTTCCTCATTCCTTCTTCACGAGGCGTTGTGCCGTTGCATCTGTAGCATGGAAGACGCTCCGGAAGATGAGGCTGCCAGCGATGGGGTGCAGAGAGTTCTCGCTGCTTCGGATTTGAAGAGGGTTCGACGGCCGTTGAACGGACTTGAAGAGGTTTTGACGTGTGCATGCACATCATCTTCCCTCCATCAGTTATGGCGGCGCTTGCAGGGGGGCGAGACGGAGGACGGATGGGGGCATTAGACGTCCCTGCCGCCCGTCCCTTCCTGCTCGCTTCACGGATGAGAGGAGGAAGCCAACTAAGCTCCCTTCCTCCGGGCCTTCCCCTGCCTCCTCGTCCAGCTCTGCTAGTTTCTTTTTCTTTCTCGCAGCCTCTTTTTTCCTTTTCGCTCTGCTCCTCCTTTCTTTCACTCTTTGGAGGGTGCCTGCACTCTCTTTCTTCCAAAGAGTTGGCAGTTTGGCGGGGATGCCTCCATATGCATTCCCTCCCCCTTTCTCTTCCAAGTTCATCTTGGAAGGTAGTCTTCTCCCTCTGTCACCTTTGTCACGAGCTGCTCTAGCCGACGAGGTCGACTACCCTTTATCCGAGCCAGTTTCTACACGAGGCAGAGTCAGTGGCTGGACGCAGGACGCTCAAACGGGTCAGCCGAGCGATGGGTTCATATGGCGGTGCCAGGATGGAATTTTTGCTTTTTTGACATGTATTTTCTGGGCTTCGGCCTTCCTGATGTACAAGCGAGTTGTTTGAATAAAAGAAAGGAGCCTTTTGCTTTATCTCATGTCGTTTGCACATTGTTCAGCATTCAGAAGTAGAACTTGCGTAATGTAGTTGCGTTCCAGGTCCGAGGGATGAGCTCTCCTTCCATCGTAGATAGACGGTATGCTCCTTTTCCGAGCGTCTCGACCACTTGGTAGGGGCCTTCCCAATTAGGGATAGCTTGCCCGCCACCTCAAGTGGTCGAGAGGCTTCGGCTTTTCTAAGGATGAAGTCTCCGGGCTGGAAGTGTCTGTCTCGGACTTTGGCGTTGTATTATCGAGTGAGGCGGCGTCGATATTCCGTTGCTCTGATGCTGGCGATCTCTCGGACTTCATCTGCTAAGTCAAGATTTTCGAGCAGTTTCTGGTCGTTTATCTCGGACGAGAAGCAGATGACTCGGAGAGAGGGGTTGCCAATCTCTAACGGGATCACGGCCTCGGTACCGTACACCAGCAGAAAGGGGCTTTCACCGGTTGCCGTTCTGGGAGTCATTCTGTGCGACCAAAGTACGTTCGGCAATTCCTCGAGCCAGCTGCCCTTGGCTTTGCTGAGCCTAGTCTTGATGCCTTTTAAGATAGTCTTATTGGCATTTTCGACCAGCCTGTTAGCCTGAGGGTGGGTGACTGAAGTGAAGTGATTGCGAATGTCGAGGTCGGCACATCTGTCTCGGAAATACCGATAATCAAATTACCGACCATTATCGCTCACTATCACCCAGGGGATGCCGTAGCGACAAATGATCGACTTCCAGACGAAATTCCAGACGAATGTCTCGGTGATCCTTGCAGTGGCTTCAACTTCGATTCACTTAGCGAAGTAGTCGATGGCGATGATAATGAACTTCTTCTGGGCCTGGGCCGTGAGGAATGGCCTGAGGATGTCGATTCCCCAACGAGCGAAAGGATAAGGCTCGGCTAGGGTGATAAGATCCATTGCTGGCCGATGGACCAAGTGGTCGAATCGCTGGCAACGGTCACAGCGTTGTGTGTAGGCTGAGCAGTCGTGCTGCAGGGTGGGCCACCAATAACCTTGCCGTAGCAAGATCCTGGCGAGCTACCTTCCCCCCAAATGCGCTCCGCATAGACCTTCGTGAACTTCTTTGATCGCTCGGTTGGCTTCTTCGGTGCTGAGGCATTTCAAAAGAGGGCCGGAGAAGGATCTCCGGTAGAGCGCGCCATCCAGAGTGACGAATCGCCGAGCTTAATATTTCAACCTTCGGGCTTCCTTATGGTCGGGAGGCTCCTGGGAGTCTTGAAGCCACGACAGGTAGGGGGTACGCCAGTCACTTGGGGGGGCCGAGTCAACAGCTAGGAGCTCCGAATCGATGCTCGGGCACTCTAGCTGTTTGAGAAGGACCGATCGAGTACCCTCGGGATCAAGAGAGGAGGCCAACCGAGAGAGGGCATCCGCTCAGGAGTTTTCCTCCTGAGCTATTCGGACTACCTCAAAACTCTCAAACTGTCGTGCCATAGTCTTGACCAGTTGGAGGTATTTGACCATCGGTACTTCCCGAGCTTCGTAATCGCCGTTGACCTGGCTAGCGACAGTTGGGAGTCAGGGCGAATCCTGACTCGCTCAGCCCCTAACCGCCGGGCCATGCGGGCTCCTGATATGAGGGCCTCATACTCGGAAGTGTTGTTGGATGCTTGGAAGTTAAACTTCAGAGCGTACTGTAGTTCTGCTACATCGGGGGACTTTAGGAGGATGCCGGCGCCGCTTCCGATTGAGTTGGAAGATCCATCGACGAACAGTTCCTAGGTCGGCCCGGGTGCGGACGGATATCTTTCTTCAGTCGGGATGGCGCTCTCGGTGATGAAGTCGGCGAGCGCCTGGCCTTTGATAGTCAAGCGAGGCCGGTACGATATATCATAGGCCCCTAGCATGATGGCCCACTTGACGAGGCGTCCCGAGGCTTCAGGGTGAGCGAGGATCCTCTTCAATGGCTCGCCGGTCGGCACAGTGATGGAGTTCCCTTGAAAATAAGGTCGGAGGCGCTTGGCCGAGGTAACCAATGCTAGCACGAGTTTCTCGGTTGCGAGGTACCTTCTCTCAGCCTCGTTGAGCACCTTGCTGGTGTAGTAGACCGGTCTCTTGATTCTCGAGTCATTTCTGACTAAGAGCGAGCTAATCGTAGATGGAGTTGCCGAGAGATAGAGATACAAGGCTTCACCCGGGATGGGCTTAGAAAGCACCGGGGCCGAAGCCAAGAACTCTTTAAGCTCCGCGAATGCTCTTTGGCATTCCTTGTCCCACGTGAATGTAGAAGATGCCATTTTGGGCCCCCTCAACAGTTTGAAGAAGGGTAGGCATCGTTCAGCCACGCGGGACAGGAATATGCTGAGCGCAGCAATGCGCCCTGTAAGGCATTGAACGTCTTTAACGCAGGTGGGAGGGCGCATGTCCAGGATGGCCTGGACCTTGTCGGGGTTGGCCTCAATCCCACGCTGGGTGACTAAGAAGCCCAAGAATTTCCCGGACCTTACTCCGAAGGCGCACTTGGCGAGGTTGAGCTTCATGTTGTACTTTAGGAGGGTGTCGAAAGTTTCTGCTAGGTCGGCGAAGTGGTCCTCGGCCTTGGGGGTCTTCATGAGTATGTCGTCAATATAGGCCTCGACGTTCCGACTGAGCTGTCCCTCGAACATATGGTTGACCAGCCTTTGGTACGTGGCTCCGGCATTCTTCAACCCGAAAGGCATCCGGGTGTTGCAGTGTACGCCAAAGTCGGTGATAAAGGCAGTCTTCTCGATGTCTTCGGGGTGCATTCTTATCTGGTGGTAACCTGAGTAGGCATCCAGGAAGCTGAGTATCTCATTGCCCAAGGTTGAATCAACCAGTTTGTCGATGCTCGGCAAGGGATATCAGTCCTTTGGAGTAGCCTTGTTCAAGTCGGTGAAGTCTACGCACATCCGCCACTTTCCTGAAGCCTTTGGCACCAGGACGACGTTAGCTAGCCACGTCGGGTACAGGACCGGTCTAAAAAGGCCAGTCTTCTGCCCCTTGGTGACATGCTCCTTGATGATCATCTACTTCTCTGGCGCATGCTTCCTTCTGCGTTGTTGCACGGGCTTCATGGTTGGGTCGAGGTTGAGTTTATGCACCACTGTCTCTTCCGGTATCCCGGGGAGTTGATCATCAGACCATGCAAAGACCCAGATGTACGCGGAAAGGAACTCTTTGTATTGCTGTTGAACCTCAGATGTTAGGTCGGCTCTGATCTTTACTCCTAGGGTCGGGTCGTCGTTTAGGAACACCGCTAGCAATTCTCCTCCAGGTTCGGCGGTTGCGGATTTTTCCTCGACTTCCTGGGGGCCCTTCTTTTTCCCGTCCGGCCTTGTGACGTCAACCGAGATATTATAGCACCTTCGGGCCATCGCTTGGTAACCTCGGACTTCCCCCAATCCATTTTTGGTGGGGAACTTCATCTTTTGGTGATAGGTAGATGGCACCGCTTTCGTTCGGCTGAGGATTTCTCTGCCGAAGATGGCGTTGTATGCTATCATACCTTTAATCACTATGAAGTCCACCATAACCGTGACGGTTTTGGGTGGGGTGCCAAGAGTAACCGGCAGGCTTAGGTCTCCCTCGGGATAGGTGGTGTAGCAACCCTGGTAAAATAAAAGGAAGATTTCAAGAAAAATTAAGTAAGTAAATGATAAGAACCAAAATGAATAAATAATAAGTCAAATGTAAATAACGTCTCTCAACAAGGCGCGATTTAAATAAGAAACGCCTTCACCTGAGGCGTTAATTGAAAAAGTGACGCCTATACCAAAGGTCGTCAAATTTCAAAACGGCCAAAACGAATAAAAGGAAAGAGAAAGAAACACCCTCTTCTTGGGCGCGAATTACAAAAGAAACGGTACAGGTCAAGACGTCAATTAAAATGCACGCCCTAACCTAAGGCGTTAATTGCATTTGTGTTCCATTCGAACCAGGAGACTATCCAGGGTAAGTTTTAGGATTGGTACGTATTCGATTGATTATGGTAAGGACTCTATCACATAAACTAGAGTTCTAATCAAATTCCAACCCTAAAGGATTCCTGGAACCCTATAAATACCCCTTCCAATCGAACCCTCATGGCTATTTTGTCGAAGGAAGGCCTGCTGCTGTCTCGTGTGTGAAGAACAGGTATGTTCTTCTTTTTTTTTATCTTCAGTCAGGGAAGCATGAAGTATATTAATGCTTCTACCTCTTCTTTCCCTGTAGGTGGCCTACCTCGTGAAGGTGTTCCTGTCTAGCTGAAGAACGTGGGTTCTTCATCAACATCGTTTTCCCAGAAGACTCTGTTTAGAACAGAGTATCGTTTTCTCTTCACATCCTTCACGTTCCTCCACCCATATCATCATCAGGTAGGTTTTCTCAAGGATTGTAGCCCAAACTAGCATAAGATTCATAATAATATCATATGTTCATCCATGCATATAGCTTTACTACGTTTCCAAAGCTTTCTGCGAAATTTTAAAAGAAGCGACCCTGCCTAGGGCGCTACTTTGAGTTCTGACGCCCTGCCCAGTCGTCGTCAATTCCATGTAATTATTAAATACCAATGTTTAAAACTTAATATCTATGGAACCATTAATCTAATCTGATGCATGATTATACCCATTAAATCCTGCTATTTTTCTTGTCCTGACCATGTAATTTGTTTCCTGAAATTTTATTATCCTGGAAAAATATCACTGTTCATGGCAAATTGAAAATCTGAAATAACGACATGCTGTGAGTCATCTCTTATAGAAGTAACGCCCCATCAAAGGGCACTAATTTTAAAATAACGCCCCTGTCTAAGGCGCGTTCTATAAAAAAATTCGGAATTTAGAAAATTAAGCAAAATTAGAAAACATGATGGACGACTATTATACAAGTCGTCAAATTAAAGAGAAACGTCCTCATACAAGGCGTTAAATTGACAAGTAACGACTTTGATGGAGTCGCTATTTTCCTGTGTTAACCGAGGGTTTTATATATATACAGATATTATCCGGCACTATATTTCCATTCCGTGAATATAGTCCCATGTTTCATGTTGATTTATCGCATTACCCACTAACTCTCGGTGACATACGAGCTCTCCATTGGACATTCCGTTCCTTTGGACCAGCAAGTTAGTCATTGAGACCTCCGTAAGACTCCTCGAGCCTTGGATTCTCTCAAGACCGACTGAGCGGGTTGTACCATAAAAACCCTTTACACTATTTTGCCATGTCACTCTATAGAAACATGGTATACAGGCCCTCATGAGATGTTATATGGATCTCATGAGAATATTCTTGATGGGATGAGGATATCATGCCATTCTTGTGGACCTCAATTCTACATCAAATAAGTGACCATCTACATGTGGACACTTAATTGTCATGGTACCCAATTAGGGAACCAACTCCACCCAGTTTTATCGATACTCGTGTTTATATCGTCATTATCGTCCTTATACATCAAGTTCAATTTTGAACTCTACTCTATCTTGAATTTTCACAAGCTTTTTCTTTGAAATTCCATATTGGCTATACAAATAAAGTGGATGTCTAGATCTATCTTTAATGCTGTGCATATAAGGGCCCGATCTGGTCCTGGGAGGAGCACCCAAAAGTACTAGTGCCCATGGGAGTTGTAATGATCACGGTGTCTAGCATTGCACCGAAGTACTTTTTCTCTTGATCTTTGGCATTCCACACACACTCTCTCTTTCCTGCATGCGTGACTCGACTTGCGTGACTTTACTAGCATGGCCCGACACGGGCAAAGTACTTGCGTGAAATAGCCAATAATCTATATAGTCTCTCATGAATATCTCTTGTTTAAGACTCGCTTGGATGTTTTGCACGACGTGTTATTCTATTGATTAGTTTTATTTCACTTGCTCAGTTATTTCAACATGCATATTGCATTTACATGAGAAAAATTGTAATTACTTAAACCCATTGCTAGTTCTTGAGATATAATTTTCTACTGAGCGTTCGCTCACTCAGTGTTTCCCTACTTTTCAGGTAAGTCTGACGACGAGACTCAATCGGACAGGGAAGGTCAAGAGTGAAAGAGATTAGAGCTTCTCAAAGTGTCAACTAGTCTTGTCTTTTCTGTATTTTCTTGAGTCAATTTTGTACTTTTCTTTTTATTAAGTTTAGCATTTTCAAGGGATTGTAATAGAAATACTTTTGTGATGGAATAAAAGGATTGGGTTATCTTTACTCTTGCGCATCTCTAATTTGGTGTCGAATACACTAATGCTCTGATTGACATGATCGATATAAACTCGTCACGCGTCTCCGGGTATCTTCCGCGCTCGGGGCGTGACAGTTTTTGTGGTATCACAGCCTAGGGTATTCAATTCCTAGGAAACCCAAGTCCAAGGATAAGTCTGAACCTCTAAACCAGTGAGATTGGGTAGAACCAAGGGTTAAAGTCAAAATAGAATTAAAAGCCTTTAAACGTAATCACATACTAATAGTTATTGTAATTGTAGGATAATGGCTGCCGAACGTGCTCAATGGCGCAACATGCAACGCACTCTTCAAGGCATGACCCAGGCACTTCAACAAGTGGCACAAGGAGGTGCACTACATGGAGCCGGAAATCTCCACCAAGGCTTTAAGAACATGAATCCTCCAAAGTTCGTAGGATCTACTGATCCGGACGATGCCAAACACTGGATCCGGGAAACTGACCGGATCTTTCGGGTTATGCAATGCACAGATCAAGAGAAGGTCCTGCTAGCAACTTTTCAATTAGAAAGGGACACTCACTGTTGGTGGGAGTCGGTAGAAGCTACGTTAAATCAAGGACAAGTCACTTGGGATGAGTTTGTTGAACATTTCAACAATAAATATTTCTCAGATCGAGTTCAAGAGAAGAAAGCCGCTGAATTCGCCGCACTTAAGCAACGATCTTTGTCGGTGGCTGAATATGAAGCGCAGTTCTCAAGGCTGTCTCGGTACGCTAAACACTTAGTTAGTACTGAGAAGATGAAAGCTCGAAGATTCCTTAATGGGCTCAGGCCCCAATACATCACACAACTGGCACCGATGGACATACAAGTCTATTCGAAGATGGTTCGACGAGCCCAATTACTAGAAGATGCCATGGAACTATCTGATAGGATCCGTGGGAAAGACAAGAAGGAGAATGTTACTAGCTCCGGCACCTTCAAACCCAATTTCAAGAAGAGGCCAAGTAATGGAGGTACTCCCTTCCAGGAGCAAAAGTTCAAGAAGACCAAACCTTTCTCCATCACCACTACACCTTCTAAGGTGGTATGTAAGCACTGTGATAAGGCCGGGCACAAGGCCGAAGAATGTTGGAGGAAACTTGGAGCGTGTCTCCGTTGTGGGAGCCGTGATCATCAGATTCCCGACTGTCCCCTACTCAATGATCAAGCCGGTGACGGAAAGCGCCCGGTGACAAAGAATGCTTGTCTCCAAGCTATTAAGGAGGCGGAACAAGACGAAGGCGGACTAGTAGAAGGTACACTGAAAGTTTGTTCCAAGTCTGCACATGTCTTATTTGATACGGGTGCATCACATTCTTTTATTTTCAAGAAGTTTGCTGACCCACTACCTATGGAACCGGAATGGATGAAAATATTTTTATCTACTCCTCTCGGAAACGAAACCGATATTACTCACCATTATCAAAACTGTGCAGTCTTGGTAAAAGGAAGAAATCTTCCTATCAACCTCATATGTCTAGACCTAAAGGAATATGATGTCATATTGGGAGCAGACTGGTTATCTAGGTATCAGGCAACTATGGATTGCCGTAACAGCAAAGTTACTTTCAAGGACTTTCCAGAACTAGTCTATTCTAGCCCTAAGAGTCGGAGCAAGTCACCTCTTATTTCGACTCTCCGAGCTAGCAAGCTAATAAGGAAAGGATGTGTATCTTTCCTTACATTTGTCACCATTAAGGAGACTAAGGAGACTAAGGTAGAATACATCCCAGTTGTGCAAGAATTTCCGGACGTGTTTCCGGAGGATTTGCCTAGATTACCTCCACAAAGAGAAGTGGCCTTCACCATCAACTTGGTCCCTGGTGCTGGACCAGTTTCTAAGGCACCATATAGGATGTCCCCTGCCAAACTCAAGGAGCTGAAGGAGCAATTGATGGAACTTCTCAAGAAGGGATTTATTAGACCAAGCACTTCCCCGTGGGGAGCACCTGTGCTATTTGTAAATAAGAAAGATGGATCCATGAGGTTATGCATCGACTATCGACAGTTGAATCATCTCACTATCAAGAACAAGTATCCACTGCCGAGAATCGATGAGTTATTTGATCAAATATCTGGATCCATGTATTTTTCAAAGATTGATCTCAGGTCGGGATATCACCAACTAAGGATCAAAGATGAGGACATTTATAAGACCGCGTTCAGAAGCAGGTATGGGCACTATGAATTTGTTGTTATGCCTTTTGGACTAACAAATGCCCCTGCTGCCTTTATGCAGTTGATGAATAGTATATTCAGTCCTCATCTAGATCAATTCATAGTGGTTTTCATTGATGATATACTGGTCTATTCAAAGACCAAGGAAGAGCACGAGGAGCATTTGAGAATAGCATTACAAATATTGAGGATGAATCAGTTATATGCAAAGCTCAGCAAATGTGAATTTTGGTTAGGAGAAGTAGCTTTCTTGGGGCATGTTATATCAAAAGACGGTTTATCCGTAGATCCATCAAAGGTTGAAGCTGTAAGGAATTGGGAAAGACCGACCAATGCTAGCGAGATCCGTAGTTTCTTGGGTCTTGCGGGCTACTATCGGCGATTCATCAAGGATTTCTCCAAGATAGCCCTACCACTCACTAGGCTAACTCGCAAGGAGATACGTTATGAATGGAGTGAGGAATGTGAAAGAAGCTTCCAAGCTCTCAAAGATCATCTAACTACTGCCCCGATTTTAGCTTTACCAATTGAAGGCGAGAGATTCGAAATATACACCGATGCATCTGGCATTGGCCTCGGATGTGTTTTAATGCAACAAGGGAAGGTTATAGCCTACTCTTCTCGCCAATTAAAGAAGCACGAGGAGAACTACCCAGTTCATGATTTAGAATTGGCTGCGGTAGTATTTGCACTGAAGATGTGGAGACATTATCTGTACGGAGTGCAGTTTATTGTATACTCTGACCATAAAAGTCTTAAGTATCTCTTCTCTCAGAAGGAATTGAATATGAGGCAAAGACGTTGGCTAGAATATCTTAAGGACTTCGACTTCACTATACAATATCATCCTGGAAAGGGTAATCCTATAGCCGATGCCCTCAGTCGAAAGCCGAGAGCACTACTAGCCAATTGTATGATTCAGGAGTGGAAGTTGCTAGAACAATTCTCTAAACTTAATATAAGCATGGACAAGGACAGTAGGTGTGTCACCTTATCCCATATGAGCATACAACCAGACTTGCTATCCGAAATACAAGGACTTCAAGGTAGTGACCCCGTACTAGTGGAAATCAAGGGCAAAATGGAAGAACAACCTGATTTCAAATTAACACCAGATGGAAGATTGATGTTCAGAAATAAAACATGTATACCAAATTGCCCTGAGCTAAAGAAGAAAATCTTAGATGAAGCTCACAGATCAAGGTACACAATTCATCCAGGATCAACTAAGATGTACCAAGATTTGAAAAGGACCTTTTGGTGGCCCAATATGAAAAGAGAAATAGCGGATTTTGTGTCTCGTTGTCTCACATGTCAACAAGTCAAGGCAGAACACCAAAAGCCTGCCGGTAAGCTACATCCTCTAGATATTCCCAAGTGGAAGTGGGAGGATATCGGTATGGACTTCATTATGGGTCTGTCCAAATCAAAGGGAGGATATGACGGAATATGGGTTATCATCGACCGATTGACCAAATCGGCACACTTCTTGCCAATCAAGAGTCGATGGTCAGTTGATGTTCTTGCTGCATTATACCTTAAAGAGATAGTTAGGTTACATGGAGTACCTGTCTCAATCGTGTCTGACAGAGACCCCCGTTTTACTTCTCACTTTTGGAAGTGTTTACAACATTCACTGGGGACGAGACTTAACTTTAGTACAGCTTTTCATCCTCAAACGGATGGTCAGAACGAGAGAACTAATCAGGTGGTTGATGAGATGCTTAGAGCTTGCATCATTGATTTTGGTGGAAGCTGGCATGATCACTTGCCTTTGGTTGAATTTGCATACAATAACAGCTACCAGGCAAGTATACAAATGGCACCTTTCGAAGCTTTATACGGAAGGAGTTGCCGATCGCCTTTGTGCTGGGACGAAGTTGGCAAAAAGTAACTATTAGGTCCAGACATGGTAAGGGATACCACTGAAAAGATTCAGTTGATTAGAGAAAGACTTCAAGTTGCTCAGTCTAGACAGAAGGCTTATGCTGATACACGAAGAAGAGATCTCGAATTTCAAGTGGGAGATCACGTATTTCTCAAGATATCACCTGGACGTGGAATAAGGAGATTTGGTGTTAAGGGCAAGCTTACACCAAGGTTTATCGGACCGTTTGAGATACTAGAAAGAGTTGGCGAGGTTGCTTACCGCGTCGCTTTACCTCCTCAATTATCCGAAGTTCATAATGTATTCCACATATCAATGTTCAAGAAATATGTGCATGATCCGTCACATATCATTGATCATGGAGACCTGGTGTTTCAGAAGGACCTTACGTATGAGCAAAACCCTATGAAGATCCTCGATCGTGAGGTACGAACCCTAAGGAATAAAGTTATTCCCATGGTTAAGGTGTAATGGAGTAAATGTTTAGAACACGAAGCCACATGGGAGACCGAGGAGTCTATGAGGAAACGATTCCCAGACTTATTCTAAAAATGTATATATTCTACACACTCCACGTTTATATGTGATGGAATTTGGGGACCAAATTCTTTTAAGTGGGGGAGGGTGTAGCAACCCTGGTAAAATAAAAGGAAGATTTCAAGAAAAATTAAGTAAGTAAATGATAAGAACCAAAATGAATAAATAATAAGTCAAATGTAAATAACGCCTCTCAACAAGGCGCGATTTAAATAAGAAACGCCTTCACCTGAGGCGTTAATTCAAAAAGTGACACCTATACCAAAGGTCGTCAAATTTCAAAACGGCCAAAACGAATAAAAGGAAAGAGAAAGAAACGCCCTCTTCTTGGGCGCGAATTACAAAAGAAACGGTACAGGTCAAGACGTCAATTAAAATGCACGCCCTAACCTAAGGCGTTAATTACATTTGTGTTCCATTCGAACCAGGAGACTATCCAGGGTAAGTTTTAGGATTGGTACATGTTCGATTGATTATGGTAAGGACTCTATCACATAAACTAGAGTTCTAATCAAATTCCAACCATAAAGGATTCCTGGAACCCTATAAATACCCCTTCCAATCGAACCCTCATGGCTATTTTATCGAAGGAAGGCCTGCTGCTGTCTCGTGTGTGAAGAACAGGTATATTCTTCTTCCTTTTTATCTTCAGTCAGGGAAGCATGAAGAATATTAATGCTTCTACCTCTTCTTTCCCTGTAGGTGGCCTGCCTCGTGAAGGTGTTCCTGTCTAGCTGAAGAACGTGGGTTCTTCATCAACATCGTTTTCCCAGAAGACTCTGTTTAGAACAGAGTATCGTTTTCTCTTCACATCCTTCACGTTCCTCCACCCATATCATCATCAGGTAGGCTTTCTCAAGGATTGTAGCCCAAACTAGCATAAGATTCATAATAATATCATCTGTTCATCCATGCATATAGCTTTACTACGTTTCCAAAGCTTTCTGCGAAATTTTAAAAGAAGCGACCCTGCCTAGGGCGCTACTTTGAGTTCTGACGCCCTGCCCAGGAGTCGTCAATTCCATGTAATTATTAAATACCAATGTTTAAAACTCAATATCTATGGAACCATTAATCTAATCTGATGCATGATTATACCCATTAAATCCTGCTATTTTTCTTGTCCTGACCATGTAATTTGTTTCCTGAAATTTTATTATCCTGGAAAAATATCACTGTTCATGGCAAATTGAAAATCCTGAAATAACGACCTGCTGTGAATCGTCTCTTATAAAAGTAACGCCCCATCAAAGGGCGCTAATTTTAAAATAACGCCCCTGTCTAAGGTGCGTTCTATAAAAATATTCAGAATTTAGAAAATTAAGCAAAATTTGAAAACATGATGGACGACTGTTATACAAGTCGTCAAATTAAAGAGAAACGTCCTCATACAAGTCGTTAAATTGACAAGTAACGACTTTGATGGAGTCGCTATTTTCCTGTGTTAACCGAGGGTTTTATATATATACAGATATTATCCGGCACTATATTTCCATTCCGTGAATATAGTCCCATGTTTCATGTTGATTTATCACATTACCCACTAACTCTCGGTGACATACGAGCTCTCCATTGGACATTCCGTTCCTTTGGACCCGCAAGTTAGTCATTGGGACCTCCGTAAGACTCATCGAGCCTTGGATTCCCTCAAGGCCGACTGAGCGGGTTGTACCATAAAAACCCTTTACACTATTTTGCCATGTCACTCTATAGAAACATGGTATACAGGCCCTCATGAGATGCTATATGGATCTCATGAGAATATTCTTGATGGGATGAGGATATCATGCCATTCTTGTGGACCTCAATTCTACATCAAATAAGTGACCATCTACATGTGGACACTTAATTGTCATGGTACCCAATTAGGGAACCAACTCCACCCAGTTTTATCGATACTCGTGTTTATATCGTCATTATCATCCTTATACATCAAGTTCAATTTTGAACTCTACTCTATCTTGAATTTTCACAAGCTTTTTCTTTGAAATTCCATATTGGCTATACAAATAAAGTGGATGTCTAGATCTATCTTTAATGCTGTGCATATAAGGGCCCGATCTGGTCCTGGGAGGAGCACCCAAAAGTACTAGTGCCCATGGGAGTTGTAATGATCACGGTGTCTAGCATTGCACTGAAGTACTTTTTCTCTTGATCTTTGGCATTCCGCACACACTCTCTCTTTCCTACATGCGTGACTCGACTTGCGTGACTTTACTAGCATGGCCCGACACGGGCAAAGTACTTGCGTGAAATAGCCAATAATCTATATAGTCTCTCATGAATATCTCTTGTTTAAGACTCGCTTGGATGTTTTGCACGACGTGTTATTCTATTGATTAGTTTTATTTCACTTGCTCAGTTATTTCTACATGCATATTGCATTTACATGAGAAAAATTGTAATTACTTAAACCCATTGCTAGTTCTTGAGATATAATTTCCTACTGAGCGTTCGCTCACTCAGTGTTTCCCTACTTTTCAGGTAAGTCCGACGACGAGACTCAATCGGACAGGGAAGGTCAAGAGTGAAAGAGATTAGAGCTTCTCAAAGCGTCAACTAGTCTTGTCTTTTCTGTATTTTCTTGAGTCAATTTTGTACTTTTCTTTTTATTAAGTTTAGCATTTTCAAGGGATTGTAATAGAAATACTTTTGTGAAGGAATAAAAGGATTGGGTTATCTTTACTCTTGCGCATCTCTGATTTGGTGTCGAATACACTAATACTCTGATTGACATGATCGATATAAACTCGTCACGCGTCTCCGGGTATCTTCCGCGCTCGGGGCGTGACAGGTGGCCTGGCCATTGAACCCGCACAGGGGGGTCCGGATCGGGCGGAGTTTAGACGGATCCTCCCCCATCTTAAGGAAACCTTCGTAGGATAATACATCAGGGGCGCTTCCATTGTCAACTAGAATCCTATCTACGTTACAATAGTTTATCGTGGCCGATATCACTAGGGCGTCGTCATGCGGGGTGCTCAGCCCCTCCAGGTCTTGGTCAGAGAAGACTGTGACCTGGGGTTCGCTTGGCGGGGCCCTCGGAGACTCGATGGCTCGGCTCGCCTGCTCAGCATGACGCTTCCTTCCTCGGCCACTGTCTCCTCCTGATGCAGCTCCTCCGGCGATGACGTTGATGTGGACCCCTCGGGGGGCGTTGTCAATCTCCTCCGGGGCGCCTCGGTCTTGCTGGTGCCCGGCCATGAACCGGGAGAGGTGCCCTTGACGAACGAGACGCTCGATCTCGTCCTGGAGCTGATGGCAGTCGCCGGTGTGATGCCCGTGGTCGCTGTGGAATAGACAATGCTTGCTGCGACTGCGGTTCTTCGACTTCATTGGCTCGGGTTGGCGGAGGAGGCCTGAGCCTTTGATGTCTTCATAAATCTCGTACACTGGAGCGGTTAGGGGAGTGTACCGCTCGTACTTCCGTGACGGTTCCTTGCGTTCCCCGTCTCGGTTCCGCCTCTTTCCTTGGCCCGAGTTTGGCTCGGGTGCCCGCTTCTTGTCCCCCTCCCGACCAGAGCCGGTTGCATCTCGGCATGCGCTGAGCACTTCTTCGCACTCGGCGTGGCGCAATGCCAGAGTCACTAGCGCGGCAAGGGTCTAGGGAGGGTGGAGGACAAGGTCGCGACGGAGGTTCTGGTCGCGGGTGCCCCCGGTCAGAGCGGTTATGGCCGAGGCAACGTCCAGGCGGGGGATCCTCAGGGCTTCCGATTTGAATCGGAGTATGTAGGCCCGAAGTTTCTCCCCTTGTGCCTATTTGAGGGCCAAAAGCCCTGCTACTGACCTTGGAGGACCGCTGCCAGTAAAACTCTCCTTGAATACTCGCCCGAACTGCTTGAAGTGTCGGATGGACCACGGGGCGAGAGCCCGGAACCAGGCTTGTGCGCCTTGGAACAGGGTGCTCGCAAAGGCTCGGCACTTGATGCCGTCGGACGCTCCGTGAAGGGTCATCAAGGCCTCGAAGCTGTCGAAGTGGTCGGTCGGGTCACCCTGGCCGTCGTAGGGCTTGAAGGTCGGGATGGAGGCTCTGGGAGATACCTCTGCCTCCAAGATATGGTCGGAGAACGGGGATCTCTCCTCATCCTCTGGTGGAGAGGTCTTCTGCAGGGCTCACAGGGCGCGCTCCTGCTCTGCGAAACGCCTCTCGAATTCTCACAGTCGGAGGGATAGCTCCGGCTACCGCTGTGCCGTAGGGCTAAGAGGGCGTGAAGGTAGGCTGTCCTGGCGCTCCCTGGGGACTTCGATCTCCGGGAGGGGACAGCGTGGCCCATGCCTCCCCCGCTTTGGCGTGGAGGAAGCCTCTTGCTCCGGTGGGGGGGCTTGTGAGGGTCCTCCTACTTTGTTGCGGATGAGCTGCTACACTTGGAGGGTGAAGCGAGCTCCGGTGGTGTGCTGGGACACGTTCTCACGGGGAGGGCTCCCCGGAGGGGCACGTGACCTTCCATCCTTGGCCGCATGGGTCCTCATGAGTTCCACGAGGACATCCAGTTTCGCGTTGAGGGCCTGGAAGGCATCAGCGCCATCGTTGAGTGGTAGCCCTACCGCCGCGGGAGGAGGGGGCGGTCCGTCGGCGGGAGTGCTTGCACCGGAGGGGGGGTTTTGGGAGGCTTGAGAGGGGCCTTCCCCCGTTGCCACCATGGCCTTTCCCCTGCCGCCGGTGGACCTTCTCCCTGAACTCCTTCGCGCCATACTGGCGCTTTGGTCATTTCCCACAGACGGCGCCAGATGAAGGGGCATGATCTCGCGCTTGTCCTGAGCTGAGAGGATGATCACCTAGTAGTGAACTGCAAAGGAAGGGAAACAAATCAGGAGGCCCAGGGATGGTTCCCTGGGGAAAACCCTCCGAAGCTTAAGTTAGTAGAGCAATGGCGGAAGGTATTTGAGGGAGGTAGAGAGGGGTGCGCGAGATCCCCCAACACCAAAGTGGTGAAGTGATTCTTGCTCAGGAAGTTTAGGCGTGTATTGGCCTTACCTTTCACTGGAGGGAGTCCCAGGTTTATATAGTGTGCTCACGTTATGAGTCCCGTAAGCTGAGAAGTTTCAGGCGAGAGTTACGTCCTCATCATGGGATCGTTACGTCCTCATCGTGGGGTCGTTACGTCCTCGTCGTGGGATCTTCATGGCCTTGTAGGATCGTGGATCCTTTATCCTCATAAACTCCTACTCATAAAGGGCTCTCAATGGCTGCGTGAATAAGCACTTGTCAGTCGGTCCGAGCATAAAAGGTGCCAGCCCTGTCCGGGCGATAGGCATAGCTCGGATATAGTCAGGTCGGAGTGGGCGCAGGGCGCCTGCCCATATCCCGATGAAGGATAACTCGGGCGTGGGTCTTCCTCCATTATGATGCTCGGTCCTTCCGAGCCTAAGGGCTGCCGAGGAAGGGTGGGTTCCTGAGTGATCTTTTATTGGGCTTTCTTGCCTAAGTGGGCCCTAGAGGGCTGTCACCTGGCTGAGCTGAGCCTTGTTTTGCCCTGATGGGCCTAGTTCGGCTGCTCTTAGTTGGGCTATAGAAATCCCCCTCTCCAAAATCTATTTTCTTATCAATTAATTAGCATAATGATGAATAATTAGTAAATAATATCAAAATCATGATTTTAATTGAAAATTTGATACTCCTTAGTTAAAACTTAATATTCCATGACTCTGTTATTTTTTTAGAATTATAACAGAAGCTTTCAGAACGTGGCGCTCACCTACACCACGTTCATAACAGAATTACAAATGGCTATAAAATCTGCATTCTGGCTAAACTAAAATATTTCCAGGATATAAAAACTTCCTGAAAATATGTCTAAACACTTGTTAAATCAACTGAACATCAGATTAA
This sequence comes from Amorphophallus konjac, assembly GCA_022559845.1. Classification (NCBI taxonomy): domain Eukaryota; kingdom Viridiplantae; phylum Streptophyta; class Magnoliopsida; order Alismatales; family Araceae; genus Amorphophallus; species Amorphophallus konjac. The sequence goes on along the minus strand of CM040120.1, from coordinate 199,873,252 downwards.
ACTATGGAATTAAAATAATTCTATTAGTTCTCTTTACTTGAATTTTCTTCCTAGTTACCGTTCATTCTTGAATTCATGACTTATTGTCGTTAAACATGATGCCTAAAATGCATTTTCAAACTTTTCTTGCAATTATCACCACTTTTTGCCAGATCTGTACTTATTTACAAAAAGCTTATTTTCTTAAAATTCATTGGCCATATATGTGGAATTGATATAGATAAATGTCAGGGGTTATGGGTCCCAATTAAATGATATTTAAATGCTATTGTATAAATGAGGGGTTCTGATCTGATCCCACGGGCGAGGCAAAGTCCAAATATAAACCGGTATTATAATGATCAAGTGCTGGCATTCACCAATACAGGGTCTATTACAATTACGGGCAATCACACAGTCGTGAGAACCCTTAAGTGTGTAGCCAAATAGTGATGTTCCATGAGGGACTATCATATCGTTGTGATCCCCCCTTAGTGCATTGGCCAATCCTATTGAGTGTTGGTAGAAGTGATTGTTCTACTTCTATATTGTTTAAAGTTCAAGTGATTGCTCTACTTCGATATTGCTCAAAAAGTTCATCATGAAAGTTCTTGAATTGTCTTAATGATAGTACCCATCGTCTCATCATGAAAGTTCTTGATATATTTCTGGAAATGACCATCATCTTGTCTACTATCATGATCTTGAAATTATTTTGTTATCTTGAAATTACTTGAAATTTCCTTATACAAAATTTTCTACTTGAAATTCATGATCGACTACTTCCTCACACAAATTGTTTAAATTGTTAAATACTTAAAGATTGCCTGGCTTTAGAGATATAAAATCCTACTGAGCATTTTGCTCACCCTACGTTTTGGTTAATTGTTGCAGGAAATGAAAATGAACAATGGAATGGACAAGAGTGAAAGAATGATTTTTTCTTTTTACCTAGGTTTATGTAGATCAATAGTTACTCTTACTAGAATTATGAAATTTGGAAGATTGTACCATGCCTTTATGGCTTATAAATTAGTGTTGTAAACCTCTATTTTGATGGAATAAAAATATCAATTTCTTCTTATCTCATGTCTTAGAATTAAATTTGTACATGCTCTGATCTACACGAGTGCCTCGTAACTGCTCGCGCCCTCGATTTTTCACGTCGGGGCGTGACACGAGGAGTACGGAGTGAGCCCCACATTCAATGTGGCCGACCTAGTGCCATATATGGGTCCCACGGTGGTACCCAGTGAGGATATTGAGCCCACACCCCTCATTGAGAGGGCACCCACCCGTGAGAAGAGTCCTCTAGCCAGGAGAGCCCGGCGTGAGCGAATTGAGCGAATATTGGATGAACAGGTCACTGCCACCAAGAGCAAGGTGTATGAGCGCTATCTCGTCGGGTGGATGGATCGGTCTCCTTCGGAAGACTTGTGGGCGGTATCACTTCTACACCCTCCAAGGAGGGAAGGACTCTTACTCGACGGAGTCGAGTTCTCCGCACCCCATGAGTATGATGGGGACATCACCTCCCGTGCCCACACTCACGGATCGTCTCCTCTCCCCGGATTCATCCGACATGGTCTAGTCATTTATTTGGAGTCATATGTTATATTTTCATATTTTATTTGAGTCATATCATTGTAATTTTTCTTTAATTTGAGTCCAGCATCTAGGTTAATGAGTCATCTACCTAGTTAAGTGTCATAGGGTTGATTAGGTTAGTTAATGGGCCCAATTCATTGGGCTAGGCCCAAGGGCGCCCCCTACCCCCTTGGTTATTTGCCATTGTTGCAAGAGTCAAGGACTTTTTGTAAAATATGGGTTGTCTATATATAGGACCCCATTCCCCCCCATTTGAAGTCAATGAAATTGCCATATATTGAGTTCCAAAATTCAAGTTTCTTGTGGAGAGAATCCATTAGTGGGGTGTGAAGCCCTAGGGTGAGAAGCCCTTCCATTCCCCCCCTCTCTCTCTCTCTAAGGGGGCCGCCCCCTCTCTCTCTCTTCCCCCTCCCCAAATTTTGAATTTCCCCTCTCTCTCCTCTCTCCTCCACCTAGGCTCCACCTCATCCACACACCACTAGCCACCCCAACCACCTCATCACTTCCCTAGGTGCATTCATTACCCCTCCACCAACTCCTACCAAATCTCCTCCCTCCCTAGGAGAATCTTGGCCTTCCCAACACAATCCACCCTAGTCCCCACACAATCTTGCAGCTCCCAAGGGGAATTTGAATTGTTTCCCTCCACTCTCTCCACCCCTTCCACTTCCCTTCACCATTAGTCACCTCCCTCCCCTATCTCTTGTGCCATTGGAGCTACTCCCAGCTAGCCAGTTCGCAGCTCAGGATCTGCAGAGGACCAACAGCTTGCAGAGGCGACCCTGACTTCATCCCGACGTCCCTGGAGGCCCAAGTGGTACCGTCGGAAGCATCTCCCTGTCTTCTTCGCAACGGTAGTGGTCTCGTCCCAACCTGAGCTCATGGTTGCCCGGGGGAGCCAATCTCCTTACACTGCGCATCTTCCTCCAGACTGGTAACCTGAAACCACTTACAGAGCCTCCCACGGCCAACCCGTTGAAGATCTGGAGGCGGGGCTTGGCTGAGTTCTTCTACAACAAGTCACCTTCCAGAATCAAGAAGCGGCTCCCCGATTGGACCCCGAACAAGACTCGTTTCGAAGAGGACTCGACAACGAATCCAACGACTCCTTCCAAGCCTGAATCAGAGCTGAGGAGCGTCCGTTGTAGCCTCGTCTTCCAGCTGTAGGGGTGCAGAAGCTACCAGAACCAGCAAGCAGAGCCCCCTGTTCGGACCTCTGCCCCGACCAGCACCGCCATCCAGAAATTCCCCCAAAAATTACACGTCTTCCTGGGTCAACTATGACGATTCTCCAAGTGGTTTTGTCGATAACGGAGTTCGGGAGAGGCCGCAGCGGCACCGACTTCGACCGCTTGTCCCCTGTTCCAGAGGGCAGACAGAACCGTTGATTTTCTTTCATTAAGTTCCTAGATTGATTCTCCCCTTCCCGCCTGGCTGGCTTACAGCCCCTCCCTTTGGGAGGTAGTGTTTGAATGTAATTTTGACTTCCCTTCCCCAAGTTCAACACCCTTGCATGGGGCGTAGTGATGTAAAACCTTGAATAGGTCAAAGCTATACTGGCACGGCATGTGGGGAACCCACGCTTCCCCGCTCGCCCTCGTCTCCGAACGGGACCGGTTTCTTCAAACCGGTCGAGTAAGTTCTCTACCCTTGCTCTCCTTTGGATGCCATGTTCCTTCAATATTAGTTCATAAACTCCGCTGGTCTGTGAGAGAGAGCGCCCGATCCTCAAGCCCCATTGCTTCGAGTGACCGCCGTGGGTGAGAGTGTGACCAGTGCCCATTGGCACTCGGTCGGCCCCTTTGAATTGGACCTCCATACCCTTGGGAAGTCCCTTAGCCCTACTGGCCCTCTACCAGTAAGTGTTCAGCCCTCACAACCTCCACTCTGCATCACCGAGTTACCCCGGGATTTGGGTGAGTGTCGGGTGAGTGGTCGCCGATATCGGTCCATTTCTATTGCGAATTGTGTTTGCTTGATAAGGTACAAGGTGCATGGTCTTATGACTATTACCCCCACGGTGGTGTCACATCACGATGGATCTAGACTCTGAGAAAATTATGGGCGGAAGAGGGAGATGTGAGGAACACGTATGATTTTTTTGGGAAATTTTGGAGGTGGATAACGGGGCGGGAAAAATACCGAAACAAGACACTGTCCCGCAGATCTGGAAACTGGTAGATTACTGGGTGAAAACTTAATTATGAGAAAAATAGTAAATGAAGGTAGAATGACACGAAATTTGAACTGGGAATGGGGGATGATAGGAAAAACAAACCCTCAAAATTTGGGGTCGAACAGATCTCGTGATTGGGCGATAAAATTTTGGCTTCAGCTTGCTATCCAGAGTTGGACAGAACTCCGACGAGGCGGCGGCGGTGGTGCGATGGCGGCTCGATGGCGGCAGCGGCGGCGGTGCTGTGCTTCTCACTCAGAGAGGGGGTGGTGGGGTGGCTTCACACCTCTAAAAATTCGGAGCTATCACAGCTCCAAGGGGGAGAGAGGGTGCCCTTAGGCAAATTGTGCAACAAATGGGATTTTTCTTCATTAATTGCTAAGGAATTCACAAAATACATGGGTTATATAGAAATGGAAAAAAGACATAAACTACCCCTAGATATAGGGTTAGGGAGGGGTAAACTAGGGATACGATAATTAATCCCCCATGTGGTCAAATGACCAAATTAAATAAAGTACAACATGAATAAACTATATTAAAGGGGGGAGCATCTTGGACTTTACTTGGTCCAAGTTTGAATTTTCTTCCACCTTGTCCCCCCTTGGTCCAAGTCCAATCTTGGACTTTGAACTAGCCCCACATGGGCCCTAGATCCTAGGTGGACCAATGGGAATGAGGGTGGGGGCCCTACTGGACCTACTGACATTTTACATAGAAACCCAAAGATTTCTAATGACTAACCCTTTGGCTTATAATGTCTTATAATTATAAACCCAATTAGCCAAGGATATCAATACAAACAAAAAGGACACAAATGAAAACTAAAATGTTAGTGCTCGATGTTGATTCCCATCACTAGCCCGCCATGCAACATGGCACGCACCACGAGGTTGGGCCCACATACCCAAGATGCTATTTCCCAGCTCCCACGACCTTATACCCTCAGCCCCAGGCCAAATCTAAGGCTTGCCAGTCATTCACCTAATTCAACCGATGACCCAAGGTGTGTCGGGCATTTACCCGAACACCTTGCGAGCGGCAGCTACGACTCGATAACAACAGCCCCCACGGGCTAATCCCAGCATCCCAGAAACCTCTGTCCATCAAAGGACACCCCCAGACAAAAAATGAAGACACCCGAGGGACACCCCTCGGGGCCATGGCTCACGCGGGGAGAGTTCACCCCAGGCGCGGCTACACCCCGAGAGGGCGAACCCCTCCCTTGGGGAGCACACCCTCCTCCCAGCCCAGAGGCCCCATGGCCTTCCCCGGTCCCAGTTCCGTGCTAGGTTCCAATCTCGTGCAAGGATTCTTTCACCGTACCCGTACGTGAAAGGAGCCGCAAAGAACGCTCACGAGGAAGCACGCGAGTCAACCCTCAGTCAGCGCGCACAAGCGTCTCAGCCACACGCCCAAGCGTCCACATATCCTCCCAATATCCTTGTCCTTTTCTTCTCGGTCAAAGTAGGAAGAAAATAAGAAAAAATCCAAATTTTATAGAGGTGTGGACCGCCCCCTCTCTCCCTCTCACCCTGATCCGCCTAACCCCCCCTGGGGGAGGGTTTAGGCGGACCAGCCTCACCCCCAAGGCTGGTCCGCCTAAACCCCCACTAAAACAAAAAAAGCTTTTTTTATGACAAAAAAAACCCCAGCCCAACGCCCAGTCCACCTAAACCCATATGTTTAGGCAGACCAGCCTGCCCCCCAGGCTGGTCCGCCTAAACCCATCCAGAAACCAAAAAAAAAGTTTTTTTTATGAAAAAATCCCCTCCGTGAGGGGTTTAGGCGGACCAGACCAGCCCCTTGGGCTGGTCCTCCTAAACCCTCCCACCCCCACTCTATAAACAAAAAAAATGGTTTTTCAAGGGTTTACCCGGATGAAATTTAGCCCTCAACTTGGTCCGCCTAAACCCTTCCCAGCCCCTTCAACTTCCTATAAATTCCACCCCTTAGAAGCTCAAGGGACATGCATACGGCATCAGGTAGATAGAAGAGACAGAACCTCCGACCTAACTGCTGCACCCTCGGGGTTCCTCTGTAGGCACCCAGCAAGGGTCGAGGCCGCGAGAAGCTAAGTGCGCGCGTGGTTGGCTTGTTGATCGACTTGTACACGCCGAGGGTATGTCACACGTACTCTCCTCATGCGGCATCTACCCATCGCACACATGTCCACCCTCTTCGCACGTAAGGCATTATAACAACGGTGAACACACCCGGATCTCAGGTCCGCCCGTGTGTAACGACCCACGGGGGCTATGCACACACCATGCTGCTGCACCTACTTTTGTCATAGAACCGCGTGCCTATCACTAGCCCCGAGCTGGCCGCCGATCGCTTTGACTATTGAATTGAGGTAGCCGGACCTTTGGCCGGGAGTAATATTCCCGGGGCCGGCCTCGACTCCCCAGTATGATGACATTTGCCTTCCGAGGCCAGGACCCGACCGCTCACCTTGTGCTGCGTCCGACCTCCGTCAGGCGCCAGCCCGCGACCGCCCCTACCACCTAGGCAGTCGGGCTTGTCTCAGTCTCCTCATGGAGAGCCTCTGTAAAACACGCGGATATCTGCCTTATTACGCATTGACCCAGGGACCAACCCACGCATCGGAATTGTCCCGCAGCTTGCGCCCATTGTACTTCGGCCCCCTTGGCCCATTTGTGAAGCTCGTGTGGCTCTCATACAGCATTAAACCAGTTGAATACAAGCACCCGTACGCGGGCCCCAGCTTTCTACCTGCACCACTCAGCACATGTGTCCAATATCCCTGACCCCAGCAAACACCTCCCAGTTGAAAGCGCACCCACAGTTACGAAATGCTCCCGGCCCTATACCCATGGCTTCAGACACATACAGACTTCTCTTCAGCACAGAACGAAGGTGTTCGGATTCAATCTGATGTAAATAAACATCGATTGCTTACAGTCGGTGGGGGAAGACGTCGAGTACATGATTCCCACAATCGCCTACGCACTCGCACCCGTGGAACCCCTTCTATCCACGTGTCACCCGATCTCTCAAGCCCACGTGCCGTGTCCTGGCGACGCTTCCCCGGCCAACCCTTGGTTTCATAGGTGATTGTCGAGAAATTGACTGGCATGCCCGCACCCTGTCCAGCTAACCTACACCTCGATATTCCCGTGCCATTCGACCCTTTTCAACTTTTCGTAAAAGGAGAGTGCCCGGTACCGCCGTGAGGGGCATACAGCCGTAAAGGAGGATACCCGAGATACATCAAACTCCTGTATTTTCCTTCCCCGTTGTATTCCTTCCTTCATCCCGATCATCGGCATAAAAACCCTCGCAACAAAGAGGATGTCACACTTGGTGGGACGTCTCCCGCCTCCCTTCTTTTTGCTGAAGAAAAGTCTGTGCCAGCCCTGAAGGCCTAGTGCCCTTTTAATGTCCTTGCAGGAGAGGTAGAGGGGGGTACTCGAGCGCATTTCCCAGTAGCTTGTAGTTCACGCTCCGACCGGCGGACCGCGCTCGACGACCGTCAGCAACCGTCGCCTCCGCAGCATCCAATACTCCCCAGCAACTATGGCGGCTGTTACCTACGGTCCAATCGTCATCTCCACCGATGTGCGGGTGGGATACTTGGCGACACCGATTGTCTTCGATAGTTTCTCCCTAGTTGTCGGATCACCCTACTTCTTGGGTGTGGTCCCCGTGGCTGTTCCACAGCTACTCTCAGCTTCTGCTTCCGCCGGAGTGGCGAACATGCCGCACCAGTCTCCAGCTCCAGTGGCCAGCCCGAGCGTCAGACTCAGGCTGTCCCCCACAGGCCCCTGTGGGGGTCCCAGATCATCTCCTACCCAGGCAAGCTTTGCCCCCCAGGCCCGGTCTCGGCCGATCACGGGCCCCGTGCCCCAAGCTTCGGCCACCACTACAGCATCCCGCTCGGGCCTTCAACCCCGAGCCCTAGTTAAGCCGGCACCTGACACGGGTTTCCACCCCCGGGCGCCTGGCTTCCCAGCCCCCTGTTCGGGCCTTCAGGTCCGAGCCCCAGCAGAGCCAGCTACCCGCATGGGTTTCCCGACCCGGCACCGAGGCTCCCCAGTACTCTGCTCGAGTCCTTTGACCCGAACCCCAAAAGCGCCATTGTCCGGCACGAGTTCTCAACCCCGCGTTCGAGGCTCCTCAACGTCTAGACCGGGCACACAACCCCGGGGATTTTCATGGTCGGTCCCCAGTGTGGACCTTCCACGTCGGGCCCCGGGCCTCTCAGCTTCACTACGGGGTTCTTCCTCTTACCCTCCAGTAACACCGTCTCTTAGAACGGGATTGCCCCTATGGGACGCAGCAATTCCCATGTTGGCTGTGGGCCCTTCGTCCCTCACTCCAGCTCCGCCAGCGCTCGGTACAGGTTCACAACCTCGGGTCATCTGCACCACCGCATCTTCTACAACGTTGCTTCCTAGTGCAAGAGTGTCATCTCGAGCATCGGCAATGCTTCTATCGGCTCGGGCAAGAGCTTACACCCGAGTCGCCCAATCACCAACCCCCGATGTAGGTCTCATACTCTGGGGGCCGGTCCCAGTGTTCTCAATTGATAGCTCCATGCTGCTAGCCACCGTGGACCGGGTTTTCTCGGTCTATCACCTTGGGGAGGGGTCTTCCTTGGCTCCCCAGAAGGAGCGTCGCCACATCCGTAAAGGCAGGTGACTCGTCGCTACAACCAGAAACTCTGGCAAGACTATTCTTGTCGGTGACATGTAGATTCGCCTCAACGGGGGCAGACCAATCATACCTTAGGAATGGACCATTCTAGCCTAGGGGCAGCCACACCAGCTCGATATGCAGACTCGCAGGTCTCTTCGGTAGAACAATGACAAGGGAGACCAGCGACCCGACTTCAGAAGAATCTAGGTCACCTCGGAAGAAGCTCAAGCTGTTCGGAGGGCGCGTATTAAAAACCCCCTGTGAGCACTCAGATGTGGTATCAGGCAAGACGCGACTGATCCCACAACTGCGCCGACTGACGATGCCCAGTCATCCAATGTCCCCCGCTCAGGCAAGCGGAGGCAAAGAAGGGCCCGTTCTCGGACCCGCCAGTAACCCATCCCGAGTTCTCCTCAGGCCGACATCGGGAGGGAGGCTCCTCTGCAACGCACCTCAGTCTTTGATAGACTGGGGGCACCCGTCCGCCCTGAGGAACACCCCCAGAGGAAGCGAACGGCCCGGTTCAGCAACGACGCGGTTCGGGTGTTCGTGTGCTATACCACGGGACACCAACCCGACACCCAGTCCGATGACCTGAACCAGCCCGTATCCCATTTCAGGAGGCCGCGTCATCAGGCCCAGCAGCCTATCTCAACAGGTCACATTGGCACTTTTGCCGCACCGCAGGCATCAGAACGTGCAGAAGAAGTCCCAATCGAGGACCGTGACCCTCCTATCAACGTGGAGTCGGTCAACAACCCTCCCGCAAAGGAGGTTCAAGAAGTGACCCTCGAGACTCTCGTGAAAGAGAACCAACATTTGAAGTCCCTTCTACAAGATCTCCTTCAGGAGCGGGACCTTCACCCTCAACAACTTGTTAGGCCTCCGGCCGAAGCATTGGCACCGCCAGCTGGGTGCGAGGGTGCCAACACCTCAGCGGCAGTTACTCGAACCTCGACAACAGCCGGGTTCAGCACGCCCCCAGCCGAAGCTCAACCACGAGCCTCCAACACGCCAGTGCCGAAAAGTCTCATGGCACAACGCCAGATGATCGAGCGGATTGTTGAGACAAAGCTCGCCCAGTATGGTGAAGGGGTTGCCACTGTAGATCTCTATAGTATGCCCTACCCGCTTCACCACCAGTTAAAGAAGCTTCCTCCGGAGTACGCCAAGCCCCCGAAGCTACAGAAGTTCGACGAGCAAGGCTCTCTGCATGAACACTTGGCCTACTATGTTACGGCCATGGGCGAGTTAACGTTGGATGAATCATATCTCTTCGCTACTTCGCTACTTCACTTACGGGAATGGCCTTCCAATGATATTCCTGCCTGAAGCCCAACTCAGTCATCGACAGGGTAGATCTCCAGAAAAACTTCCTCGACCGCTTCCAAACGGCTGAGTGAAAGATCTCCCTGGCCGAGCTCTGCTCTCTTCGGCAGAAGAAGGGCGAGGGCGCCCTCGACTTCATCAAGAAATGGCGAGACCTCAGCATGAGGTGTGTCAACCCGCCAGTCTAGGAAGATTCCATTACCATATGCCATCGAGGCTTGGCAGCCGAGGTTAGCGAAAAGCTTCTCGACACCAATATCAAAGGCTTCGACTAGCTCAACTCAGAGGTCACCAAAATAGAGATGTTCTTCGCTGATAACCCTAGCTATACATCAACGAAAGGTAAACAAACGTGAGAACGCCAGCCCGGTAAGGAGGTGAACATCATCGAGTTCACCCCCGCCACTAAAGCCAGCAAGAAGGCCGAGCCAAGCGACTCTGACGAGAAGCCAGCAGAAAAGCCGGCTGCTCCTTCATTTTCGGAGCGTATAAAGACACCCTTCTCCTTCAAGAAGGAACATACGAAGATGCTCTTCGACCTCTGCATGGACTAGAAGATTTTTGAGTTGCCAAAAATCTGCAAGCCGGACGAGGCCCTAAAGATCGATGATCCCGGCTATTGCCATATCATCGCATGTTGGGTCACCCAATTGAAGATTGCTATGTCTTCAAGACTCAGGCGCAGAAGCTGATCCGAGACGGCCTCGTTAAAATGAAGAGTGGCCTCGTCGATCCTCCGTAACTACATATGTGGTCCAGGCTCGCTAAAGCAGTGCCTGTGGTTCACTACTCGGCCAGTGTGATCCATATGATGGCCGCATTCTCCCTCTCCGACATAGAAGTAGGAGAGCCCAGCACCTGTCAGGGTGAGGGTTCGCTCTGGTATCCGGGTTGGAGACCCTGGCATGATCACGTACCCCTCTCCTTCCCCAAGGAGAGAACCCGGCGACTCTTCAATGTCCTCGTCGAGAGGGGGCAAATCATGCTCCGTGGTCGGCCGGCATACTACACTCACTGGGAGTTTAGTCACCCCCAGTACTGCCCTTTCCACGCCAGAATCTGCCACACGATCGAGTATAGTGAAGAAGTTCAATACGTCATCCACGAACAGATCCAGTGGGAGCAGATCGATGCGGAGGGAAATTCCATGGCATTCGTAAGACTTTGGCAAGCTATCGAAGAAACCTTAAGCATCGCTAGGGATGCGCCAGAGCGGCCAGATCCCCATCAAGAAAATGGGCACGGGCTGCCTTACCAGCATACTCCAGAATGGCTCGAGTTTCGAATCGATAATCGAGAAGCTCTCGAGCGAGTGTGAAGGCGCAGGGAGTAGGATACCAGTCAAGAGACGGAGCCGAGCCACTTCTCGATCAACATCATCCATGATTTGACACCACCTGGGGGTTGATAGTCACAAGACCGATGCACCTTGGACTTTAATTGGCAAGCATAATTCGCAATAGAAACGGACCAAAATCGGCGACCACTCACTCGACACTCACCCAAAATCGGGGGTAACTCGGTGATGCCGAGTGGAGGTTGTGAGGTCTGGGCCCTTGCTGGTAGAGGGCCAGCAAGGCTAAGGGTTTCCCCAAGGGTATGGAGGCCCAATTCAATGGAGCCGACGTTGTGCCGAGGGCACGGGTTACACACTCTCTCCCACGGCGATCTCTTGAAGTAAAGGAGCTTGTGGATCGAGCACTCACTCTGATGGGCCAGCGGAGCTATGAACTAATATTGAAAGAACAAGCACTAGGGAAAGCAAGGGTTGGAGCACTTACTCGACCGATTTGAAGAAACCGGTCCCGCTCGGAGACGTGGGCGAGCGGGGAAGCGTGGGCTCCCCACACACCGCGCTGGTGTAGCTTGAACCTATTTAAAGGATTACAACACTACTCCCCATGCAATGGGGTGGGACAAGGGGAGGGGAAGTCACATATACATCCAAACACTACCTCCCACAGGGAGGGGCTGTAAGCCAGCTAGGCGGGGAGGGGAAATGCCGAAATAGACTAAAGGCCGTAGTTTTGTCCGCTCAGATTTGGCAGGACAGTGAGTCGCTGAAGAAGCCGCCACAGACCCGTCCAACTTCAGAAGTGGGAAAGACCAGCGCCAAAACATCCTGGGTTGGCCCAGGAAGGCTCCAAAATTTTTGGGGAATTTATCGTGGTCGTCAGAGGCCGAAGAAGGATCTTGAACTGGACTCCTTGGTTCAGCTTCTGTCTGTTCTAGAATCGAAGGTGCTGGAAGATGTCCTCGCTCTGAGTAACTCCGAGCTCCGAAGGCAATGCAGATTATATCGATACGACCGTGGGTGGGTCCTCTTCGAGCAGCAACCAGAAAGGCCACCAACGGAGGTCAGAGCAAAGAGATAGAGCCCGAATAGTGAAGTGGAGTCTGTTCAGGCCCTGACTGGACTGACCTGCGCACCCGGGAGAGAAAATTGAGAACTCTTAGCTCCGGATGCCGAACAGGGTTCCGCTTCTTGTTCCTGGAAGTAAACTCGTCGTAGAAGATCTCAGCTAAGCCCCGCCTCCAGAGCTTCAGGTGGTCGGACGTGGGAGTCTCTGCAAGCGGCTTCAGGTTGACAGTCAGGGAGAAGAAGCGCAGTTTGGGGAGAACGACTCCTCCGGGCAGCCATGAGCTTAGAATGGGACGAGACCATCGCCATTGCGAAGAGGACAGGGAGACGCTTCCGACGGTACCACTTGTACATCCAGGTACGCCAGGGAGAAGTCGAGGCCGGCTCTGTAAGGCATTGGATCTCTGCTGGTCCTTAGCTGCGAACAGGACCTTCGGTGTAGCTTCAAATGACCATGAAATGGGGTGAAGGGTGGTTGATTGGTGAAGGGGAATGGATGAGTGGTAGAAGGGGAATGTGGGTGAGGTGTGGAAGGTTGCTAGGGCAGAGATGGAGGGTTAGGAAGAGGGTGGGACACAGAAGAGGGGCTGCGGGTCTCTGCTCAAGGTGGAGAAGAGAGGGAGGTGGGGGATGATCTTGGGTGAGTGGAGATGGAGAATGGGGCGACCAGCTCAAGGGGTCCCTCTTTGGGGCGACCTAGGGCATGGGGGGGGGGGAAGGAGAGTGTGGAGTAAAATTGAAGTTTGGCCTTGGGAGAGGTGGGTTCAACCTTGGGAAGGTGGAGGCTTGCTTGGGAAGGGGAAGTGGGTAGTTGGGAGTTGGATGGTGGAGCTAGGATTGGGTGCAGATCTCTTGGGGTTGGGGTGGAGTAAAGAGGGGTGTGTGGGGAGTTGGAGTAGCCTTAATGGAAGGGGGAGGAGAGAGAAAGTAGGTGGGAGGGTGAGGAGAGAGAGAAGGGGGTGTTGCATCCCTACGGTTTTGATGATGTCTCACACTATAAATCAATTTGTTTCTATCTCTAGATTAATTCATGCTTCATCACTTAAAACAGTACAGTTCATGTGGTTGTCATATAGACATGCATTACTTGATCAACTCTATACACTGCCAGCATACTCGTTCAAAGTCTCTACATTGTAGTCTGTACATTGGCCATGTCTGTACAGAGTCGTTTGCATCAAGTCTACTCATCCTGTTTGGTCGCACTTCAAAGTCTGCACATTGCACAGCTGCAGGCTCTTCAGAGTCTATACATCGCACAGCATGCAGTCCTCGAAGTCTATACATTGCATAGAATGCAGGCGCCGCTAAGTCTGTACATCGCAGACATAGCGCTCACCAAGTCTATACATTCCTGTAGGGAAAGTTTGCACATTGGCAAAGTCTGAACATCCACTGTCTCATTCAGCATCTTTCAGAGTCTATACATTGCATCATGTCTAAAGTCCATACATTGTCTTAGCGTCTCAAGCATCGTCTACACTGTCTAGCACACACACACTCAAGTCTGTACATTGGTTCAGGCTTTCCAAGTCTGTACATTGGCCTTCAAGATTCTCAAAGTCTGTACAGCCTGCTTTGTCGTTCAGAGTACATAGTCTGTACATCGTTAAGTTGCCTTTGTGCCGAAGGAAGTCTATACATTCAGATGAACTTGGAATTTGATGACCACCACAAGTGGCGTCACTTTTGAATCAAATGCCTAGGAAGAAGGTGTCTTTTACGTTGTGCATACTTTGATGCCGTAGCCAAGTCTATTCACTCGCTAGTGTGCATATGCATAGTCTGTACATTGCCCTCATGCATACACAAGCATCCAAGTCTGTACAGAGTCATTTACATTCCTTCATATCAAGTCTGCACATTGTGCTTTGAAGCTGCATCAAGTCTAGACATTGTACTGTAGCTATCACGAAGTGAAGTCTGTACATTGTCCCCATGTTCACATGCTTCAAAGTCTATACATCATGGGGCTTCGAAGTCTTCAAAGTCTGTACATCTTCAAGGGGTAAGTCTATACATTAGATATGGGTGTGCATCGTGAAGTCTATACACTGCTTGTGTAACTCAAGCCTTTACATCAAAGTCTATACACTTGTTAGGCTTGTTCATGCATCGTTCTTCTCAAGTCTGTACACTGCCTTCCCATGCACGCGTTCATCAAGTATATACACTCGCTCGTCTCTCCAAGTCTATACATCGGCGCACTGTTCATGCATCAGTTCTCCAAGTCTATACATCGGCGCACTATTCATGCCTCGGTTAAGTCTATACACTGGCTATGGCTTGTTCATGCATCTTACCCACGCAAGTCTGTACATTGAGGTCGCTTGAAGGGCTTCAAGTCTACACACTCTCACATTGTACACACTAGCTTAACTGTTGTTTCTAAAGTCTACACATTCGATTGCTTCATGCTTTACACAGAAGTCTACATATTCCACTCTGTTATGTTTATGCATCATTCTGCAAGTCTGTACACTGAGGTCGCTTGAAGGGCTTCAAGTCTACACACTCTCACGTTGTACATACTTGCTTATTTGCTGCTTCTAAAGTCTATACACGCTGTGTTAAGAGCCTGAACTAACTAATTGCATTTCTTTGTCTCTGCCTGCAGATGAGTCAGGTTGATGATTGGGCACATGAACCGAGGATGATGCCTGGCACGTGATCTGAGGATACTCTGGAAAAGGAGGGAACGAGCCCCACTCGTGTGAAGGCCTGGAATTCAGGTCTGATGCCATATAAAAGGAAGTCTTTTGCGAACAGGAGGAGTGAACTGGAGGAAAAAGCTGAGCAGAAGAATACCTGAGCAGAAGAAGAAAAGAGAAAGCCTCCACGTTCCAGAGAGAAGATAGAGAGAAAATATTTTAGAGAATTATTCTGAGAGAAAAGTCTGAGTGAGAGAGTAGTGTCTAATTTGCTTCTTCGGAAGCTACATTGCTTTAGTTTTTCAGAAACGATTGTCTTCACCGATTGTCTTGTTTTCTGTTTCTTTCTTAATATTTCTGATTTCGAATTGTTACCCTCCAGTGTTTGGAGGAAGGGAGAGTTACTCCGGTTTCCCTTTGGGCTGCAGAGGAAGAGAGATCTGTGATCTCTGGTTTTGCCAGTGACGGGTTATCACTAGCAGGTTCCCTCCGGGTTGGAGGAAGGGAGATCCATCTCCAGTTCTGGTCTTGCGGGTAGCAGGTCCAGGTGTCAAGCTCTGTGGGTAGCATAGTTTGGGTTGAAGGATTTGTTTCCCTTGGTTGGTCAAGCTGTGTGGCAGCATTTTGTTCGCAGACTGAGTCTGCTATTTCTAGCCGTGGCTAGTGGAATCCTCACTCTGGTTTGGAGTGAGGGGTGGATGTAGATTGTGGACTATAATCGAACCACCTTAAAATTTCTTGTCTCTTCTGTGGTTTGCTTGCTATTGTTGTGTTGCATTTCCTCTGCTCGTCAAATTGCTTCTCTGTGAACAGACCATTCAATCGCACACTTATTCTGTCCCGGTTATTGATTACTTTAGCTATACTCTTTCGCTGCATCTGAAGGGTTGTGAAACTGTAGAACTGATTTTTCGCTGAAGTTTTAAAATAGGGAGTGATCTATTCATCCCCCCTTCTATATCACTCTACGCTGCGCATATCAGGGGGCGAACCCCATAGAGAGAGAGAGAGGGTATGGGAGGGCTTCTCACCCAGGGTTTCACACCCTATCTAATGGATTCTCTCCACTAAAGAAACTTGAATTTTGGAACTCAAAATATGGCAATTTCATTAGCTTCCTCAAATGGGGTTGGGGTCCTATTTATAGGGACCCAACCTTTTACATGACCAAACTACCCCTAACTTTACATGCAATGACAAAAGTAGTCCAATAAGCCAACCAAGGGGATAATGACTCAAACAAAGGGAAATAACCTTAGCACCTAGGGATATGACTCAAATAAATGGAAAATTACAATGACATGACTCAAATAAAAATAAGAAAATACAACATATGACTCAAAATAAATGACTAGACCATGTCGGATGCTTCCGGGGTGAGGAGATGAGCCGTGAGTGTGGGCACGGGAGGTGATGTCCCCATCAATCCATCCCCCTGTTCCTCCGGCCCCTCCGGGCTCCCAGACACCACCATCCAACCAGCCGGCCCCCGCCACTTTGGCCATGCAATGGCGGCCCTGGCGGGAGCTGGAATCTCTCCCCTTCTTCGAAGAAGACACCGCCAGGCTTCTTCGGGTCCTTCTTGGCCGAGAGAACGTTCTGGTGGGCGAGACGACGATGGGCTCCTCAGGTCCCTCTTGCTCTCCCTATGTCCTACCTCCGTCTCCGGCATCCAGGGATAGGAAGGGGAAGCAAAAGTAGGGTGAGGTCCCGGCTCAGCCGCGCCATGCCCCCTCAGCCGGTGAGCCATCGGGTCTTCCCCGCTCACCCCTTGGCCCAATTCAGATCGTAAGGAGGACATCTTCGGAGTCTTCAGCGGCTTCGACTCGTACGACAGGCC
The DNA here is from genome assembly GCA_022559845.1 of Amorphophallus konjac. NCBI lineage: Eukaryota > Viridiplantae > Streptophyta > Magnoliopsida > Alismatales > Araceae > Amorphophallus > Amorphophallus konjac. The sequence continues at coordinate 199,856,645 of CM040120.1, read as the reverse complement.
CATCGCCACAATGCCTAGTTGATACACGGAGTCGGGGTAACTACCTAGAGCAACAATATCCCATGGCACCTTCGGTTGCCGCGGGACCTTGCTCACAGCATGATCACAAAGGCAAGACTAAGGAGTAGGACAAAAAGCACATCTCCCAGTTCACATCTCAGCAAAAGACACCGCCACAACTGCTAAGGCATAAAAGCACGCATATGTCTTCGGACGCTAGCGCCAGTGTACCAGCTCAACTGAAGACGCCTCCCACGCCACCGCAGCTAAGGCATCAAACCGCGGATACGTCTTCGGACGCCAGCACCAGTTTGCCAGTTCCTCATAGACTCCTGTCACCACCGCAGGTAAGGCACCAAACCGCGCACACGTCTTTGGACGCCAGTCCCAGTATCCCAGTATACTAGGACTTGCCACTCGAGGTGATCGAGCAGGCGATTAACGCCACCTTCCAGATACAACAAGTGGAAGGAGCCTGGATTGAAATCCGGGCAAAGAAAGGTCATCGACCTCACCCTGCCAAGGCACCAGCTCAGAGATATCCTCATGGGGATTTATCAACTCTGGCCCCAGCACCTCTCCCTCCTACTCCCTTGGAGGTGGCTGTCGCCAAGAAACAGGAGAAAAATAGGAGGAAGAACCTCAAAAGATGGCTCAAGAAATGAGCAGATCAAGCAGTCATCTTACGGGCTTCAACCGAGCCAACGCCTCTCCAGAGGCTCCAGCAGCTCATTGATGACGTCTAGGAATACGTTCCTCCTCGTCCTACCGGTGCTCTCCCACTCGATAGCTATATCCTGTGGGAAGAAATTCAGAAGAGAGCCCGCCTCAGGAATTGGGTCCAAGAGATGACCCAGAAGCTCAAGAACGGTGAAAGACTCCTGATCCCAGACGAGCTCTCCTTGTGCTATAAAGATGAGGAGATCACGATAGAGTAGCTAGAAGAAATGCTTCGGAGATGCACCTACAACATGGTGGCTATCCCGCCTCCTGATGACATCAACGCTTCTCAGCGAGGCGAGCTAGTGGCCTCCCGAGCCAGACAAAGAACCACTGCCCCACTCGGGCTACAGCCAGCTCCGGAACACATAGGCCGTGGCCGAGGTCATGGCCGGGGACGCGATAGAGGCCATGGGAGAATTCTTGAGCTACCCCTTTACCCGTCCACCTTCGACCCGGAGCGAATCATCCTCTTTCGAGGAGAGGAACCTACCCCCATTTCGGAGGTAGAATTTCGGAAGGGACCCGGCATCTTCGATCCTTCCGGTATTGAAGAAGTCGCTACAAACATCCCAGTCCCTGCACCAGCTCCGATTTCTTCTGCAGAACAAGTAGGACCGTCCGGCAAGGACAAGCCAGCCAGCCAGCCACTCCCAGAGAGCCGTCATTGGCACCCCTATTCCAGGAGTCCATGGGTGATTAGAGTCAATCCGATCCCGGTGGTAAAGGCAAGGCAGTGCAACTCCTTGACGGGGAGCGGTGCGGTAGCTCGTAGAAACCTCAGCCTGACATACTACCCTCCTTGGAGGATACTCGAGCCCGAGCCGACCGAAAAGTCCTCCACTAGATGAAGCGCTTCCCCGCCAGCATTACAATCTGGGAAGCCATCGCTTGGAGTAAAGAGCTAAGAGAAACTCTTATCAAGATACTCCAAGAGCCAGAAGCTTATGAAGCACATGTCACGGAAATGAAGGTGGCTGCCTATGAAGCCTTCATAGCCATCGTTTCCTTCACGGAGAAGGACATGCTGCTATCCCCTCCGTGCCATAACCGTCCTCTCTACATGAAGGGGAAGGTCAATGGGCATGATATCAACCAGATCCTGGTGGATGCTGGTGCCGTTGTTAACATCATGCCGCTCAAAACATTCAAGACTTTATATGTGACTCCACACCTCTAGAAGGTTCAAGCGATCAAGATATCCGACTTCAACCAAGACATCGAGGATGTCTTCGGCTGGGTGATGTCGATCTAGTGCTTGATGATTTCACCTACAAGGTGAGATTCTACATCATCGATGCGAAGACATCATATAAGGTGCTACTAGGCAGACCCTGGCTCCATGAAAATTGGGTCGTCCCATCAACTCTCTGTTGAGTTATGATTTTGATGATTGTTGTAATTGTTAAGTTATGGTTTTGTTGATAACTAAACTTAATGTGTGATTACGTGATGATAACTAAACTTAATGTGTGATTACGTGATGATAACTAAACTTATGGTTGATTACACATGTTCTTGATGATTGTGTTTATTCATCTTGTTGTTTATGCTGGTTACATATGTTGGTTCTACAAGAGGCAAGAGGTTTCATAACCTCTTTAATGTCAACAAGCATGGTATTAACCCTGACTAATCTTGCATGCAGGATCAAACTCATGGCAGTAACCTGGTGAACCAAACATGTGGATAAGCACCCCTTGCTCCTCTATAATTCATTACAGGTGGTATATGTCATTTACTGTCAAGCACCATAGGTAAGATTCTTACCTTGTCATAGTCATCAATCTCACCATGGGTATTCTATATACCTCTCATTTTTAAACTCCATTCATGATATTTGAGGTTCACAATGATAACTTGGTTTGATAACTTACAAGCTCACTCTTCAAATGCATTAGTTTCTCATTCCAATCATGGTAACATGCTCAAATGGTCTTGGTGTTTCTAATGCATAAACCAAGTGAAATCCAACCCCCAAATGTATGAAATAAACTTATACTTAAAGTCATTGTTATTTTGATGTATTTCATTGGGCTAACACTTCAACTTTGCACGACTAGGTCATTCCGGTCAACCAGAATCGTCAAACGTGAAACGTCTCATACTGCAGAACTGGCGGTCGACTGCCCCAGGTCGACCGGTAGTAGCGGTCGACCGCCCAAGGTCGACTGAAAATTTCAGGGATTAAATTTCTACAGGGTTTCTCAGTAGCGGTCAACTGCCAGCTTCCACAGGTCGATCGCTAGCCCCGAGCCAACAAAAGTTGACTTTGTTCTCCACTTCTAGAAGAGCCATTCTCCTTGTATTTCTTTAATCCTAATGACACCCAATCATCCACAAAACGTGGATATGGTCTGGAGGATGTCCAAGGACCATTCAAAGGTTATAAAACCTACACAAGAAGGGTTGGAAACCCTAATGCTTCAATTGGAACAAGAGAGATCAAGGGAGGCTAGAGGAGGTGATTCACGGGTACTGTAGCACCTTCGTGAACAGTGCTTCGGACTGGAGTTCTTCATCCATTCCAAGGGATTCAAGGTTAGATCTAAAGCCATCAATCTCCAAGCAAGTTTAGAATCAAGCAAGCCCTCAAGGGAGATCAAATCTGCATCCTTAAATCTCTTCATCAACCCAAGGTGATTCAAGGTGATTCAAGGTGACTCAAGGTTAGATATGAAGTTAGCAACCTTCAAGGAAGTGAAGAAGCAAGCAAGCATTCAAGGGAGATCAACCAAGCCATTTATGATGCGGGACGGACACGCGACCTGGGACTCTAGCTCACGATCGCCCCTAAGCGAGGGAAGACGTGGGACCGTGCGCGGTTGAGAAACCGGCAAAGAGTCTTGGGTATCGGCTTTTCCACGTTAACTCGGATTGAGTCACGGGACGGTACACTCACTCACTCTCACAGCGGTGATAAAGTATGATCGGGCTAGAAACCTAACACTCGCAGCGACATTCAAAAATATACGAGATAAGAAAAATGCGATAAAGAGAGGGGGCGAGTTTACCTCCACTCTCCGGGCGTGGGGAAGACGATCCCGATCAAGACAGTAACTCCCGGTTAAACAATTATCACAATAATTACAGAAATGATTTCTACTGCTCACTCCTCGCAGGGAGGTAACGGGCTACAAATGGGGCCCGTGAGGACCGAACTTGGGTTGACGGGCAGCAATCTGGAGGTGCGTTCGGCACGAACTCGGCCTGCTGGTCCGACTCGGTCCTGCGCCGACTCGGTACTGCATCGACTCGGTACTGCACCGACTCGGTTCTGACTCGCTGGATAGTAAGGCGCAGTTTCCAAAGGAACATCACCCTCCTGAGGTCTTCTGATAGCGCCGCTGGGCTGGGACGATGGCGGGATGTCCCTGATCGACTCCCTGAAGTGGCGGTTCCAGAAGTTAATTTTTGGTATTTTTGCACGAATTATTCTCGGACTGATTTTTCTAATCTGCACAGGGAACAGATTTGCGCACCTCGGTGGCAAGAATTATGGTACTCAGATCCGGAGGCCGATCGAGGCGTGGCTGGTACCGTTAAAAAGAGCACTCACAGTACTACAACATATATTTTTTTTCGTTGATCCAGAGGAGGGATTAGAAATGAAAAACTCTGCAAACTATGGGTTTTTCTGTGGATCAGGTTACTGACACTCAGGACAGCAAGAGATCTGCCTGAAACTGACCTTTGACCGAAGGGGAAATGCTTTTTCTAAGCTCCACGCAAATTATGGTGGAAGGGGATATATGTGAGGAACACTGAGGAATTTGTTGGGATTTTCTGGAAATTGATAAGGGGGTGGGAAAAATATAAAAAGGTGACTCTATCCCGTAGATCTGCAGAATGACAGATTACAGGGGGAGAACAATAAATGCGGGAAAAATACCAAATGAAGTCCAATGGACACGAAATTTGAACTGGAGGTTAGGGGAGATGGACAGAACAAACCCTCAAAATTAAGGCTCGATCAGACAACAAGAACCAGAGATAAAAATCCGGAGATGAGCTTCTGTCTTGATGTAGATAGAATCCGGCGATGGTGGCGGCGGCGCCACGGCGGTGCAATGACGGCGGCGACAGAAATGGAACTCAGAGGGGCTAAGGAGAATGGGCTTCACACCCTGGAGGGCTGGAGGAAGGAGAAGAACCAGGGAAGAGGGGAGAGGGGCGCACCCTCCTTGGAGGAATTCCAACCAATTTCTGAAATTTCACTTCATTAATTCTAGTTAAAATGGAAATACAAGCCATTTATAATAAATGTAAAAAGACTAAAAATGACCCTAGATCTAGAATTAGGAGGGGTAAATAAGGGATAGAACTAATTAGTTCAAATCAATGTATTTTTGAAAAAAATAAAATGCTAAAGGGTGGGGGGCGCCCCCTTGACCAAGAGGCCATGGTAGGTGGCATCTTGGATTTTTTAGTCCAATTGTCCCCCCATGTGTCTAATTGAATGTCAAACCATCTAGAAGCCACCTAGGATGGTTGACCAGCCCCACATGACTAGGGTGGACCAATGGGGAAGGGGTGAGGGCCCCCTTACTGGACCTACTGACATTTTACACAAAAATCCAAACAATCATAGGGAATGACACATTGGCTTATAAAGCCTTACAATTGTAAACATACTTTCCCAAGGATATAAAAATAAACTAAAGGACACAAATGCAAATTAAAATGTCAGTGCGCTTGCTCTAATGTCCCCATCAATTTAAGTGAAACATGAAGCATTGTTCCAAGCTCTACATCATACATTCAGGGGGAAACCAAACCATGAGATTTCTAAACTCTACTCTATTCGTCTTGGTGTTTTGAATTTCAAGTCTTGTTCTTTGTTATCTGAAGATATGTGTGTGTGTGTGTGTGTGTGTGGATCAAGTTAGATCCGTGGTCGTGTGTGGTTGTGGTGTTCTATTCGTGTGTGCGTAGGTCTTCTTAGATCTACGTGTGTGTGTGGATTTATCCAGATCTTGTGTTTGTGTGTGTGGAGTGCTGCACTTGTGGCAGCGGGTGTTTGTTTTGTTGATCCGCTTGTTGGATCGTGTTGGAGACTTCGTCACCATGTGTGTGTGTGTATTGGGGCACGTCCCCGTGTGTGTGGGCAGGCGTCATCCTGCGTGTGTGTTTAGAGCGTTGTCTCCATTTGGGGATTTATCCCCGAGTGAAGCCTCACCGGGTTTGGTGAGGGGTGGACCTATGATTGCCGTTGTTGCATCCGAACCACCTTAAAAACCGCTGTGCATTGTGTGTTATTTGTGTGGTTTGATTATTTTCGTTGTATGGTTGTGTGGGAATGGAAAGATTAAGAGAATTTGTTAATTACTTTTCAATTGCTAATTATTATTTATCACATATTTTGTAAAAAGTAATAGTTTTCTTAAAATTTGTTATCACCCAATTCACCCCCTTCTTGGGTGTCATTGATCGCGGGACTTCAATTGGTATCAGAGCCAAGGCTCTAATTTTTATAGATCTAACGATCTAGAGTGATCCAGGTCAATGACTACCAATATGTACACCTTGAATTCTCCACTGGTGTTTGATGGTTGTAATTTTGATTTGTGGTTAGGAAGAATATTCAGTCTAGTCAATTCATACGACCCTAAGCTATGGAAGCTTATCTCACATGGTCCTTATGAGTTGCCTAAAGACAAATCTGTCTGGACCGTAGATTCCAAGCTTAAACATGATCAAAATTGTTTGGTTCTAAAATTGCTTATTGCTGCAGTTCATTCTAACCATTTCCCTTTTGTCTCCCATTGTAGATCTGCGAAGGATATCTTGGTTGCCTTAACTAAAGTCCAGGAAGAGCATGAAGACTAATATCTTGTGACAGGCACGAGTGATCAAGGGAGTGATCAGCAAGTTGAATCAAGCTCAAAGGTAAATTCTAATTCTGATAATGAAGATAAATTTAGCTATGAGGAGTTATTGATTGCATATGATGAGCTTGCTGATAAATACGAGAAGGTTAAGTCTAAAAATAAAAAATTAAAAAAGAATGTTGGACAAAGTAAATGTGACTCTCCCTGTAAAGAATGCTCACACTTGAAGGAATTAATTGATGGTCATATGTTCGACATTGAAATTCACAAAGATCAAATTTCTTCTTTGAGAAATGAAAATAAAGAGTTGAGAGAGAAAGAGAGTAAGTCCTATGAACAATGGTCAAAATGAGTTTGCTCATGATAAAAATCTTGAAATAGATAATGAGAAACTGAAGGGATTGAATAGAACCATTTCTGAAAAATTGCTTGCTTTTGAAAAAGGAAAATTTATGAATATTGATGAATCTGAAAAAGTGCATACTTTGTTGCAAAAAATTGAAAGTCATAAAATCATCAATGCTACTTTACATGAACAAGTCAACTCATGTGAAAATAAGATGGTTTCCTATGAATTGCACATTGCATCTCTTCAATATGAAATTCTTGACTTGAATGATTCGCTGTCTAGATTTGTAAATGGTCAAGAAAACTTGGATAAATTGTTGGGGATGAAAGTGAATTTTCAAAGGGAAGGGTTGGGCTATAATCCTATGAACAAAAAGAAGTTTGAAAATAAAGTTTATATATCTTTTGTGCACAATTCAAACATAGCCAGCACATCAGATGAAAATCTGAAAAAGAAAAATCATGTTGGACACACACATGCATCCACAAAGAAAATCAACTTGCATCAAAAATCTAAAAATGCTGCTAGCACTTCCATGTATGTTAACCATACTTCTGTCACGCACACACAACCAACTAGAAAGAAACTCACATGCTTTTATTGTGGAAAACATGGACATGCTATGTATAATTACTTCATTATGAAGAATGATGACTTGAGAGCATGTAGGAACTAAGCTATTTTGAAAAATGCAAAGAAATTCTTGACCACAAAACCTTCCATGCATTGTAATCACTGTGGTAAAAGGGGTCATACAACTTCACATTTCTGGTTATTGTTGAAGAACTCCCATTCAACACATCATGCTCACTCACACAAACCAGTAGAACCAATAAGAAAGAAAAATATGATGCCACGTGCTTCCCCTCATCACTTTGGCAAATATGGGAATGTAAAGCATGAAATCTATTTTCATCAAGAAGGTAAGGCACACAGGCCAAGTGGCATAAGTCAGTTTGGAAGAAAAATCAAAAAAAAAAAATGAATATGAGCATTCAGGTGATATCTCTCCTACTCTCTCCAGTGATTGTGTAAGGTTTTGATTCATTTTGAGTCATATAGTCATGTAGTCTTGCATATGTTCGTACATGCATTCCACTTATGGTTGTTTGCATATTGGTGCATATATCACTTGTCATATAGCATCTTGTTGTAGGAGAGCTTGAAGATTCTTCAGATCATGATTTCACTACATATATTGAGTTTGCATACACTTTCATACTCTGTCATGCATAAGTTGAACATTGTGTATTCATGTCATAATGCATTGTAATCCCCCTGCCTTCGTCATCCTCGACTACATAGTATATCAAATGGTGACATGTGGAAGGGCAGGTTAAGCCTGTCTGAAAACTATCACTACGCGAGATGTGATCTTCGGATCTAAGTTCTCCGCCTGGCACTATGAGTCATGTACTTAAAAGGTTGCATATGGCATTGGATTGTTACTGAACATCTTGCATTCATGCACACACTAAGGGGGAGCAACCACATTCGTCATATGAGCTTAATGTTTAGGCTCACACATGAGTCATGCATTGCATCTAGAGCTGTCTAGAGGATGTTGGTTGTTTAAATAATTTGTCATCCTATTGCTAATGAATTTGAATCGAAATTGACAAATCAAGTCTCTTGTTCTTTGGATGTAGATTACACTCCCCAAGTCCAAGTGATGCTGGCCATCCATAGTCAGGTTTGAATCAGCTAAAGATATACCTTACAAGGATGAAAAATGATGAGAACATTCTCAATTGCCACCAGGAGATGGGCTATCAGAACTTGAACAACCTCCAAGATCGACTCAAGCACAAGCTGGTGAAAGTCCTTGTACGTGCTAAAGCAAGTACCCAAGGCATGGTATGAAAAGCCCGCATTTTTTATTCAGAACAGGTTAAATAGGTGAAGGCTTGGATCAAAATGCATTCTCAAGGCCAAGGTAATAAAACAAAAATCTGAAATACTAATCTTCGTGAGGTTAGTGATTTTGGTGCTTGAAGGCCTACAATATTGTCTTCTGAACTAAGGTAATTCACCCTCTTGCTATGGAAATAGAAATTCATGCATTAGTCTATGGGACTTTGTGATGTTATTCTGATGATAGGTATTGTTTCTACATACCTGAAATGATTGCTCCTCCATTCAGTTGTGATTAACATACTTATTGGTTGAATGAAACTGAAAATCTTGAACTTTGTGTTGACCCTTGAACATCCTTCAATCTGATTGCTTGAGCACATTTAAGCCTAATTGAGTATTTGGTATATCAAATACTGAGTAGTGAAAAGGTGGATTATCTTCACCTAGAAACTCCCACTATGCGTGAGTTGGTCTTTGGACCAAAGTTCTCCGCCTTGTACCAGAATTGGAAGAAATCGATTGTTTGGCCTTGAAAGAATTTTCTGATGCTATTATTTGCTCCTTGTTAGCTTGCCCCATGTCATAAGAGAAACATTGCACTTTCACTGAATTTTTCTGAGATTCATGTTTTTGTCAAAAGGGGTCTTGCTAGCTAAACAAGTTGAAATGAATGCTATTTCATTCTCTATTGACTGAGTGATCTTCAATTAAAACTTGCAACATGCTCATGATGAATTACTTCAAAATTTCTAAAATTGATCCTTGTTGAAGTGAAGAGTTCTGCAATGGAAATGTCAACTCCTGAATGACTTGTGATTGATTTCAAAACCTTTGAAAATCTGTTCTTAACAATCTCTGACAATAAATGATCTCTATTGCATGCCAAATGATTTCTGCACCTTTGTATATAAATCACTTGTGATGAATAGTGTTCCATGCTCATCTTTCAAATCTGAACTCCTCTCTTGTATAAAGTGTCATTTTTCATCTTGCATTCCATTCTCATACAGCTATAGGATGCATGCATCAGAACCCAATACATTAGGTGCATTTAATTCACTCAAATGAAAAACCAAAAACTCACATTTTGCACCCATGTTAAATGTTGCGTTGTAATAGAACTCATGCCTTAGCTGCATTCAGTTCATTCTATTGATATCCATTTGATTGGTATCAGTTGCATACTTGTATTGCATGTTGCATATATTCCCTCTGTGTGCTTGCTTGATATTATATGCTATTCACCCCCATCCTTTGGCATTTCTATGGCCTTATGTCTTCTTGATAAATAATATTACATTTGAGTCATTATTGGAGTGTTTCATGTCGTACACTCTGGGGGAGTTCTTATTTCATAAGTGCATCTATTTAGGGAGAGTTGCACTGTTATGTATTCATGATATTTTCGTATACATGTTGAATCAAATTTGCACACTTCATGCATAAAATGTGAAAATGAGTGTTAATGATAAGGATATATGAATTTCTTTTCAACACTCTCGAGATGTTAAACTTGCTGCATGTATGTTGAAGAGGCAGTTGAGGAAAAAGCTGACTACCTATCCTTGTTGAAAAATCTGAAATGAAAATAAAAGATAGAGTAATGCTCGGTCTCACTGAGTAAACTGGGCACATGTCACCTGAGACGTGATGTGGTTCATATCTGAAAAGTGTTGACTAGTATCTCTATTCAAAATAAGGTGAAATGGTTCAGTATTCTGAGTAACCGGGGATTCTGGCATGAACTCCATGCGTCTACTCGCGTAAAAAGAAATTATTTGAACCTAATCACTCTCTGACTATCATGTGATATTGGTTGAGTTAAAAAATGTTGGTGAAAACTCATTGTTGTAGAGCGTAGCCTCCAATACGTTGTTCTCAAAATTGAAGTGCAGTCTGTAAAATATCTCCTTGTGTTAATCTAAAAATCTGAATATCCATATTGCAACTATCACTTTTCATGTTAGTCACATACACATCTGGGAATTTGATTTATTATGTATTCAGAAAATTGATTGACTGCATTAACAATTACATGAATCTCCTATATGATTTCACAATCTCCCATGTGCTACATATGTGCATTCCGATTGTCATGACCCTCATGCACCCTTCCTATGCCTATCCTCTCTTAAATAAGTACGGGGGAGCTGAGTTGCTGTACATATACGTATTTGTTTGATTGTACATCTCATATGGCATCACTTGCATGTGTTGTATTTCATGCATTTCAAACCAAAATATAAAAATCAAAAAATTTGAAAATCAAAGAAAATCCTTTTGATATGCCCTCCTGCTCTTGTTTGTTGTGAAAATCTAACATGGGATGTAGATTTTGAATGCTATCATGCTAAACATCTCATCCTGTGCACATCTTCCTCCAGTGGTTCATATCCTTGAGGCCAATCACCACCTTCAATTGGTATCAATACATGCTTGGCTGTATTTGCTTTGGATAGTATCAAATTGATTTGTGAGAATAATCACCAATTGGTTTTCTCTGATTGGAATCATATTGCTTTCTTCATCCATGATTTGCCCTTACTTATTCTGATTTGATAAGATGGGCTATTGCTGTTTCAAAGGGAGTTAAGCTTGCTCTTCCATATTTGGCTTCTTCCAGCTCGCTTGATACTGTTGTTGTGGGAGATAGATTTGTATTATCCCCCTTTTTGATTATGTCAAAGGGGGAGAAAAATTGATGATTGTGTGTGACGGGGGGAGACGAATATATGTGTCATTCTGTTGTATCCACTCTATTGTATCATCATTAATAATTTATCATTAAGTTTATCAACATCAATAAGTTTGTCATCATCAAAAATGGGGAGATTGTTGAGTTATGGTTTTGATGATTGTTGTAATTATTAAGTTATGATTTTACTGATAACTAAACTTAATGTGTGATTACGTGATGATAACTAAACTTAATGTGTGATTACGTGATGATAACTAAACTTATGGTTGATTACACATGTTCTTGATGATTGTGTTTATTTATCTTGTTGTTTATGCTGGTTGCATGTGTTGGTTCTACAAGAGGCAAGAGGTTTCATAACCTCTTTAATGTCAACAAGCATGGTATTAACCCTGACTATCTTGCATGCAAGATCAAACTCATGATAGTAACATGGTGAACTAAACGTGTGGATAAGCACCCCCTGCTCCTCTACAATTCATTACAGGTGGTATATGTCATTTACTGTCAAGCACCATAGGTAAGATTCTTACCTTGTCATAGTCATCAATCTCACCATGGGTATTCCATATACCTTTCATGTCTAAACTTCATTCATGATATTTGAGGTTCGCAATGATAACTTGGTTTGATAACTTACAAGCTCACTCTTCAAATGCATTAGTTTCTCATTCCAATCATGGTAACATGCTCAAATGGTCTTGATGTTTCTAATGCATAAACCAAGTGAAATCCAACCCCCAAATGCATGAAATAAACATCTACTTAAAGTCATTGTTATTTGGATGTATTTCATTGGGCTAACACTTCAACTTTGCAGGACTAGGTCATTCCGGTCAACTAGAATCCCCAAATGTGAAAAGTCTCAGACTGTAGAACTGGTGGTCGACCGCCCCAGGTCGATCGGTAGCAGCGGTCGACCGCCCAAGGTCGATCGAAAATTCCAGGGATCAAATTTCTACAGGATTTCTCAATAGCGGTCGACCGCCGACTTCAACAGGTCGACCGCCAGCCCCGAGCCAACAAAAGTTGACTTTGTTCTCCACTTCGAGAAGAGCCATTCTCCTTGTATTTCTTTAATCCTAATGACACTCAATCATCCACAAAACATGGATCTGGTCTGGTGGATGTCCAAGGACCATTCAAAGGTTATAAAACCTACACAAGAAGGGTTGGAAACCCTAATGCTTCAATTGGAACAAGAGAGATCAAGGGAGGCTAGAGGAGGTGATTCACGGGTACTGTAGCACCTTCGTGAACAGTGCTTCGGGCTGGAGTTCTTCATCCATTCCAAGGGATTCATGGTTAGATCTGAAGCCATCAATCTCCAAGCAAGTTTAGAAGCAAGCAATCCCTCAAGGGAGATCAAATCTGCATCCTTAAATCTCTCCATCAACCCAAGGTGATTCAAGGTGATTCAAGGTGACTCAAGGTTAGATCTGAAGCTAGCAACCTTCAAGGAAGTGAAGAAGCAAGCAAGCATTCAAGGGAGATCAACCAAGCCATTTAAGTGAAGCAGGAAGCATTGTTCCAAGTTCTACATTATACATTCAGGGGGAAACCAAACCAGGAGATTTCTAAACTCTGCTCTATTCATCTTGGTGTTTTGAATTTCAAGTCTTGTTCTTTGTAATCTGAAGATATATGTGTGTGTGTGGATCAAGTTAGATCTGTGGTCGTGTGTGGTCGTGGTGTTCTATTCATGTGTGCGTAGGTCTTCTTAGATCTACGTGTGTGTGTGGATTTATCCAGATCTTGTGTTTGTGTGTGTGGAGTGATGCACTTGTGGCAGTGAAAGTTTATTTTGTTGATCCGCTTGTTGGATCGCGTTGGAGACTTCGTCTCCGTATGTGTGTGTGTATTAGGGCGTGTCCCCATGTGTGTGGGCAGGCATCGTCCTGCGTATGTGTTTGGAGCATTGTCTCCGTTTGGAGATTTATCCCCGAGTGAAGCCTCACCGAGTTTGGTGAGAGGTGGATGTAGGATTGCCGTCGTTGCATCCGAACCACCTTAAAAACCGCTGTGCATTGTGTGTTATTTGTGTGGTTTGATTATTTTCGTTGAATGGTCGTGTGGGAACGGAAAGATTGAGAGAATTGGTTAATTACTTTTCAATTACTAATTATTGTTTATCACATATTTTGTAAAAAGACAAAAAATTTTTTTAATTTGTTATCACCCAATTCACCCCCCTCTTGGGTGTCATTGATCGCGGGACTTCACTCTCCACCAATGCATCAAGTATGCCAAGGGCGGGGAACAACACATGGTCTTTGTAGACCTATCACCATTCACTCCAGCAGAATGCAATCTGGCCGATGATGCATTCTACTTCAGGGGGATTAGTCCATACCCCATGATCAAGAGCAAAAGTAATGGCTGGCTCTCAGAGGAAGATGATGATGATCTCTTCTCCGTTGACGAGGAGAAGGCCAAGCTTCACCGGCTATGCCTTAGCTCCAAGTCAGCCCCAGATCACCCTGAGAGGCACAAAATCGACTTCGAGGCTAACCTTATTAGCCACGCTATCGGAAAGAGCATAAGCTTGCCACCAGACTGCATCCAGTTCCCATATGCATCCGAAGAGCACAACGTTGAGTCGCTAACGACTTTTATCATCACCTTCAAGCGACAATGCCGAAAAAAGAAGAAGGCTAACAGGGACAAACCAATTGTCTTCTATAAGGGAGACATGGCTCCTCAAGCACCACCAGAGGATGACTTTTGCTGGTTCAAATGAGCCGATGACACCCCTGAAGCAGTCCAGGTACTGGACGACCTACCGCCGAACATTCGGGAAATGTGTCTGAAGCAACACACAACACATCCCCCAATGGCAAGGATCCGTAACTGTGGACCCTTTCCCAGGTCCAGGGGCAACCCCCGTCCTTCCACAAGGATACCAGGGGACTTGGCTACGACCAAGACCCAGACTTTCGTGCTTACTATGCGGTCAATGTCATAGGCTTGACACAGCCGATCGATGACCGAGCTAAAGTCGAGGCCAAATTCGATAGCTCCGGGGATGAGGAAGAGGATATCCTGATCCTGATCCCCGTCAAAGCTAGCGCTCCAGTCCAAGCAGTCGAGGAACCTTCCTTACCTCCCTGCGAAGAGATCAGGGCTGAAGAAGCTCCTCCTGCCACCCAGCCTGTCGAAGGACTCGGTTCAACAAACTCTCCTAATGAGGGGATCTAGAATACTAGCTATGAAGGATTGTTAGCTTTAGCAGGCAACTCCGGGGAAGCCTCAGCCACCCCAATTAACAACTGCGGGCCAGAAGCTGGAGGCCCAGATTAATCCTTGATGGATTCTAGCAACAACAAATCTCTAGTCCCATCGGCGTCAACTAGTGGCTTCGAGAATCATGAAATACATGAAGCCAACACCGATGACGAGGATTTCATCGACTTCCAACCCACTCCTCCCGAGCTAGAGGATGGCGGCCAGGCAACCGTTGATGAACTCGTTGAAATAAACTTGGGCGAAGATGAAGCCCCCCATCCCACGTTTGTCAGCGCTCTCTTCACCGAGGAAAAAGGCAGAACTACAAGCAACTCCTGCTCGAATACAAAGACTGCTTCGCCTGGACGTACAAGGAGATGCCAGAGATAGACCCCTCTGTAGCGGAGCATGAGCTAGCTATTTCTCCCTCAGTCACCCCAGTTAAACAGCCACAGCAGCGCATGCGCCATAAGCTGGAACTCCAGGTTTCGACCGAAGTCAATAAAATGGTGGAGGTCGACTTCATCGAGCCGTGTATATACCCGATCTGGCTCGCCAATATAGTCCCAGTCAAAAAGAAAAGTGGTCAAGTCCTCATCTGTGTCGACTTCCGGGACCTCAACAAAGCCTGTCCGAAGGATGACTTTCCAGTTCTGATCACAGAAACAATGGTCGACATGACCACCAGACATGAAGCCTTATCTTTCATGGATGGGTCATCTGGTTTTAACCAGATCCTGATGTCCCTCAAAGATAAGAACTATACATCTTTTAGATCCCCCAAAGGGATTTTCAACTATAAGCGCATGCCCTTCGGTTTGAAGAATGCTGGCGCTACTTACCAAAGAGCCATGACCAAAATATTCGACGAGATGTTGCACAATATCATCGAATGTTATGTCGACGACCTCATCGTCAAGACTAAAAGGCCCGAAGATGACTTGCACGACCTACGCTAAGTCTTCGATCATCTCCGGCAATATGAGCTCAAGATGAACCCCATGAAATGCGCCTTTAGCGTATCCAGTGGCAAGTTTCTCGGCTTCGTTGTCCGATATCGAGGAATTGAGGTGGACCCCGGCAAGATCAAAGAGATCCAGAAGCTTCCACCACCCAGCAACCTCACCGAACTTAGGTCCTTCCAAGGAAGACTGACCTGCATTCGGAGATTCATCTCCAATCTCTCCGATCGAAGCGCGCCTTTCAGCAAACTGATGAAGAAAGACGTCCCATTCGTATGGGACTCAAAATGCCACGACGCTTTCGAGTAGATCAAGGAGTACCTCCTTACTCCCCCAATCCTGGGGGCACCAGTTAAGGGCAAACCCCTTATACTCTATATCACCTCCATGGACGCTTCGCTAGGAGCTCTGTTGGTGCAAATCAATGAAGAAGGTAAAGAGCAGCCGCTCTACTACCTCAGTCAGAAACTGATCGGTGCCGAGTATCGCTACTCCTTCATGGAGAAAGTTTGCTTGGCATTGGTATTCGCCGTCATGAAGCTGCGGCATTACCTCCTGTCCCATTGGGTCGGGCTCATATCCAAGCACGACCCCCTGAAGTACCTCCTCAGACAGCCCGTCCTCTCAGGCCGACTGGGAAAGTGGGCTCTCCTCTTGATGGAGTACGACATTACTTATGTCCCTAGAAAGGCAATCAAGGGACAAGACATGGTCGAATTCTTGGCAGCCCATCCAGTACCGGATGACTCACCTTTCAGCGCAAAGCTTCCTAACGAGGAGTCCCTTGCTGTCCAATCACAACAACCAATTGAACAGAGTGGAGATGTCTTGCATTACTGGCAGCAAAACGCTCTCACAGCCAGAGTACCTTGTTGGGAGCTCTACTTTGATGGTGCTTCCTGAGGGATTACCAGGAATAACCAAGATCCAGCCATCATGGCGGGTGCCAGCATCATTTTCCTGACTCCTCAGGGCGGAGTTTTGTATAACTCATGCGCTCTCATGAAGTCCCTGACCAACAATGAGGCCGAATCTGAAGCTCTACTCATTGGGCTTCAGATGACTCTCGACATGGGCATTAAATGTCTCAGAGCCTACGAGGACTCCCAGCTAATAGTTTGGCAAGTCCTCGGCATCTATGACGTGCGAAAGCCAGAGTTGGTCCCGTACCACGCTGCCGTCACCAGACTAGCTCAGAAGTTCTATTTCTTTGAAATAAATCATATTCCCAGAAGCAGCAATGCCCAGGCAGATGCCCTAGAAAAATTGGCTGCGGCTATCAAGCGCCTGCCTGAGGGCGAGGTTGACATCATCGTCAAGCACAGAAGACTGATGCCAAGCTCACTCGAGGGCAACGCCGGTCTCACCGTATACGAGGTCCATGACCTTGACAAGAACACTTCTCCAGAAGAAGAAGATTGGCGTGCACTGATCATAAAATTCAAGAAAGGGTGGCTCCCTCCTGACCGAGCTCAAAGAGTCCAGCTACTCTGCCGAGCAACCTCTTACAAATTGATTGGCGACTCCGTGTATCGACTGGTCCATGAGAAGGACAAGTCAATTCTCCTGAGATGCGTCTCTCTAGCCGAGGCTAGAGCCATCATGCAGGAAGTCCACTCCGGATTGTGCGGCGCGCACCAGGCCGGAGATCGTATGAAGCACAACATTATGCTCAAGGGCTTCTATTGGCCAACCATGTACGCGGATTACGTCCAGTACGTCCGTACATGCCATTAATGCCAAGCCTTTGGCCTAGTACCCAGTCGACCTCTTAATCCACTGCGTCCTAGGGCCCCCACTTGGCCATTCGCCGAGTGGGGCATGGACATCGCGGGGCCTTTCTCGCCATCTTCCAAGGGCCATAAATACATCTTGGCCGCCACCGACTACTTCTCTTGCTGGGCCGAAGCCCTTCCCTTGTAGGAGGTCACCGGCAAAGTGGTCGCCAGATTTGTCCGGCATAACATCATCTACCGATTCGGTACTCCCAGTCGCATAGTGTTAGACAATGGCACACCATTCAAGAATAGGGTCGTATACCAGCTAGCGGCCAAGTTTCACATCGACTGGAGAACCTCTTCGGTCTACAACCCCCAGGCCAGCGGCTTAGCGGAAGCCTTCAACAAGACCCTCTGCAAGCTCCTGGCTAAAATGGTTAGCCACCGGAAACGTGATTGGGGTGAGATGGTCTTCGAGGCACTGTGGGCCTACCGAACGATCTATAAAACCCCTACGGGGTGTTCACTGTTCTCCCTTGCCTACGGGGCAGAAGTCATTATCCCCATCGAAGTCCAGTTGGCCTCTTACCGTGTGGCGATCCACACCGGCCATGCGGGCCCTGACGAAAATGAATACCAGAGAAGGCTAGAGGAGCTGGCCGATCTAGAAGGCAAGCAGCTCGAAGCCTACAAACACCTACAAGTATACCAGGCCCATATGGTGTGAGCCTATGATAAGCTCATCAGGCAGCAAGCCTTCAAGCAAGGCTACCTCGTCATGATTAAGGAAAAGGAAGTCATGGCGGGACGCTCCAGTAGAAAGCTACAGCCGAATTAGCGAGGTCCATACATCATTCACAACATCTACGAGGGTGGGGCTTACACGGTCATCGACCACAAGGGTCATAAACCCTTCCCACCTCTCAATGGCAAGCATATGAAGCTATACCATGTGCCTGAACATAAGTTCACGTGCCAGCCAGATGAAGGCGCGCGTCCCAGCTACTACCAGTAAAGCCGTCCCTCCCCTGCGGAGGGTCTAACCAGTCATTCCTTCCAGTCTCCGATTCCTAGCCAAGCAACAGGGCCATCCGAGCCCTCCCAGAACCACCACCAGGCATTCCTGGGGGTCAACCCCCCCCCCCCCCCCCCCGCCTTTGTACTTGCCACGACAAGAGCAAGGACACCTCTGCACCAGCAACAACCCAGCCGTCAGGCTCCCAGTTAAGCAAAAAAAAAACAACATAAAAAATGGGGTTAAAAATAGAGATACCCCGATAGACCTAGGCATCCTCACCGCAAGGGGGCGACTAGGGGCAAAAAGGCCAATAACTCGGCTGAGGCGGAAACCCGAAAGGGCACCTCAGGCAAAATTGAGTAACCCCTCGACGTGAAAACCCATAAGGGCACACCGAAAAAAGCTAAAGGGGGTCGGCTCTGACGAAAATCTGAAAGGGCGGTAGAGTCAATAATGAGAAAATCCCACTCTCCCCACCGGTCAGGGTGGCCTTCTGCCCATTCCTTGATTGGTCATAGGCCTGCCCAGATACCGGCCTTCGGTTAACCCACAGTGCCAGACCATTAACCCTGTAATCTCCAGTCAGCCTTATATCACCCCACTTAACCCACTCTAGTTTTGGCCATCGCTCCGTCACAGCGAACTGATAAGTTCCAGTGTCTACGCGACATCCTAGTCACCATTTCGGTCAACTCCAGTCTCAACATATTCCTAGACTCTTATCATTCCACACTACTACATCCTACATCTCCTTCAAATCCAGAACTCCCGAGTCTCAATATGAGCCCAGTTCCCCTTGTAATCCCTGACCCACCAGCTATAATCCCAGTCACATCCAACCATGACAAAGTGGCCTCCAGCACCATAACATGATGATTTGTGAAAGCCCTTATTAAGGGTGGAACAATACCCAATCATTTACATTGTCCAGCCCCAGGCTATGTCCCCTGAGAGCGGCATGCTATGGATGACAATTCCTCAAAAAAAAAACAAAACAAACAATGGGGTTAAAAATAGAGATACCCCGGCGGACCCGACCGTCCTCATCACAAGGAGGCAACTGGGGACAAAAATTGCCACCAACCCAGCTGAGGAGAAAACCCGAAAGGGCACCTCAGGCAAAATTGGGTAACCCCTCGGTGTGAAAACCTGCAAGGGCACACTGAAAAAAGTAAAAAGGGGCCAGCTCTAGCGAAAACCTGAAAGGGCGGTAGAGCTGGTAAAGAGAAAAAAAACTCTCTCTCCCCCTCTACTCTACACTGATGAAAGCCGTCAACCGTAATACTGCGCCAACGGCTACCTCAATATATGACGGTGGCAAACATACCCCCAAGGGTAAGCCCGCTGCCCAATTTCCAGTCCTAGTTTTCGGCTACAATACCTTCACAGGCCAGGCGCCCGGTTTCCTGTCCCAGTTTTCGGCTACAACACCTTCACATGCCAGCCGCCCAGTTTCTAGTCCCAGTTTTCGGCTACAACGCCTTCACAGGCTAGCCGCCCAGTTTCTAGTCCCAATTTTTGGCTACAACGCCTTAACAGGCTAGCTGCCCGATTTCCAGTCCCAATTTTTGGCTACAATGCCTTCACAGGCCAGCCGCCCAATTTCCAGTCCCAATTTTCGGTTACAACGCCTTCACAGGCCAGCCGCCCAATTTCCAGTCCCCGTTTTTGACTATGACGCCTTCACAGGCCAACCGCCGAGTTTCCAGTTCCAGTTTCCTGCTACAACGCCTTCACAGGCCAGCAGCCCAGTTTCCGGATACAACGCCTTCACAGGCCAGCCGCCTAGCCACCAGCCTCAGTCGCAGGCTACAACGCCTTTGTAGGCTATCCCGCCGGCTCCAGCTACAGTCCCTAGCTCTAGTCACAACCCAAGTTTAGGCCTTCAGCTCCTATCCCAGTATTAGTTCTTGGCCGAAATGCCTTCCCCGGGCCACCCGGTCAGCTTGGCTCCGGTCCCCCAGGCTAATGGGAACTACATTTCTGGCTAACAACATGATGCTAGCCGATATTTATCACTCGATTTGTGACCGATACACCACAGAATTACCCCAATAGCCCTAGACCGCGTGGACCGCCATATCCCCATAGGTCTATGTCGGCTTCATGTCACACAGGCCTTTATCCTTCAAGAGGATTAGCCCCAACACCCAATCATTCTCCCCTACTGCCCAGTACTCAGCCTCCAGTTCCCCACACTCTATCCCCGGGACCCAGTACCCGCCATCCAGTTACACTATTCTCCATACTCAACCCCTTTACTCCTGCGCCCGAAAATGGATATATCCAGTCCCCTGTCACTTATACCAGTACATAGCAAAAAGAAACAAGCACGACTAACAGTAAGTGGTCGCCAGTCCATGCACACAACACCTGATGGAGGCATCACCCGTGACTCCCTTTGGCTCGGGTCTTCCTCACACTCCGGCACCATTTGAGTTCGGGCCTCTCTCCATAAAAGCCCAATTATCCTTTTTGTGCTTTCTATTTGAGCCATTTGATGTAATTTTCATTTTCTTGAGTCATGTCCCTAGGTCTTGTGTTTATTTTCCTAAGTTTGAGTGTCATTATGTTGTTTAGTTAGCTATTGGGCCCATTTCATTGGGCTTGGCCCAAGAGCCCCCCTACCCCCTCGGTTATTTGTCAATGAGTCTTTTGTCAGGGTCTTATTGTAAAATGTGGGTTGCCTATATATAGGGCCCCATTCCCTTCATTTGGAACTAATGAATCAATGAATGAAAAAACTTGCCATTTTGAGAGTTTACACTTCTTATCTAGTGGAGAGATTCCATTTTTTGGGTGAGAAACCCTAGGGGAGAGATTCCCCACCCTTCCCTCTCTTAATCTCTCTTTTTCACTCCACTTTCTCTCTCCTCAACACCCAAATTCAAATTTTCTTCTCTCTCCTCCCTTCCCAACCACCTCCACTCCCCACCTACCCCATTTAAGCCTCTTCCCATTTCCCACAACCCTCATCAATACTCCACCCCTTCCCAAGACCCCCTCCACCAATCCTCTCCTCACCATCCAACCCCCAACTACCCCTCCCACTTTCCCAAGCACCCTTCCCACTACCCCAAGCACCCCTTCCCTTCCCCAACACAACCCCCCCATTCCCAAGACAAAAAATTAACCCCACCCTTAAACCTATTTTCGAATATCCTTTCCCTCTCTCCTTTCCAACCAAATTCGCAGCCCCCACTACCACCATCTATTGGACCCTCTTCCAGACCTTATTCTCCACCTCCCACACCTTAGAGCACCCCCTCCAAGACCCCCTTACAACCAGGGGTCACTCCCACACTCATCTACCCCCTTCCCCTTCTTCTTTCTTGGTCATTGGAAGCTACTTCGAAGTTGCAGTTTGCTGTCCAGAGGTTGCAGATGAACTAGAAACTTGCAGCGGCCACCACGACTTCCTCCGGACGAGTTTGAAGACCCAAGAGCCATCGTCGGAAGCGTCTACCAGTCTCCTTCGCAACAGAAGTGGTTTCATCTTCTTCCGATCTCCGAGCCGTCCAGGAGGTCCATTCTCCCACAACTGCGCAGTTCTGCCTCGGCTGAGGACCTAAGCCAGAATAGAAGCTCTGCCACGACGAACCCCGAAGTAACTAGTCCACGCGTTCTTCTTCAAAGTTCTTCATCGCCTAGTCTACTTCCAGAATCAAGAAACAAAACTTCATTCGGCGTTTGTGATCCAGAGTTCTCATTTTTCTCCCTCAGCTACGCAGAATTGCTACTCACAGTCTGCACCGACCAGTCGCCATTGTTCTGCATCCCCTAGTCTTCTCCGACATTGGTTGGCTTCCCCGTCAGTTTTTCTGCGAAGAGAACTCGTCCACGATTCCAACGACTGCAACGGCGCTTGATTCTGAGGTCAGGAGCTGCCGAGGAATTCTCTGCAATCTGCTGTTAGAAGTCTACAGCTGCCGGTCCAAGAATCTGAGGCTCTGTTCAAACCTCCATCCCGGCCAGCAACGACTCCAGAAGAAATTAAAGAAATTCTGAGGCATTCCCTTCCTAGCTATGACGATTTACCCACCGGTCTCGCCACCAGTAAAATTCTTGAGCGGGTTCTACAGCAGCAACACCGACTATCTTTCACTGTTCGCAGACAGCAGGCAGATTCGATGTCGTCACTTAGTCATCCCTCTTTACTCTAATTTCCCCGCCCCGCTTGGCCGGCTGAAGGCCCCTCCCTGCGTGGAGGTAGTATTGTTTTTAATCTCATTAACCCCCACCCCAAGATCCCCCTCCTGCGAGAGGTGTAGTGGTGTAACTTGTTTGGGCAGGTCAAGCTACCCCGACGCGGCGTGTGGGGATCCACCCGCCTCCCCGCTCGCCCTCGTCTCCGACCGGGACCGGTTTCTTCAAACCGGTCGAGTAAGTGCTCAAACCTTCACTCCATTTAGTGCTTGTCTTTCAATATTAGTTCTTAATTCTGCTGGTTATGTGAGTGAGAGCCCGATCCTCAAGCCCCGTTGTCTTGAGTGATCACCGTGGGAGATTTGCAACCGGTGCCTTTGGCGCTTTGTCGGCCCCCTTGAATTGGGCATCCACACCCATTGGGAATCACATATTGGCCTTGCTGGCCCTCTACCAGCAAGGGCCCAACCCCTCAACCTCACCTTGGCATTGCCAAGTTACCCCGGGCTTGGGTGAGCGACGAGAGATCGGCGGCCCAAATTGGCCCGTTTTGATTGTGAATGTGCTTGTTTGCCTAAGTCTTAGGTTGTGTCACATCAATTGGTATCAGGGCAAGTCATTGACTTGTCTCTATCAAGTCAAGTCCTAGGGCATGCTTGCATTGGAGTCATCATCAATCCGACCCTTGCATTGATTCCCCCGATCATCATGGCCACCTACTTAGCCTACTCACCACCCATGGACTTCATCCTAGATAGGGATATTACCTTTGACAGATCGCATTCTAGTGACTATCTTAGGTGGGAGGCTACCATAGAAAAGTACTTTGAAAAGACTTGGGTATATGGATGCGCGAGAGTCCGAAAGGCCAAGGGACGACTTCGGGGTCAAGCCAAGAGTAAGTGGGAACACATAGAGGGCTTAAGGAGGGTTAGAAGCCAAGAACCTATTCACTCATGGGAAGAGATGAAGGTAGAACTTAGAAAGATCTACATCCACAAACATTCCCACCCCTCCTACTCAAACACCCCTAACCCGAGGAGCACTACCACTCCTCCATCCCCACCCGACCAACTTGAGACCGACCTTTGGTCTCCACCCCCACCACCACCAATAAATCACCTCTCAACCATCATAACTACACTTCGCAACCAAGTCCTCTCCCTTAAGACCCAAATAAACCAAGCATCCACCTCTCAACCAAATCCCCTAAAGGTCCCCACACTCCAACCAAAACCCCCTTCCGCAAACCTTACTATCCAAACTCAATTGGCCCCCACTTCCCCCCCTCCACAACCGGCCGATCCCAAGTGGAAGAGACCCCTAACCGACCTAGTTTCCCCAATAAGAACCACCACTCATCCTATTCTCACCATTCAAGCCCAACTGGACCCCGTGTCCATCCCTCCACCTAGACCCATGACGACCACCACCACCCAACCCACAATCCCTCACCAAACCCACACCCCACAATTCCCCTTGGTCCCCACCACTATCCCTCCATCATCCCCTACAAAGGGTACACCCCCCCAATCAACCCAAACTGAACCAACCCACCTTCCACTTCCAACCCCAACCCTACCCCAATCTAGGCCACCACTACTTCCACTCCCAACCCAAATTCGACCTCACTCACCACCCCGGGTGTACCATGCCCCAACCATCATCACCCCATCTCCAAAAGACCTTCCCATTCCCTTGAGAAAGGAGGCCACACCCACTCACATAGGAATAGTTGCTAGCCCCGACCCTCTCCCCGCCCATAAGGAAGCCCGAGTTCACACCAATGGTGAGGAAGAGCCTCAACCCGTCACCACTTCAAATAATCTGGATCTTCAAGAACCACAAACCCTCACAAAAGGCACTATAATCATAGATGAGCCCCTAGCTAGATGGCTAAAGGAGAGACCAATTCACCCCATCATGTCCTATGTTTGCCCTCCCATAGAGCAAAACCTTCCCATTATACCCTTCTCATCCTATCACACCATAATCCAAACATCCTACCAAGTGGAAACCTTAGAGGACCTTCTCAAGGCCTTAGCTTGGCAATATGAGTTGACCGGCTTGTTGACCCCCATGGCCCACCAATCTAGGAGCCTTGACCTCCTACACCTTTGTGTTGGGTCTATCACCTCGGTTTGCACCATTGGATGCTACACAAGTGACCTCCTTCTATTCCTCCCCACACCCAAGGAGCCCGACCTTCTCCTCAATTTGGAGCTTCTTATATCGGGTGGAAAGTCAAGCCCTTCCCTCATGGTCAACCCACTCACAAAGAACTTCGGCCCAATTGTCTCATTAGAGGAGGATGACCCACCACCACTTGAGGATCCTGAGGACATAGGGCCCCTCCCCTTCGATAACCCTTTTTATGATCCCTTTGATCCCTTCCAATGGGGGTCAAAGAACCCATGGGACCCAACCACCTTATCCACCACCCACCTTTCCCTATCCCAACCCACCATGTTTGACCCAATCCACCCCATCCTAGACCCGGGTTGCCCCTTGGGAGCCATGACCTTGGGCCACATATCCCTAGGTAATAAGGTTGTGCCCCACCCCATGATAACCACCTTCTTAGATCCATTCGATCCTTTCCAATGGGAGTTCAAAGGTTGTCCCACACCTATACACATGGAGGTCACCTTTGGGAAACGCATGCATGTGTCTAGGCCTACCACACCACTTGGCATGAACACTATGTTGGGTCCATTCATTCATACCACCCACATGTCAAGTAGAAAGCATGAGTGGCCCATATTCGGATGTATTGGTCCACCTTCATTTATCATGGGTCTTAAGCATGTCAAAAGCATCTACGGATGTCCGGGTCCCCCTACATTCATCACCACTTTGCATGATAGGTTCACCTACGGGTGCCCCGGCCCACCTAGGCCCACCAAAGTCTACATGACAACATTGCATGATAAGTCCACATATGGTTGCCCCGGCCCTCCAAATTCCATCAAAGTCTTCTTCGCATCAAAGCATGATTGGTCTACTTTTGGTTGCCCAGGTCCACCCATCACCCCTAGAATGTCAACATTCACAAAATTGCATGAAAGCCTTTGCAAGCACATAAGCAAAAAGAATGAGGCTTATAAGAGGCGGGCCGACTCTCATCGGCGTCACCAAGAATTCCATGAGGGTGACTTTGTGATGGTAAGGATGGAGAGGCTCTCCTTGGGAGCCACCTCCAAATTGAGGCCACGTGGCGTTGGTCCCTTCCAGGTCCTGAGGCGCATTGGTGCAAATGCCTATGAGTTTGATCTCCCTGAGAAATATGGGGTAAGTCCCACATTCAATGTCGCCGACTTAGTGCCATATAAGGGACCCACGGTGGTACCCAATGAGGAGATTGAGCCTATTCCTTCCCTTGAGAGAGCACCCACCTGTGAGGAGAGACCACCAGCCAAGAGAGCCCAGCGTGAACGCATATAATAAATATTGGATGAACAAGTCACTACCACTCGGAGCAAGGTATACGAGCGCTATCTCGTCAGGTGGAAGGATCGGCCTCCTTCGGAGGATTCATGGGTGAGTCGGGAGGATCTCCACCAGTTGGATCCCGACCTTCTCGAGCAGTACCACAGCCGGATGGACCCCTACTCGACGGAGTCGAGCTCTTCGCAGCCCAGGGGATTTGATGGAGGCATCACCCGTGACTCCCTTTGACTCGGGTCTTCCTCACACTCCGGCACCATTTGAGTTCGGGCCTCTCTCCATAAAGGCCCAATTATCCTTTTTGTGCTTTCTATTTGAGTCATTTGATTTAATTTTCATTTTCTTGAGTCATGTCCCTAGGTCTTGTGTTTATTTTCCTAAGTTTGAGTGTCATTATGTTGTTTAGTTAGCTATTGGGCCCATTTCATTGGGCTTGGCCCAAGAGCCCCCCTACCCCCTCGGTTATTTGTCATTGAGTCTTTTGTCAGGGTCTTATTGTAAAATGTGGGTTGCCTATATATAGGGCCCCATTCCCTTCATTTGGAACTAATGAATCAATGAATGAAAAAACTTGTCATTTTGAGAGTTTACACTTCTTATCTAGTGGAGAGATTCCATTTTTTGGGTGAGAAACCCTAGGGGAGAGATTCCCCACCCTTCCCTCTCTTAATCTCTCTTTTTCACTCCACTTTCTCTCTCCTCAACACCCAAATTCAAATTTTCTTCTCTCTCCTCCCTTCCCAACCACCTCCACTCCCCACCTACCCCATTTAAGCCTCTTCCCATTCCCCACAACCCTCATCAATACTCCACCCCTTCCCAAGACCCCCTCCACCAATCCTCTCCTCACCATCCAACCCCCAACTACCCCTCCCACTTTCCCAAGCACCCTTCCCTTCCCCAACACAACCCCCCCATTCCCAAGACAAAAAATTAACCCCACCCTTAAACCTATTTTCGAATATCCTTTCCCTCTCTCCTTTCCAACCAAATTCGTAGCCCCCACTACCACCATCTATTGGACCCTCTTCCAGACCTTATTCTCCACCTCCCACACCTTAGAACACCCCCTCCAAGACCCCTTTACAACCAAGGGTCACTCCCACACTCATCTACCCCCTTCCCCTTCTTCTTTCTTGGTCATTGGAAGCTACTTCGAAGTTGCAGTTTGTTGTCCAGAGGTTGTAGATGAACTAGAAACTTGCAGCGGCCACCATGACTTCCTCCGGACGAGTTTGAAGACCCAAGAGCCATCGTCGGAAGCGTCTACCAGTCTCCTTCGCAACAGAAGTGGTTTCATCTTCTTCCGATCTCTGAGCCGTCCAGGAGGTCCATTCTCCCACAACTGTGCAGTTCTGCCTTGGCTGAGGACCTGAGCCAGAATAGAAGCTCTGCCACGATGAACCCCGAAGGAACCAGTCCACGAGTTCTTCTTCAAAGTTCTTCATCGCCCAGTCTACTTCCAGAATCAAGAAACAGAACTTCATTCGGCATTTGTGATCCAGAGTTCTCATTTTTCTCCCTCAGCTACGCAGATCTGCTACTCACAGTCTGCACCGACCATTCGCCATTGTTCTGCATCCCCTAGTCTTCTCCGATATCGGTTGGCTTCCCCGTTAGTTTTTCTGCGAAGAGGACTCGTCCACGATTCCAACGACTCCAACGGCGCTTGATTCTGAGGTCGGGAGCTGCCGGGGCATTCTCTGGAATCTGCTGTTAGAAGTCTGCAGCTGCCGGTCCGAGAATCTGAGGCTCTGTTCAAACCTCCATCCCGGCCAGCAGCGACTCCATAAGAAATTAAAGAAATTCTGAGGCATTCCCTTCCCAGCTACGAAGATTTCCCCACTGGTCTCGCCACCAGAAAAATTCCTGAACGGGTTCTACAGCAGCAACACCGACTATCTGTCACTGTTCGCAGATAGCAGGCAGATTCGGTGCCGTCACTTAGTCATCCCTCTTTACTCTAATTTCCCCGCCCCGCTTGGCCGGCTAAAGGCCCCTCCCTGCATGGAGGTAGTATTGTTTGTAATCTCATTAACCCCCACCCCAAGATCCCCCTCCTGCGAGAGGTGTAGTGGTGTAACTTGTTTGGGCAGGTCAAGCTACCCCGACGCGGCGTGTGGGGATCCACTCGCCTCCCCGCTCGCCCTCGTCTCCGACCGGGACCGGTTTCTTCAAACCGGTCAAGTAAGTGCTCAAACCTTCACTCCATTTAGTACTTGTCTTTCAATATGAGTTCTTAATTCCGCTGGTTATGTGAGTGAGAGCCCGATCCTCAAGCCCCGTTGTCTTGAGTGATCACCATGGGAGATTTGCAACCGGTGCCTTTGGCACTTTGTCGGCCGCCTTGAATTGGGCATCCACACCCATTGAGAATCACATATTGGCCTTGCTGGCCCTCTACCAGCAAGGGCCCAACCCCTCAACCTCACCTTGGCATTGCCAAGTTACCCCGGGCTTGGGTGAGCAACGAGAGATCGGCGGCCCAAATTGGCCCGTTTTGATTGTGAATGTGCTTGTTTGCCTAAGTCTTAGGTTGTGTCACATCAACACCGTTCCACCGGAGAAGGGAGGGAAAAACCCAATAAACAACCAAAGAAAATCTGGCAAGTTTGTCATTAATACTATGTAAAAGGAGCCCAAGACATGCCCTTGGGGTGACAAAACCCATACAGTCCAGAGGACATAAACGAAAAGAGGAATATAAATCCAATCAAACCCCGGGCTTGGTCCCCTTCAGCGCCGCTAGGCGAGAGTCGGCAGCCGCAAGCTCCACCTCTAGGGTCGAAAAAAGCTGAGCGCTAGCCTCGGCCATTGTCTCGGCCGTCTGCCACTCAGCTCGGGCGCGCTCGGTGACCGACCGCTACTCCTCCCAGGCCTTCCTCAAGGCCTCAACCCGGCTCTCTGCCTCTCCCTGCTATGCGGCACAGTCTTGAGACACCAATACGGTCACCTCTGCATGGCTTCTCTGCTCTGCTACGGCCGACACAAGCTGGGCCCACTACTCCTGCGCCTCCCGGATCACTGCTAGTCTTTGGGTCCTCTGCTCCTGGGCCTCGCGAAGTTGCAAGTACTCTACCCAAATCCCAGCCAACCCGAACATCCAGAGCACGCGTGGGAAGCCGAGCGCATGGTAGCCCTGGGTGCACTCTCTCAGCTACTGCCTCAGACCCTCCGGAGAAGGAGGAGGGTCACTCTGCAGGTAGCCTCGGGCACGTTGCAGCAAGGTGACACCCGCACTCACATCCAACAGCGGCTCTGGTGGAGAAGCGGACGTAGGCCACTCGATCCCTAAATCCCAGGAGAAGTCGCTTGACACGGCTAGCACTCCAGTAGAGCCTACATAACCTCAACAAACACCAAAGGAAGTGAGTAATATAGGCAAAACTTCCTACGATAAATAAAGTGGAAAACCTTAGAAAAGACAAGTTTTCATCTCTTACCCAGAGCAAGTCCCTCCGCGCCAGTGGTGTCTTCTGCCGGGGTCGGGGAAGGTAACCTCTCCTCCATTTCGATGGCGTCACCTGTCGGGGTCAGAGAGGGTAGTGACTCATCCATGACCCGGTTGTCTCCAGCAACCACAGGTGAGACAGGAGGCTCCTCCTGGCCGCTCTCATCAGGAGCCGACGCGTGCTCCTCTCCTGACTCTGACGCTGCATGTAACCCAAGAGCGTCAGCTAGCACTCCGCCATAAAGCGCAAACAAATTCCGAATGGGGAGGGGGAGAACCCCCATATACCTCTGGAAGTAGTCCCCATCTCAGCCTCCTCGGTAGAAGAGGCCCCAGAAGAGGAAGAGCTTGAGCTCGCACTCTCCCCCGTCTCCATGGCCAAGCTGCCATTGCCCGGAGAGCCCGACCAAGCCTCCGACGAACTCTAGGAGGTGGCTGAACTAGAGGCCCCTGCAGGCCAACAAGGCAGACATGGTCATCACACGACCTAACCTCATACAAAGACAATTCTCTAGTTAAGGGTTTCGAACAAGAAGCTCACCAGTCGGGGTGCTCCCCTCGGAGACCCGCTCAATATCGACGATCTCCTCGTCGCCCCCAGTTGAAGCCGCTGTAGCGGGATCTTCTTCCACTGCATCGGTCATGTCATGGGGAAGCTCACCCTCTTCCAAAGGTGAAGAAGTACCTGTGAGCCACGCCAAAAGAAGCCTAGCGTCAGCAGACGACATAAAAAGCTTACCATAAATGGCTAAGTCCCCAGTCACATACCTGAGGGTCCCATGCTAGAAGACCCAACCAGCCCTATAGTGCAGGCAGACACCACGACTGGTAAGGGAGCGAGAGGCATCTCTGCTTACAGCTGCGGTAGCAAGCCTGGCGCACCCTGGTAACAGATGAGATCGAGGCACCCACCGCTCCTGGCTCTACCTCGAAAGAGGGGAGGGCTACTAACGGGCCGGTACTGACTAACTCTTGAATCATCTCCAGAGTAGTAGCTGGATCCTCACCTGGAAAATGATGACACAAACACTATCAATAACTCCGGTCCAATAACTGCGCGACAATGAGAGGGCAATCCCCTCCATAGCAATTCAATGCTTACCTGAGCAATCCTGGGTCGTCGCCGGCTCCTGCCCTTCAACCGGCAGGGGCACCTCACCCTGTGCCTCAGAAGGAGCCACAGTCTCCGACATCTCAGCCACTTCTGCATAATACCAGCAACTATGTTAGTCTCCAGAACCAAACACAGCCATAACCAGAGTATGCCCAGTCCTAGAAGTCCCTACCTGACTGGGCGTCCTCTAAGGCCTTCCACGACTCAAAGTCTGGGAAAGTCTCGACGTTGGGGGCAACCTTGTCCATCATATGAAGGAACCCTCCACATCTATCTCACACTCGACCCCGTCATCAAGCAATGGGTCGACCTCCTGGGGCGGCGAGAAAGCCATGTCCGCCCCCGCCTCCAGTGGAGCTACAAGACGCGAATCCAACAATGCAGGGTTAGTCAATCATTACGACTAAACCAACAAGGCACAAGAGAGGCGAATACAACACTTACTCAAAGTCGGCTCTGCCTCGATGTGCTAGCCAGCCTCGGGCCCTCGAGAGGACTCGCTAGCTTCCACTGCTCTGGTCTCTACCCGAGGGCGCTTCCGCCTAGGCTAAAGACCCCTGTCTACACTCCCCGAGGAGACCTCTGTGGAGGGGTGATCTCCCTCCGCCACAGAGCCTGTCAGCAAACACAGCAACACAACGTCTCAGCCATGCACCTCAGAAAATAATAAAGCTGAGACAACATATCGAAGGAAAATGTCTCACCTGAGGCCGCGAATGGGGTCGACGGCAGGGGAACCAACTGCTCCGGGTTCAAACCCACAGCTCGCGCGGCCTTCGCAACCGCCTCCTTGACGTCCCTCAGGGTGTAACCACACTGGACATGGGACACAAACTCCATGGGCCCGGATGACCCTATCGCATGGGTGATGTGGCGTCTCCAGTCATCGACCGCCGTGTCAGCAAAGCTCCCCTCGGGGAGCACCCAGTCCAGTGATCCCTTCTTCCCAAAGCCGCAGTCGGCCAAGAATTGGGCCCACCAAGTCCTCGATGCCCTCTGTCGAGACGCCTCAGCTCCAGTATCTGTAGGTGCTAGCCGTACTTGCGTAAGGGGCTTCAGCACCCCGCTGCCGCCTTGTCCCGCGGACAATGAGCCCCGACTGCCCCGGGGCACCTACTGTGCTAGCCACTCTACTTCCCGACAAATCCAAGAGAAGCGAGTCCTCAGATGCTCATCATCCAGTGGAATAGGAGGCAGATCCTCCCTCAGAAGATGATCCTCCTCGGCCTTCCTGATCACTGAGGCCTTTTGCCGATACAAGTGGCTGCGCTCGAACCACCACTTGGCATAATGGACGTCAAACCGTCCTCTATGTCCCAACCCAATGTTTCGATGGGATTTATTGATTTTTATTTTCTTTTTATTAAAAATTATTTTATTGGGTTTATTTGGTTTATTTACGCGTCGATCAACCAATTAATTAACCGGTAATTAACTGACTGATTGACTGCGCAGGCGTGCCAGTCACGTAAGTGACGAGTTTATTGTGCGCTCATTCTGACCCGTGTCGGGCGAGAGTGAGATTCGGTCGGGACCAGCAGTCCGCCATACCATAAAGGCTATGGCGTTAATTACATCCCCCGCGAGGAGGGAAAATCTTTGATTAATTGCCGAGATAATGGGCAGTCGAGGCCGGAATAAAGAATGCAAAGGATGCGAATGATCATGCAAGATATTATAATCTACCATGCACGGTTTATTAGGGCGGAACCCTCAATACGTGGCGGAGGGTATAGGTCTGAGGATAAAGGTCCAAATACCGTCATTACGCATGGCAAGAGCTTCCCGTCGGGCGTTGCCCAGCTTTCTGCTAATGTCATTTGATATACCGAGGGCCCGCGCACTCAAGCATACATTGATGTGGCATGAATGCTTAGACTGAAACATGATAATGAAGCTATGGAATCCGCCAATTCAGGTTTAGACAAACCAATTCACTCAATTTATTGATTACAGGGTTTATTTAATTCTATCATTAGCATTAGAAATCACCTCGGAGGTGAAGAGAGGGTTGAAACGGCACGACGACACGATTCGGAATGAAACTGGCGCGGTACGCGGAGGTATAGAGCTTAAAACGGCACGGGAACCGTAGGAATAGGTTAAAACGGTGCCACGGGGCGTAGGTGTAGGGGGGAGGCCTTAAAACGGTGGGGGCCCTTTGAGGGAGCGCCGTAATAGGGCGCGCCGTTTTAAGGCGCACCAAATTATGGCGCGCCGGTTGCCGGTGGCGCCGGTTTAGCCGCATTTCACGGAAACTGAGGTTTTATTGGTTTATTTTTGGACTTATTAAAACATTTTGGAAGATTTTAGAAGTTAACTGAGTTAATTAATCATCGGATCGGCCCCGGGTCATCCGGAAGTCAAGTCATAGGCTCGCGCGAGGTTCATACTCAAGCGCGGCGATTGTTCCGAGTCAAGTCGGTTTATTAAGTTAGTTTATTGAACAGCTTATTTAAGTCATTCGAGCCAAAAATTCGGCAGCATCTCCCCATCCCGGAGGACTTGCTGGGAGAAGTGGGGAGTACTCACGTAGCGGAGCAACCCCTAAAATCCGGGTGGCACAACGGCGGCCGACAAACCCGAACGGATAGGAAAACCCCGAGGGCTAGCCTACTAGGGGCACCAAGTCCGTGGGTGGAGAGTAGACGGGTAGCGCGACTCATAACGGGAGCGAAGACCCCGAGGGCTAGCCTACGAGGGGCACGCAACCCGAGCTGGTACCACGTCTAAGTCGGGACGACCGATAGAGAGGGAAAACCCCGAGGGCCAGCCTACGAGGGGCACCCATCTCACGTCCACTACAAGGCCCGCTAAGGGCTGTGGATTTGAGGTGTTGGGATTAACCCAATTACTGCGCACTCGTTGGTCTTCGGAGATCCATTATTGGCAAATGAACTCCTATAGACCGAGTGAGTGGGATGAGAAATTAGGGAATGTTCCCCTCCCCGGGTCACCGAATCTCACTAACGAGATGGTAAAACAGTGCGGTGGGAAAACTTGCACAGTTAGCAGACTAATGTTAATGTCTGTAGGTATGCATATATGCGCATATAAATGTTAACAGGTTAACGAAGCATTCACCAGGAGAAGTTTAGAAGATGAAGATGCGGAGTGTTTGGACGGCCTCATCTCCGCCTGTTCATGGTTGAGAATAGGAGGGGGGATAAGAGGATGGGCCCAAGGCCGGCCAGAGTAATGCACGTGAATATATACCTCCGGCGGCGAAAACCTTCAGCGTTCGAACGGAAGAGAAACCCCGGGGAGGGGGAAATGATTGATGTATCCCACAGAGTTGCAGGGGCGTATTCGGCACCGAGGAAGCAAATCCGATGAACATGCATACAGGGAATTGGTCAATCGCACAATGGAAGCGAGATGACATATTACCCATTCCGACGCCGGCACTATAGCACGGCGCCGGTTCAATGGTTGTAGGGGCAGCACACAGAGAGGGAAGAAGAAGAAACAATGCAGAACGAGAACAATATTAACCCATTCAACACCACTGATGTGTTCGTAGATTTCATTCATTCCATAAGTGAGAAAAGAAAATACAAATTTAAACTGTGGACGCCGGCATCGTTGCTCCATCGTCGTCTATGCCAAACGAAACAGGAGATTACAGGGGAGAGAAATAACAGAGATGGTGGGGGGAGATGACTCATTTCATCACCGTTTTCTCCCTTTTCGTTTACATCACAGCAGGAGAAAGCCAAATGAAGAATCGACAAAGAAACACGACGGCGACCCACCTAAGAGTGACAGAAATGGAGATCTTCCTCTCCGGTGCCGGGAACTTCGAACAGAACAGGATGGCGGCCGTGGAGGTGCTCAGAAGGGAGGCTTTTCCAACAAGAAAACCCTCAGGCTCTCTCTCTGGATAATTCTACTTTCAATTGTTCTCCCTTTTTCTAGTTGGTCGAATAAGGTGTTTTTATAGCACTAAGTTCCCTGGCGCCACGGAGGGGCACGCCAGTGAACATGGCGCCGGGGAACAACCCCCTTCTTTGGTGTTTTACGCGCCGTTGATGACGACGCCATTTTAAGGGGCGCGCCGGTGAACATGGCACCATATTAGCCTCGTTCGCTTGTCGAAGGCTAGTCGATGAGTCTGGGGATGATTCCGGAGGTCACCATTGGCCATTCATCTCGCCGCGGTCCTTGGAAAAGCTTGATGGGACGTTGACGAAGCTCTTGGCATGACATACAACCTTAATCCGAACTCCGTGTGTGTTTGGCTTGAGCACGCGGGTTTTCTACTGACAAGGCTCTCGGCACTATGATTTGTGCTACTGGCTCGATGCGACTCCTGCTCGCAGCTTCCTTGCAGGATGGTGCGACATCCGGAACAATTCCGCCTTGACTGGCGATCATTCGGCCACTAACGGACCCAATATAGCGAGAAGCCGAACCCGTGTCGGGTGATCGGGACCTCCTGCTGCCAAAGCCTCCGGTTCCTTGTTATGAAGGGCCTATGGCGTTCTTCCTCCTCAGGAGAGTCTTCATTCAGGTGGCGAGCCACCAGGTTGACCGTCGTCCTTGGTTGGGCGACTGGTGTAGGGTAGCGGCACGACGGAGTCGATGCCGGATCATTAGGCAGGCTTGGTCACACTGTCGGTTGATTGTGGATTCATCTCGACTCTCCCAAGGTGAAGTCCCCGGTGTTCATTCCAGGTGACTCAAGGCTCTGGCAGCTTGAGAAGTCTTCAGCAGGTTGTTCTTCATCGGCTTCTGTGCTTCAGTAGGCCGTATCATTCGTCTTTGCGACTCGATCACCGTTCATCACATTTTGAGTGCCAACAAATGCCCCCCAGATTTGGGTGTTGCAAGTGAGGCAGGAGTGCTGCAGGACCGATAGATGAGCTTCGTCCGGATTGATCTCCTCTGGTGACGGAAGCTCGGAATGGCACTTAATTCCGGCATTTGATGCTAATCCGGTGCGATCGGAAGCTTGAACGGCGCCATTTAAATCGGCGCGCCCTTGCCTTTGAGGTTAAAATGGCGTTCCGTTTAACGGCGCGCCTTCTTGCTTTGGAGGTTAAAACGACGCCACCGAAAATGGCACGCCTTTTTGCTT
This sequence comes from Amorphophallus konjac, assembly GCA_022559845.1. NCBI lineage: Eukaryota > Viridiplantae > Streptophyta > Magnoliopsida > Alismatales > Araceae > Amorphophallus > Amorphophallus konjac. The sequence goes on along the minus strand of CM040120.1, from coordinate 199,821,029 downwards.
GAAGGGGTTAAAACGGCGCGCCAATTTGCGCGGCAGACTAACATAGGGGGGAGCCCCCCTATATAAGGCTTCCATCTTCATTTTTTGCTTCACAACTATTCATTTGGGAAAAAAAATTCTCTCTCTTCCCTTTCCCTCCACCCCGGCGCCGAGCGAGTTTGAATTTGAGAGAACGGGCGAGTTTCTCTTCGAGCGGGTGAGTTTAGTGTTGGTTATTCGGGTTTAAACCCATTTTCCGGGCCCCGAGAGGCTTCTGGTAGGACTTGTCATCGGAGCTATTTCCCACGATGCCCCGTTTGGCCCTGGTGTAATGCCTGAGGCTGCTTTTAGGGGCCGCTCCCTTGGTGGACGGCTTCCACTTCTTTTGGTAATCTCTCGGGCTGGGGAGACTCTGCCGAAATTTTGCCAGAAATTCTAGCTTAATCATATGATTTTTGACTTTGCTTGTTCTTTCCGGATGCTGTCTTGCAGATAACATGGCATCTGGTTCTTTTTCCTCTGTGTCCCGTGTCGCTGTGACATGGGAGAATGTCCATTCCCTTGATCGGGGGTCCAGGCGAATAGCTGCTGTTGCAGAATCCTCAAATTCAGAAACTGATACCGTTGACACCAGCCGCCTGATGATTCTCGACGGTAATCACTTTAAGTATGAGCGAGGGGATGGCGTCAGACTGGACCACCCAAGGGCAAGCACTTGATGGCCTTCATCAGACGCTTCAACCTTCACGGGAAGCGTGATATAATTCTCGTCCGTCGGGCTGAGGGAGCTTTACTAGCGGACAGAGACAGCTTGACCGAGTCTGTCATTCGGGGCATGCCCATATATCTTCCCGGGGAGTCTAGAAAATGGGGCACCATCCTCGGCCTGCAGGAGCTGACTCCGGAGATTGGGTTGCTGACAAGAGTGTCGCAATTTACACCAGCCCGATGGAACGAGGCTGCCGGGCGTGTTGACAGAGAGAAGTCCATATATGGTTTATTCCTGACCCCGCTAAAATGGGGGTATCGAGATGAGCCTTTTCTTCAGGACTGCCTGGCAGTCTGCTTCAAACATCAGATCTCTGTGGGATGGTTTGGAGAGCTTAAAGCCACTGACGCTCACGCTTTCAGGCCGGGGGCTGTTGAATTCATAGACTATGTGTTGCGGCAGTATGCTCCAATCCTGGTGTACGCCGGTGTTTATCACAGCGTATATGCTTCCCGGTATCGGTATCCGATCTCCCAAGGTTTGTGCTGCGGGATGATAGAAGTCTTCTGCCCAGAATACAATACTTTCTATACTGCAGAGGGAGAAACTTCGCTGGATCTCTAGAGTCTGTCCCAGCTGAGCGGCTTGCCGATAGACGGGGAGCCGTATGAAGAGGTTTGTTTCCCGGACTGGCTGAAGGACCAGACGGACGGCGAAGGCAAGTACTTCACAGGCTTCACCTATCGCTATTTGATGAAGGCATACCGCACCCTGCTGTGTTTGACGCTTGATTCACGGGAAGCGCGGAAGCCTGGAGAGAAGAGGCGCGTGCGAATGGGCACGTGGCTTCAATATTTCTTTGGTGGGGAGCAGCAATATGAAGACTTCCCCACAGTTGCTCCGACAGTAGTGAAGAGAAAGAAGAGGGCCCATCACCAGACAACCTTCCCCACCACTTCAAGGAGAGGGACCGTGGGGCAACTGAGAGATGCTGCTAGCACTACTTCAGAATGCCGGTCCTTCCTCACAGCGCGGATAGTGGAGCTGCATGCATAACTTGTCAAGGCCGAAGCCGAACTGCAAGAGACTGAGCGCCTGGAGGTTCAGACCATAGAGGAAGCTGACCTAGCTGAAGGGCAGCTTGCCTCTCTCGACGAAAAGTTATCGCAGCTGACAACTACCGAGTCTCGGCTGCAAGAGCTGGCTCAGTATCCTTCGTTGGGCCTCTTGGAATTGGAAGACATTTTCTGGCGCCCTTTGCAGTAGCTTCACTTTATTTCCCCTTTTTTCTTAGTTTCGCTCCTTTTTGTCTTCGGAGCTCATGTATCTCAGGGAATGCCCCGAGTAAAGATGTATTCTGACACCTCATATCAATGAAAGGTCTTTATTTGTTGCTTCAATCACTACTTCTTTCTCTCTTTTCTTTTCTTTCTCCTTCCAGCCGATTAGCTCAGTCCAGGGATGTAAATTACTGGCGCAGGAGAGCGCTCAAGCCTTCAGCGAAGGGGTGAGGTGTTCGCTCCACCGCGGATTAACTACTCCCGGAATCGAGCTTTGACCAGGGTGGGACATGGGTAGAGTAGGCAGATGCGCCCCACTAATTTCACCAATGGTGACGAAAGCTGAGAGTGCGGTTTATTCATCGACATGGTCTAAATGTCGAAGCAATGGTAGTTTGTCAATTAACGAGGACAGAAGGTCCAAGTTAAAGGATAGTTGACCGGGCTCGCCGATGGTGATGAGGGTCGAAAGGTAGCAACCGATCTTATCGATGGTGACAAGGGCCGAGAGGTAGGTGGTCTTGCCGATGGTGACAAGGACCGAAAGGGTAGCGACTGATCTTGCCGATGGTGACAAGGGTCGAAAGGATGGCCGGTCTTGCCGATGGTGACAAGGGCCGAAAGGGTAGCGACCGATCTTGCCGATGGTGACAAGGGTCGAAAGGATGGCCGGTCTTGCCGATGGTGACAAGGGTCGAAAGGATGGCCGGTCTTGCCGATGGTGACATGGGCCGAAAGGGTAGCGACCGATCTTGCCGATGGTGACAAGGGTCGAAAGGATGGCCGGTCTTGCCGATGGTGACAAGGGTCGAAAGGGTAGCGACCGATCTTGCCAATGGTGACAAGGGTCGAAAGGATGGCCGGTCTTGTCGATGGTGACAAGGGCCGAACAGGTAGCGACCGATCTTGTCGATGGTGACAAGGGTCGAAAGGATGGCCGGTCTTATCGATGGTGACAAGGGTCGAAAGGGTAGCGACAGATCTTACCGATGGTGACAAGGGTCGAAAGGATGGCTAGTCTTGCCGATGGTGACAAGGGCCGAACAGGTAGCGACCGATCTTGCCGATGGTGACAAGGGTCGAAAGGATGGTCGGTCTTGCTGATGGTGACAAGGGCCGAAAGGATAGCGACCGATCTTGCCGATGGTGACAAGGGTCGAAAGGATGGCCGGTCTTGCCGATGGTGACAAGGGCCGAACAGGTAGCGACCAATCTTGCCGATGGTAATAAGGGTCAAAAGGATGGCCGGTCTTGCCGATGGTGACAAGGGCCGAAAGGATAGCGACTGATCTTGCCGATGGTGATAAGGGTCGAAAAGGTAGGTGGAAGTGGAATGACGAACGAGGGTGACCTCGTTACTACATCATCATTTCATTTCAATTTTTTAATCATTTTTTTATCACATTACTGACTCAAGCGCCCTTTCAGGTTTTCACCGAAGTCAACCCCCTCTTGCTTTTGCCCACACGCCCTTTCGGGTTTTCACGTGGCGGGGTACCCAATTTTGCCTGCAACACCCTTTCGGGTTTTTGCCACAGCTGGGTTATAGCCATTTTTGCCCTTGTCCTAGTTTAGGAACAAGGCCGGCGGGGTATCTCTTTTTTTAAAACCCCATTTTTGTACTTCACGGAGAATCCGGAACACAAAAGAGCTTGCCCGCTAGAATGCCGACCGATCTTATCGATGGTGACAAAGGTCGGACCCGGGTTTAGTTCATCGACATTGGTTAAATGCCGAAGCAAAGAATATTGTTGTGTATGTGATTTTGATGATTACAAAATGTTGTTACTGTGATTTCATCATGTGGATGCATTTGTGACTTTGTAAGGCTCATACAAGTTTTGATGTTAACACATTGCACATACATTGCATATACACTTGGTGAGATTGCTTTGTAATTGAATGACAATGAAACTTTGGAAACATCTTTACAAATATGCATATCTACATATGTGTGTGAGATCATAGTGATGCATAATGAAAATACATATTTGCATATGTTTGCATATGTGAGTTTCGGTGTTCATACTTTGTCAAATTGAGTTTCATGATATGTAACCATATCCTGGCAATGTTATTTAAACGATTGTGCTCCCATATCATTGTATATGCCTTGGATGTGATGGAAGATTCAAAGTATTTCAAATGCCAAAGCTTGTGACTCACGTCTTTATGGAAACATTTATTTATGCAATGAGCATTTGGAAGGTTGACAAGTTATGGAGGTTCTTTTGGAAGAATCAAGTTTATGAGCTCTTAACTTTCATACCTATGGTAACTTGATACTCTTGTGATTTTACAGGTCCAAGGATGATTTTTATACCCTTCCATATCAAGTGGATCATGGTAATATCTAACCACCTCGTGTGCTTGAATTGGAGGAGGTTGTGGTTGAGCTCCAATGTCATTATAGTTGGTTGTTTGAGAGAGATTCATGTTCATCATATCAAAATCATGTCATTTGTTGGAATGTATTTTTGTTGATTGATATGAGAAGCCAAATACATGTTTGAATATGTTAAATGATGTATTTTATTGTGAACATGTTCATAGAGTTAATAGTTGATGCAAAGAATGTTGATTCTCATCTAACCTCTTGATTTATCATGTTTGTTCAGGTTCAAGGATGGTTTTTAAACCCTCTCATGTCAAGTGGATGATGGTAACATCTAACCATTTATTTTGTTTGATTTGAATAGGGTTTGTAGTGTTTTTCCAACCATTTCTGGCATGGGTCGACTCCCAAGTGTTCTGTCTGGACAGAACACATTTTTGTGACCCAGTGTGCAGGGGTCGACCCATGGGGTCGACCCACACTGCATGGGTCGACCCCATGGGTCAACCCCTGGGTTCTTGGTCTTTATTTTGCTTCTGCCCACCCTCTGGTTGTCCAGGGGTCGACCCATAGGGTCGACCCATTCCGGCACGGGATTTGCGAACCCGATTAAAACCGATTGAAAACCTTTCTAAACATTACCAAAATACCCCCAAATGGTTCCTAAACATATTAGGGTGTTTTTAACATATATTGGGAGGGGTATTTGGGTCTTTGGGTAAGTCTCCTATATATATGAATGAGAAATCCGAGTTTGGTCTTGATGAACCCTAATGCCTAATTGTTGTTCCTTGTAGGAGAAGAAATGGGGGAAACGGTGGAGGAGCTCTTGAGGGGAGGATATCATCTACATCTGTGAAGATTTGGAGCTCGTGGAAGAAGAAGAAAAGGAGCGGATCGACGAGAGGATCAAGAGGACGGAAGAATCATCTACATCCGACTTCTCTCCGTCCCGACCATCAAAGAACATCGTCTTCCAGCCATTGAAGACAAAGGGGGATCATATCTATATCTTTTGTTTGTTCTTTGGGATGTGTTTCATGCTCTATATCTTGGGTTTAGCATGATTTGAACATTTATGTTTATCTTCCGAACATTGGAGATATACGTGTGTGTGTGACCGTCTATGTATACGGTCGTGTTTGATCGCTTGCATGCGGTCATGTGGTTATTGTGCTGCGTTTGTTGCAGTGTGTGTGTGTGTGTGTGTGTTGTGATCCGGTCATCGGATCGTGTTGGAGACCGAGTCTCTGTGTGTGTGTGTGTGCGGGTGTCGTCCCGTGTGTGTTTGGAGCGTCGTCTCCATTTTGCGGATTTATCCCCGAGTGAAGCCTCACCGGGTTTGGTGAGGGGTGGACGTAGGGAGCCCGTCGTGGTCCCGAACCACCTTAAAAATCTCCGTGCATTGTGGTTTGGATTGTGGTTTGTGTTGTGGTTGTTTGCCTTATTGTTCAAATCCGTTTGTGTGATCGTGTGTGAATGGAGAGATTGAGATAATTTAGCTAACTTGTTTAGTTACATTCTTCAATCTCATTAATTGTGTTAATTCCACTACGTAGTTGTTTTAATTTGCCATCTAGTGTGAGGGACAATTCAACCCCCCCTTCTTGTTCGCTCGCCTACCCCGGGACCAACAAGTGGTATCAGAGCGAGGCTCTGTTATTTCAAGATCTAACGATCTTCAGAGTGATCTTTGTAGGCGTGTTTGATTTGTTTAGCATCATGACTGAAAGTGTGTTATCTTCTCTTCCGTGTTTTAATGGTTCAAATTTCAATGAATGGCTTAGGCATATAAATCGTCATGTTAAGTCCATTGATCCCAAACTCTAGGATTTAGTTGAGCATGACTTATATGGAATGCCTAGTGATGATTCTAAGTGGACAGTTGAACATGTGAAGAGATACAAAGACAATGCTAAGCTTTTGCATATTTTTAGAAGTTTAATTGATCTTAGAAAATTTCTGCTTATTTCATCTTGCAGGACGGCCAGGGAGATATTGAATTGCTTGGTCAAGGGCTATGAAGCAACAAAGGATGGTGAGTGCTTGATGGTCGACAAGCACGATACAACAAGCAAGGAAAGCTCTGAGCTAGATTCGGAAGGTGAGGAAATCTCTTTCGAAGAGCTTATGAATTTGTATGATGAATTGGTTGAAAAATATAAAAAGGTTAAATCTGAAAATAGAAAACTTAAAAAGAAGTTTGAAAATCCCATGCATGAAAATGTTCCTTGTGCCAAGTGTTCTGAACTTGAAAGCTTGAATGAATCTTTCATATCTGATGTTGATATGCTTAAAGAAACCCTTTCATGTTTAAAAAATGAAAAAGAAGAACTTCAAAAGGAGAACAGTGCTTTGTCAATTCAGAACTCCTTACTTGAAAGCAACGTGAAAAATCTTGAAAAACTTCAAAAAGAAAATTCTTCATGTGATAGATGCTTAGAATTGAAAATTCAAAATGAATCTTTATTGATTGATATCAAAAAGTATGAAGAAATCATTTCATGTATGAAAGAAGAAATTGAAAAACTGAAGTATTTAAATTCAACCATGTCTAAAAAGTTACTTGCTTCTGAAAAAGGAAAATCTGTGAATGTTGATAAATGTGAAAAGTTGCATGTGCTAGAATAAGAACTTGAAAGTTATAAAACTGCAAATAGAGTGTTGAATGAATATGTTGTTTGCAGTGAACATGAAATTACTAGCTATTAATTGCACATTGCATCTCTTGAAAAAGAGATTGTTGACTTGAATGCTTCCTTGTCTACATTTGTCAAAGGAAAGGATAATCTGGATAAAATCTTGGAGACCAAGTGAATTTCCAACGGGAAGGACTAAGATATGATCCTAGTAAAAAGAAAATTTTTGGTCTAAAAACACAAACATCTTTTGTGCATGCATCATGTTCCTCAAACATGTCAAATGCTTCCTGTGTTGAGACACAAAAGTCTAAAGCTTAGGCTCAACCTAGGAACAATAGAATTCATGCTCACAAAAGTCACAAAAAGCATGCTAATGTCGGAAAAACTTTAAAACTTGATTATTTTTATTGTGGCAAGTATGGTCATGTGATGAGTGATTGTCTTGCTATGAAAAATGATGATTTGAAAGCATGTGAAAATAAATTTGTTTCCAAAAGAAAAAATGTTCATTACTTTCATTGTGAAAAGTTCGATCATGAAATGAAAAAATGTTTCATTTTGAAAAATGATGAACTAAGGGCAAGTAAAAGGACAAATGATTATGTGACGCCTAAAATACCTTCAAAAAGGAAACCTTTAGTTTGTCATTCATGTGGAAAGCTAGGACATCATGTGTCACAATGTTGACAAGCAAATGAAAGAAAGAATTTCAATGTCAAAAACAATTATGCCTTTGCTAACCCACAAAGATTCCATGCTTATCCTGTTGTGAAGAAGAGAAACTTCCATGCTTACAATGATAACATTCATGCTAAATCACAGAAATTTGATGTTCATGTTTATAAAAATTCTGTGAAGTCGTCAAAATGTTGTCATTATTGTGGTGAATTTGGGCATAATATGGATGGTTGTGACTTGATGCATTTTGATGATATCCATGCCCAAAAATTATGGAAGGCACCCATTAGAGGTGCAACTAACCATCCGGGACCCGAGAAGACTTGGGTACCCAAAATCGTCAAATGAGAACTTTTTTGCAGGGATGTCTTGAGGCCAAGTGAAGGCTTGAAAAATAATAGTTGCTCAAGGTACAGGTTTGAAAATAAAATTTTGAATTATCTTTGGGAATCTAAAATTTGTTTCATTTGAATTTCCATTCATGAAAATCAAGAAAAATCTATTTTTCTTATGAATTCACATTGCATCGTTCATAAATCATCATTGCATGATTGCATTTCATGAATTTGAGCATTGCATTATTTGTATGACTTCATGGTATATGAAATGGTGACATGAGGAAGGACATGTCACACCTGTCTGAAATCTATCACCACGCGTGATGGTGGTCTTTGGACCTAAGTTCTCCGCCTGGTACCATGAGTCGCTTGTTCATATAGGTCGTAGGATGTATGATTTTTAGAAAATGTCAATCATGAATTTATGCACATAAAAATGGCAGAGTTGTTTTTGAATGAATGATTTTGATGTGTGAATTTAACTCATCTTTCTGAAAGTATATCTCTTGACAAATGGCTTCAATGAAATGCTAGCCTCTTTTAAGGCTATTGCTGAACTATTGTGCTTGAAGACATATGGTGATACTTGCTGAACTCAGGTATTAATTCTGAAAACTTGACCTGAGACTCTTCCATTATGATGTGATGAATATGTTTGAATGGTTGAATAGAATTGGAAACTTTTGAGGAGTGTGTATGATATCATTGACCTTTGAATATCCTTTGATCTGAATTGTTTGAGCACAATTGAACTTAATTACATTTCTGGTATATTAAATGGCATTTGTGGAAGGGTGGATTATATCCACTCGGAACCATTCCCTATGCGTGAGCTGGGTCTTCGGACTAAAATCTCCGCCTCGTACCAGAATGTATAAAATCTGTGTGGCTTGTGGATGATTTCTAAACTTGTGAAATGTTGTTGAAAATTTGTTTTGATCAAATTCTGAAAATAATTGGGTTGCATTACTTGATTCTGATCATATTTTCACCCTTGTTCATAAAAAATCATGAGATGAAAATGCTTGTTGTGCATCATTTGGATCTGAATGTTTTCTTGTGCAATCTGTCATGATATTTTGGGAATCATGCTCATGCATCTTGCTTTTACATCTTGCATTGCATTCTCATTGCTTTTGCATCTTGTTATAGGTTACATTACATTAGAATTCATGCATTAGGTGCATTTAGTTCATTAAAATAAAAATTTTAAGTTTTTTTTTTACATTTTGCACCCATGTTATATCTTGCATTTTGCATTGTATTTAGGACATTTGAATGAAAATCTGAAATCCTGCCTCGCATTGCATATTTGCATAGCATAATTGTATATCATGTCTATAGTGCATATTTTGGAATGCATCAGTTTGAACATTATTCATGTTACATAAATGCTAAAGTGAATTCTTCCAACAATGGTATCATGTCTTCGGAACCAACAAGTGGTATAACATTAATATCATATCTCTGGAACCAACAAGAATTGCATATTCTTTCATTTTGCACTGCATATTACATCTATTCCCATTGTGTGCTTGCATGCTACTATATGCTATTTACCCCCGTCCTTGAAATTTTTAGGACCTTATGCCTTCTTGCTAAATAAAGTTACATTTGAGTCATCATTGGTGTGTTTCATGTTACACACTTAGGGGGAGTAAATACTTGATAAGTGCATCTATTTAGGGGGAGTTGCACTGTTATGCGTTCATGATATTTTCGGTATATATGTTGAATCAAATTCATACACTTCATGCACTAAATGTGAAAATGAGTGTTAAATATAAGGATATAGGAATTTCTTTTCTACACTCTAGAGATATTAAACTTGCTACATGTATGTTGAAGAGGCAGTTGAGAAAAAGCTACCTACCTATCCTTGTTGAAAAATTTGAAATGAAAATGAAAGGCAGAGCAATGCTTGGTCTCACTGAGTAAACTGGATACACGTCACCTGAGCTGTGATGTTGTTCATTTCTGAAAAGTGTTGACTAAAGTACCTCTGTTCAGAATGAAATGAAATGGTTCAGTATTCTGAGTAACCGGAGATTCTAGCATGAGCTCCATGTGTCTCCTCGCGTAAAAAAGAATTATTTGAACCTGATCATTCTTTGCAAAATTCTGGTTATCAATGAAAAATTCAATTGTGAAAAATTATTGAGGTAGAGCATAGCTCCAATACACTGTTCTCATAAATTGAAATGCAGTCTGTGTAATCTCTCATTGTGTTACTTTGAAAATCTGAATATCCATATGGCTATAGCCATCTTTCATGTTATTCACTTACACTTTTGAGAATTTGATTTAATATGTATTCAAAAAATTGATTGACTGCATTGGCTATTGCATAACTCTTATATATGATTGCACAACCTCCTAGGTGCTATATATGAACATTCCGATTGTCATGATTCTCATGCACTTTTCTTACACCCATTCCCTTCTTAAATAAAATGGGGGAGTTATGTTGCATGTACATATACATATCTGCTTGATTCCATTGTGTGCATTTCATGTGTCATCATTTGCATACATCTTGCTTCATGCATTTCACAAGAAAAATAAAAATATGAAAATCAAAGCAAATCATTTGATGTTGCAAAGACATTCATTTTCATCTTCTACACTTCTCATGTGAGCTTTCAATCATTCATGAATCCGTTTTGTTGAAATTTGAACTTCATCTTCTACACTTCTACACTTTGGTTTCAATGACAAAGGGGGAGAAATCTATATTGGTTCTGATTCTAATACTATCATGAATTCCCCATGTTGATCCCCATTTCTGATTATGCCAAAGGGGGAGAGAGCATTACATTTTGTCATCATCAAAATGCGGGAGATTATTGTGTATGTGATTTTGATGATTATAAAATGTTGTTACTGTGATTTCATCATGTGGATGCATTTGTGACTTTATAAGGCTCATACAAGTTTTGATGTTAACACTTTGCACATACATTGCATATACACTTGGTGAGATTGCTTTGTAATTGAATGACAATGAAACTGTGGAAACATCTTTACAAATATACATATCTACATATGTGTGTGAGATCATGGTGATGCATAATGAAAATGCATATTTGCATATGTTTGCATATGTGAGTTTCGGTGTTCATACTTTGTCAAATTGAGTTTCATGATATGTAACCATATCCTGACAATGTTATTTAAACGATTGTGCTCCCATATCATTGTATATGCCTTGGATGTGATGGAAGATTCAAAGTACTTCAAATGCCAAAGCTTGTGACTCATGTCTTTATGGAAACATTTATTTATGCAATGAGCATTTGGAAGGTTGACAAGTTATGGAGGTTCTTCTGGAAGAATCAAGTTTATGAGCTCTTAACATTCATACCTATGGTAACTTGATACTCTTGTGATTTTTCCGGTCCAAGGATGATTTTTATACCCTTCCATATCAAGTGGATCATGGTAATATCTAACCACCTCGTGTGCTTGAATTGGAGGAGGTTGTGGTTGAGCTCCAATGTCATTGTAGTTGGTTGTTTGAGAGAGATTCATGTTCATCATATCAAAATCATGTCATTTGGTAGAATGTATTTTTGTTGATTGATATGAGAAGCCAAATACATGTTTGAATATGTTTAATGATGTATTTTATTGTGAACATGTTCATAGAGTTAATGGTTGATGCAAAGAATGTTGATTCTCATCTAACCTCTTGATTTATCATGTTTGTGCAGGTTCAAGGATGGTTTTTAAACCCTCTCATGTCAAGTGGATGATGGTAACATCTAACCATTTATTTTGTTTGATTTGAATAGGGTTTGTAGTGTTTTTCCAACCATTTCTGGCATGGGTCGACCCCCAAGTGTTCTATCTGGACAGAACACATTTTTGTGACCGAGTGTGCAGGGGTCGACCCCATGGGTCGACCCCTGGGTTCTGGGTCTTTATTTTGCTTCTGCCCGCCCTCTGGTTGTCCAAGGGTCGACCCATAGGGTCGACCCATTCCGGCACGGGATTTGCAAATCCGATTAAAACCCATTGAAAACCTTTCTAAACATTACCAGAATACCCCCAAATGGTTCCTAAACATATTAGGGTGTTTTTAACATATATTGGGAGGGGTATTTGGGTCTTTGGGTAAGTTTCCTATATATATGAATGAGAAATCCGAGTTTGGTCTTGATGAACCCTAATGCCTAATTGTTGTTCCTTGTAGGAGAAGAAAAGGGGGAAATGGTGGAGGAGCTCTTAAGGGGAGGATATCATCTACATCCGTGAAGATTTGGAGCTCGTGGAAGAATAAGAAAAGGAGCGAATCGACGAGAGGATCAAGAGGACGGAAGAATCATCTACATCCGACTTGTCTCCGACCCAACCATCAAAGAACATCATCTTCCGGCCATTGAAGACAAAGGGGGATCATCTCTATATCTTTTGTTTGTTCTTTGGGATGTGTTTCATGCTCTATATCTTGGGTTTAGCATGATTTGAACATTTATATTTATCTTCCGAACATTAGAGATATACGTGTGTGTGTGACCGTCTATGTATACGGTCGTGTTTGATCGCTTGCATGTAGTCGTGTGGTTATTGTGCTGCATTTGTTGCAGCGTGTGTGTATGTGTGTTGTGATCCGATCGTCGGATCGTGTTGGAGACCGAGTCTCCATGTGTGTGTGTGTGTGTGTGTGCGCGCGCGCGTCCCGTGTGTGTTTGGAGCATCGTCTCCATTTTGGGGATTTATCCCCGAGTGAAGCCTCACCGGGTTTGGTGAGGGGTGGACGTAGGGAGCCCGTCGTGGTCCCGAACCACCTTAACAATCTTCGTGCATTGTGGTTTGGATTGTGGTTTGTGTTGTGGTTATTTGCCTTATTGTTCAAATCCGTTTGTGTGATCGTGTGTGACCGGAGAGATTGAGAGAATTTAGTTAACTTGTTTAGTTACATTCTTCAATCTCATTAATTGTGTTAATTCCACTACGTAGTTATTTTAATTTTCCATCTAGTGTGGGGGACAATTCAACCCCCCCTTCTTATCCGCTCGCCTACCCCAGGACCAACAAATATAGTTCTTAACAGGGACGAAAGGTCCAAGTTAAGGGATAGAGGTCGAACTATCTCGCCGATGACGACGAGGGTCGAACATGGGTTTGTTCATCAACATGGGTTACATGTCGAAGCAAAGGTGTGTTCATTAACAGGGACGAAAGGTCCGAGTTAAAGGTAGAAATCGACCGATCTCGCTGATGATGACGAGCGTCGAACACGGGTTTGTTCATCGACATAGGTTACATGTCGAAGCAAAGGTATGTTCATTAACAGGGACGAAAGGTCCGAGTTAAAAGTAGAGGTCGACCGATCTCGCCGATGATGATGAGGGTCAAACACGGGTTTGTTCATCAACATGGGTTAAATGTCGAAGCAAAGGTATGTTCATTAACAGGGACGAAAGGTCCGAGTTAAAGGTAGAGATCGACCGATCTCGTCGATGATGACGAGGGTCAAACATGGGTTTGGTAGGAGATCACCGGTGGGACTTTTGATGGTTGTCCTTTTTGGAGCTTCATTATGAGGAGAGTAAAGAGGAACATTTTAAATTACCACTTTATTGGATTAAGCGCCCTTTCAGGTTTTCATCGAAGTCAGCCCCCTCTTGCTTTTGCCTACGCGCCCTTTCGGATTTTCACGTGGCGGGGTACCTGATTTTACCTGCGTCGCCCTTTCGGGTTTTTGCCGCAGTCGGGTGATAGCCATTTTTGCCCTTGTTCCGAATATAGGAACAAGTCCGGTGGGGTATCTCCATTTTTAACCCCATTTTTATTTTCTTTTCCATTTTTTTTGAAACATGTGGGCGAGGATAGTCGGTAGCTCCAGGCGTGGTATCTGGCCCTTGACGACAGTAAACAGCTGTTGGCTGGGGCACGGGGCCTTGCGCCAATTGAGGAGAGGTTTATTCGTTGGCAAGGGGAGAATGCCAACACAAGGAGAGAGCTTCCTGCCGAGTCGGACGTAAGGCCCGACGTGGCGATATTATCTGGGAGTCGGCTAGAACACGGGGTCTTACGCCGAGCCAAAGGATTTATTCGTCAGTAAGGAGACAATGCTGACGCAAGGGACATATTTGTGCCAGTTCAGGCATAAGGCCCGCAATGGCAATGCTGCATAGGGGTCGGCTAGGACACGAAGTGTTGTGCCGAGGAAGAGGGTTTATTCGTCAGCAAGGAGACAATGCTGACGCAAGGGACAGATTTGTGCCGATTCGGGCGTAAGGCCTATTATGACAATGTTGTAGAAGGGTCGGCTAGGACACGAAGTCTTGTGCCGAGGATGAGTTTATTCATTAGCAAGAAGGCAATGCTAACGCAAAGGAGGAGCTTTTCGCCGATTCGGACGTAAGGTCAGCATTGGCGATGTTGTTTATTTTATGCGAGCTAGGTTAGGGCAGAGTGCCACTAGACTGAGGTGTGGGTAGCTCGATCAGGGCGGAGTCCCACCAGACCAAGATATAAGTAGCTCGGCCAGGGCGGAGTGCCACCAAACCAAGATAGGGGTAGCTCGGCCAGGGCGGAGTGCCACTAGACCAAGGTGAAGGTAGCTTGATTAGGGCGGAGTGCCACTAGACCAAGATAAGGGTATCTCAGCTAGGGCGGAGTGCCACTTGACCAAGGTGAGGCTAGCTCGGCCAGGGCGGCGTGCCACTAGACCGAGGTAAGGGTAGCTTGACCAGGGCGGAGTGCCACTAGACCAAGATGAAGTTAGCTCGGCCAGGGCTGAGTGCCACTAGACCAAGATGAAGGTTAGTTCGGCCAGGGCGGAGTGCCACTAGACCAGGGTATGTAGGACTTAGCTAGGGCGGAGTGCCACTAGACTAAGGTAGGTACGAGTCATTCTGAGAATGCTAGTTGAGCTGCATGATATAGCTTCACGTGTTTTCCATTAAGGGGGGAGAACTAGATGACTCCTTTGTGATCTACAAGGACGTATGCACCCCCTTCATATACTCGGCGGATGACATATGGTCCGACCTAGTTTTCAACCAACTTCCCTTTGCGGTTGGAGGCCATCACTTCCCTCCTTTTGACCATTACCAGGTCTCCTTTCTTGAATTCTCAACCTTTGACCAGCTTATCGAAAGCGCGAGCCATGCGAGCTTGGTAGAGTTGAATATTTTGTTGCGCACGAAGACGCTTTCCTTCGAGTTCGGCGAGCTCATCTAATCTTCTTTCTACATTAGTTTGTTCACTACCGACTAGTCCATGCTGAATGGTGACTCGCAGCGAGGGGATGTGGATGCACTTTTTATCCAGATAGCGATCTATTCGTTTGTTTAGTAAGTGCGTGGGCGTGCCAGTCACCGGAGTGACAATTTATTCAGGCTTCGTGGAAGCCCATGGTGCGCTCGATCTGACTTCGTCAGATGATTGTGTGGTTCGTGTCGGGACCAGATCCCGTCGTGCCATAAAGGCCACGACGTCATTTACATCCCCCATACGAGAGAACACCCTTGATTAATTACCGAAATTCGGGGCCCTACGGTCGAAAGGACTAATACTAACTGCGCGAGAAAGAAGCATGAATAGATTATGTTGGTCCGCATCAGGATACGAGCCGCGGGTTATGTTGGTCACTCGTGGACATTTTTCATGTTCGGACAGAGGTCCATAATAGAATCGCGGTGAAAGCTGAGATTAAACCCGTTCAAATGTCTATCGGATGCATGGCAATTTTAGTAGTGGCTCGGAAGGGATCCGGCCTAAGAAGTGGGTCCGATTTAATCGGAATGTCGGCCCGAGACGAGGTCGGACCATGGCTGATGGGGACATCAACGTCAGTCCGCTCACATTGTGTTAGCATTTACGTCCTTTTATATTTGTATGTATACCCTTGTGATATATGGGTACACAATTGTAGGTCTTAGTGGGTTTATTTGCAAAAGGCCATTGGGTTTCTTTGCAAAAGTGCATGTAGGCCCTGCAGGGGCCCCCTCCCTCCTCCTTATTGGTCCACTTGGACTCCCGGGCCCAAGGGGGCTGGTTCATGGTCCAACCTTGGACTTGGACCTAGATTTAATTAAAGAAGACAAATCAAAATTGTCTTCTTTATGGGGGGGGGGGCAAACCATATAGTTTAATAGGCTTTTATTGTGTGTTTTTTTGACCAATGTCCAACCCCTTGTATGCCCCATCCGTAACCCCAGATTTGGAGTCATGTGGGTCAATTAGGTAGAACTATATATGGCTTGTATTTTCATTTTATGTGAATTAATGATAGAAAAATTTGTGAAGCTTGAAGCTAGCTGCGCCCCAGCCCTCTCTCCTCTTGTTCTCCTCTTCCCAAAACCCCATTCTAGAGTGGTACCATCTCTATCCCCGCCCCTCTATCTCCGGTGATCGTCGGTGCCGCCGCCGCCGCCGTTCGTGCCGCCCTCGAGCCGCCGTGAATTCGACTTCGGTTTTCTGTCCTACTGGACAGAGGTATCTTCACGAAAATCCTGCTATCAGCCACGGCCTCTTCGTGGATTGAAATTTTTATGGTGTGTTGCTATCTTCTATCCCCTCCTCCAAAAAACATTCCAAGTCCAAACTCCATCGTTTGTTATTTTTACATTTTCCGTCTTTAATCATTCCCAGATCTGTCCTGTCTCTGTCTACAGTGACAATAGCCCTGTGTTTCTCACCTCCGGCCATCTTTTTGATTTGTCCAAACCCTCCCAATTTTACTGGGAGTTCTGTCCATCACCCTTACATCCAAAAATTTTCTTAATTTTTTATCAGCCATCTATCTATTTTTAAAAATTCGTGTTCTTCCTAAGCTACAGTATTGTTAGCCACATTTCAGATCCGACCCACTGCTAGTGAACAAATCATAGAAATTCGTAGGCTTCCCCAAATCTCGATCCAAAAATATTCCTGGTTTCGTAGCTTGTTTTCCCACAACTTTTATGAAGAACACAACCCCAGATTCGGACGTCTACCTCGCGGTCAAAGGCAATCCACAGGAAAGTTCTCTGCTGATCTGAGATTTCAAGAATTGTACAACAGGAACTTGGAAATTCCATAAGTCTTGATCCGTGCAGATCCAGGCTAGATCTCTACGCCTAGATTGAAGGATTTGAAGTTAGCTTTCCAACGGCTCCAGTCTCGTGTCGATCCGACATCGGGACTGATCGCAGCGCCCGTTCTCGCTGAGACGCGCGCTGAAAACCAGAAGTTGCAGCCCGTGGCCGGTTATTCCGACCGGTGCCGATCGGAGCCGCCCGGCCTCCGGCCGGTGAACCAACGCGCCCCCACTCCAGGGAGCGCCCTTCCAGGCATCCTCCACTATAGCGGTACCACCGGGTCCCACACGGCCCCTCCGGACAGCACGTAAGCCCCACCGTCACGTGTTCGGGTGTTGCCGAAACAGCGCGAGAAGCCGCCCGTCAACCCGAATTCGGTCCTCCCGGACCCCATTGTGTATCCCTTTACCTCCCTGCGTGGAGTGGGCAGCGATTTGTATTGCTGTAATCTCCGTGTATTATTGTTCCGGGAGTACGAGTTTCGGCCGTGTCCGTCGTCCCCACGCCGAGCGCGTGGAGGTATCGCATTCGCTCCCTTATTTGGCATTTTGCTTACTTCATATATATTTATTTATGCCGCTGCTAGAGAGCATGTGTAGGGATATCTAGCTCGCTTTATCTATTCATTACCGCTGCTGCGAGAGAGAGCGAGACCGTCCCGTGACCCGATCCGGGCACACGAGAGAGCCGATCACCCTAGCTCACTGCCGGTTTCTCAACCGCGCACGTCCGACGCTTCCCTCGTTAAGGGGCAGTCACGAGCTTGTCGTGTCCGTGGTCTCGTCCTGCATCAATGGCCATGTTGGGATGACTCCCAAGGCTCAGTCCCGGCCTACGAGGGCCACATTATTATTCCTTCAGCACCGGGCCACAGGGAGAGACGGGACTGCACTGTGGAATATTACTATTTTTATCCGGGTTACCGAATATATATATATATTTTTTTCATTGCTTATCTTCCTTTTATGTATTTGTTCTGAATGATTTTTTTTGTTTATTATTATTATTATTATTATTATTATTATTATTATTATTATTATCATTATTATCTCACATTTTGTTCATTTCTTATGTATATATTCATATTTATTTATTTATCATAAGTTTTATTAATTTATTATTATTATTATTGTTACCATTATATATTATATATATATATATATTCCTAGAGAGAGAGTGGGCCGCTGGAGGGTCAAAAAGGGGGGGCTGAAGGGGCGTGTCGGCGAAGGGCGGCTAAGCTGGGCGTGCCGGCGAAGAGCGCGAGCGGGCGCGCCGCTGAAGGAGGGCAGGAGTGCACCGGGTAGGGGGGTTTGATAGTGTACCGGGTGGAGGTGTTAGGGTGTGCCGTGCTAGAGCGGCTGGGGACTGCACCGGGCAAGGGCGGCTGAAGGCGTGCCGGCGAGGGTGTCAAAGGGTGCGGGCTATGTCGGTGTAGGTTGTGCCAAGGCTGAAGGTAGGTCGGTGCAGGTCTGGGCTCGCAGCAGGTCGGTGCAGCCTGCGAGCTGAAGTCGGTGCAGCCTGCGGGCTGAAGTCGGTGTAGCTTTGGGCTGTAGAGGGGCAAGGTCTGTGCAGCCTGTGGGCTGAAGTCGGTGCAGCTTTGGGCTGTAGAGGGGCAAGGTCTGTGTAGCCTACGGGCTGAAGTCGGTGCAGCTTTGGGCTATAGAGGGGCAAGGTCAGTGCAGCCTGCAGGCTAAAGTCGGTGGTGCTGGGGCCCGGAGTCAGTGCAGGTCACGAGGACTATGCACGTGGAGAATAAGGTCCGTGCACATGTGCATCGGGCTAGGTCAAGGTCGGTGCACAAAGGCACCGGGTTAGGTCAAGGTCGGTGCACAAAGGCACCGGGTTAAGGGGTGTCGGGTTAACAGAAGGTCGGTGCACAAAGGCACCAAGGGTGAAGGGAGAGAGGGAGACGATGGGAACGCGTGAGGGAGAGAGAGAGGGTGAGCGGCTGAGAGAGAGGAGGAGAGACGGTGAGGGAAATTGAGAGAGAGACGGTGAGAGGGAGAGGGGGTGAGACGCTGGGAAAGGGTGTGCCGGGTAAGAGGAGGTGAGGGTGTGTACCGAGGAAAGGCATGCCGAGCGTGCCGCTGGGGGTTCAAGGAAGTAAGGGAGTGTGCCGTGGAGGGTTGATAAGGTGTATCGGCGAAGGCTGGAATAGGTGTGCCGGCGAAGGCCCACTCCTCCTTTACTTATTTTAAGGCTTTTCTTTTCTTCTTTTCTTTGATCTTTATATAGTTTTATACAAATCTTTTCTCCCTCTTCCCCCAACCTTTTCCTTACAGATTGAGCATTTAATCCACCACATCGTCGTTTAATCCGATTCCTCTCATGTTGCCCGCAGTGCCTCATTTGGGTTAGAATATTCTATCGCCGAGCGTTCCATTCGTTCGTTGTTTCTTTTTGCCTTTTAAACACATTATTATCATTTCTACCAAAAATTCGGTAGCATATCCCCTTGACCCGAGCGTAAGGGAGATAAAGGGAACGTGCCCACAAGGAGTGGCGGAACCCGTCAACTGGAGGTGGGCGCCCAAAGGCGGCAACACCTTTAATGAATCCTCGAAAAACTCGGAAGCAACGATGGATAAGGGGAAAGAAAACCTCTAGAACTAATCAAGGGCGTGCCGGGCTGGGGAGGCCAAAGGATGTGCCGGTGAAGAGTTGCTGGGCGTGCCGCTGAAGGCCCAGTAGGAGCGTGCCGGCGAAGGGCATCAAAAGCGTACCGGCGAAGGCTGGGATAGGGTGTACTGGCGAGGGCCCAACGGAGTGTGACGGCAAAGGGTTGCTGAAGGTGTATTGCTGGGGGCTGGGGAAGTTGAGCAAGGGAGTGAAGACTGAGGGCTAGCCGAGTGGGCTGGGGCTGAGGAGGGGAGGAAGGCCAAGGAGGGCGTTGGTGGCTGGGTGTTGAAGGGAAGAAGAGGGGCCTCTCCCTTCAGGCAAACGGGTGAGTTTAGAGGCCAGGGAGGAGGGCGTTGAGCTCGTGAGGCCCTGACAAAATGGAAGAGTGAACTCCCTTGGGCCAAAGACTAAACGTAAGGCCATGGATCATACGGGGGAACAACATCGATGCGGAAACTCCAAAACACCGGAGAAGGAGAGAAAGTGAACAACACACCATGCACATTGGCAGAAACCAACAGAAGCCACATGAAACCCAGGAAGGGTGATTTTTATTCACGCAGGGGAATAACCACGACCGGCCACATACATCGCAAAGCACATTCGTGCTGAAGCTAGGGGCAGGGGAGGGGAGAAGATCATGAAAATAAAAGAAGAAGAAGGAAACGGGGGGAGTTTTGGGGCCGAACAGGGGTGACTCCTCCCTGCCCTTCCCCCACTCCCTCTTCTACATCACAGATCGCTTTCCCTCTCTCACCCTCTTCCTTACTCTCTTTGTCCCGATGGTCGTCAGGGAACCTCACGTCGGAGTCCACCCTCTTCTTTCTCTTCTCTCTTCTTCTTCCTCTGGGCAGCGTCGTTGTTGCTCTCTATATCTCTCTGGGGCGGTCTCCTTCTCTTCTTCTTTTTCTTTTTTTTGCTCCTCGGAAGAGGAGGGCTTTTATACCCCCAATGGCGGGAGTGTTCGAACACGGCAGCTGGAAGCGGGAAGCGACCGGTCATGATGGGGTTTGACTTCCCCCCGTCCTCGATGTCAGGGGAGTAGCCTGCGTGGCCCAACCTCCGGCTGACACCTCAGACAGCCCACTGCGCGGCTAAGATCTGTAGGGCATGGGCACGAGATTTGGTCTGCCGGACGTGCCGTTGAAATGTCCGAATGTTGTGCCTCTGGCGGGCCAAACAAGCGTGTCGCTGAGAGGGCTAGAAGGGCGTGCCGCTGGAAGACACAGCAAGTGTGCCACTGAGGAGCCCAAAGGGCGTGCCGCTGAAGGGGCCTGAGGGTGTGCCGCTGAAGGGCCCAAAGGGCGTGCCGCTGAAGGGGCGTGTCGCTGAAGGGCTCGGGGGGTGTGCCACTGAAGGGCGCCAGGTGCGTGCCGCTGAAGGACATTGGGGCGTGCCGCTGAAGGGCTCGGGGGTGTGCCGCTGAAGGGCGCTAGGTGCGTGCCGCTGAAGGCCATTGGGGCGTGCCGCTGAAGGCCATTGGGGCGTGCCGCTGAAGGGCCCAAAGGGCGTGCCGCTGAAGGGGGCTAAGTGGGCAGCTCTGAGCCCGTTGTGAGCGTGAGTTGTGGCCCATTTGATTTTTCTTCGAGGCCCATGGATTGTGGGGCTCTTGGTGGTTGATTTCTCTTCACTATCGTGACTCCGGAGACGGCTTCACGGTAGTGTGTGTGCGTTCGGGGAGTCCGGGTGGCTCCTCTTCCACGCAGTTTCTTCAGTTGACGTTGTTGTTGATGATGGACTAGTCGGGACATATGGGCGTGCAATTTTGCATGTCCACAAATGTCCCCCACCCACGGGTAGCGCGGGCGAAGGATGAGCCGGGTGGTGCCCGCGGGTGCACTGGTCTCTTCTTCCCCTCGTTGGTGTCGACGGGGTGTCAGAAGCTGACGTGATTTATTTGTCTCTTTTTCTCTTCATCAGTGCCGGCGGGGTGCCGGGCGCTGACGTGGTATGTTGGTCTCTTTGTCTCTTCATCAGTGCCGACTGGGTGTCGGGAACTGACGTGATATATTTGTCTCTTCTTCTCTTCATCAGTGCCGACAGGGTGCCGGGAACTGACGTGGTTTGTTGGTCTCTTCTTCTCTTTTTCAGTGCCGACGGGGTGTCGGGAACTGACGTAGTATGTTTGTCTGTTTATTTTTTCATCAGTGCTGACGGGGTGCCGGGGACTGACGTGTTTTTTTGGTCTCTTCTTCTCTTCGTCAGTGCCGACGGGGTGCTGGGGACTGACGTAGTTTGTTGGTCTCTTTGCCTCTTCGTTAGTGCCGACGGGGTGCCGGGGACTGACATGGTATGTTGGTCTCTTCTTCTCTTTGTCAGTGCCGACGGGGTGCCGGGGACTGACGTGGTTTGTTGGTCTTTTTGTCTCTTCATCAGTGCCGACGGGGTGTCGGGAACTGACGTGATATGTTGGTCTCTTCTTCTCTTTGTCAGTGCCGACGGGGTGTCGGGAACTGACGTAGTATGTTGATCTCTTTGTCTCTTCATCAGTGCCGACGGGGCGTCAGGGACTGACGTGATTTGTTTGTCTCTTCTTCTCTTCATCAGTGCCGACGGGGTGTCGGGCGCTGACGTGGTATGTTTGTCTCTTCTTCTCTTCATCAGTACCGACGGGGTGCCGGGCGCTGACGTGGTATGTTTATCTCTTTGTCTCTTCATCAGTGCCGACGGGGTGTCGGGAACTGACGTGATATATTGGTCTCTTTGTATCTTCATCAGTGCCGACGAGGTGTCGGGGACTGACGTGATATGTTTGTCTCTTCTCTTTTCTTTCTTTTTAAACCACATTACTGGTACAAGCGCCCTTCCGGGTTTTCGCCAGCACCAGCCCCCTCTTGCTTTTGCCCACGTGCCCTTTCAGATTTTCATGCGACGGGGTACCTGATTTTGCCTGTAGCGCCCTTTCAGGTTTTCGCCACAGCTGGGTTGCTGCCATTTTTACCCTTGTCCCCGTGTAGGGGCAAGTCCGGCGGGGCACCTCTATTTTAAGCCCCATTCTCTTTTTCTTTTCTTCTTTTTTTTTGACGAGCGGGTGATATGTAATTGTTGGCTAGGGCCCGAAGCCTTGCCCCGAAAGACAAGGTTCATTCGTTGGCAAGAAGATAATGCCTACGCAACGGGGAATTTTCTGCCAATTCGGACGTAAGGTCCGTAATGGCAATATTGTGTGACAGCGGGTGGTTAAGGCACGAAGCCCTGCACCGGAAAGGGACTTATTCGTTGGCAAGGGACTAATGCCAGCGCAAGAATAAAGATTCTGCCGATTCGGGCGTAAGGCCTGCAATGGCGATTTTGTGTGATGGAAGGTGGCTAGGGCATGAGGCCTTGCGCCAAAGGAGAACTTATTCGTCGGTGAGGAATTGATGCTGACGCAAGGGGTAGAGTTGTTTTCACCCGTACGGACGCCCGTCGGCTCGGAAGAACGTGAGGATGGACCGTTCCAACGGAGACATGTATCATTGTGCATTATTTGCATATATATATATATATATATATATATATATATATATATGTATGTATTATCTTATGAACACGCCCATACATATATATATATATATATATATGTATATATATATATTTATTATTATTATTATTATTATTATTATTAGTTCTTTTTTTATCTCTTTTCTCTTTCTCTCTTCCTTTTTTTTCTTCTTTCTCTTTTTTCTGTTTACTCTCTTTTTCCTCTCTTTTTTGAATTCCCCCTTTTTATTCCCTTTTCTCTTCTTCTTCTCTTTTTTTGCTCGCCATATAAAAGGGGCGGGGGTGGCACACCGAGCCACCCCCCTTCTTTCAAATTCTCCCTCTTTCTCTCTCTCTTCGGTGGACGAACGCCCCCCTTCTCTATCTCTTCTTCTTCTTCCCCGTCACTGGACGCCACCACCGTCGAGCGCCGTTGTCGTTGCCATCGAGGTGAGGGAGCCACCACGGAGGGGTCTCCCCCTCCCCCTCTCTTCCTCTCTTCCCTCTTCTCCCCCGTCCCTCTTCTCTTCTCTCTTACCCTCTTCATTTCTTCTTCCTCTTCTCCTCTATTTCGATCGGGATGGTGGGGCCTAAAGCTCTTCTTCCTCTTTCCTCCTTCTCCCTTCCTCTTCTCTTCCCTTCTTCCCCTTTTATCCCTCTTCTTCTCTCCTTCCCCTTCCCCTTCTCTGTGGAGGCTCATTGGGGTGCCGCCGGTGTCGTCGTTGCGAGGGCCACCGAAGTGTACCGGTAGCGAGGGTTCCAGGCGGGCGCGTCGGGGATCGAAGGGCACAGGCGTGCCGACGAAGGAGACGGGGGCCGTGCCGGGGAAGCGAGGGCACGGGCGTGCCGGCGAAGGAGACGGGGGCCGTGCCGGGGAAGAAGGGCATGGGCGTGCCGGCGAAGGAGACGGGGGCCGTGCCGGGGAAGCGAGGGCACGGGCGTGCCGGTGAAGAAGACGGCGGCCGTGCCGGGGAAGCGAGGGCATGGGCGTGCCGGTGAAGGAGACGGCGGCCGTGCCAGGGAAGAAGGGCACGGGCGTGCCGGCGAAAGGGAGGGGGGCCGTGCCGGGGAAGCGAGGGCACGGGCGTGCCAGTGAAGGAGACGGGGGCCGTATCGGGGAAGAAGGGCACCGGCGTGCCGGCGAAGGAGCATGGGGGGCCGTGCTGGGGAAGGGGGGGCACGGGCGTGCCGGTGAAGGAGCACGGGGCCGTGCCGGGGAAGGGCCACTCCCAGGCGTGTCGGCGAAGGCCCGCCTGGCGCATGCAGGTGCAAGCGTTCCAACGCGTGCTGGGGAAGGCCAGCCAAGGCGTGCTGGGGAAGACGCCAGGGGCGTATCGGCGAAGACCGCTCCAGGGTGTGCCGGGGAAGACACTGAGGGCATACTGGGGAAGCCCCCCCCCCCCCCCCCCCCCCACAGGGTGTACCGGCGAGTTGGAGAGGCCCACGTCTGTGTAGCTGAGGACTTCTGGTGTTGCCTTTCGGGGCCCACCGTGACTTTTTTGGGGCCGTCACTCCTTGTGGATGCGCACCCGTGTTTTCCCTTACGCCTCTGGCGTAGGGGAAACTCTACCAAAATTTCATCAGAAATTGGCAGTCTCTTATTCATTTTACTTGTAGTAGAGTCTCTTTATAGTTTTCATTTTTCTTCGCCCGTGGCTTGTTCTGATCTTTTGTTCGTTGTATCTTTGCAGATAAATGGCTGCCCCAAGTGGTTCCTCTGCTTCTGCTGCCGCTGTAGGCCTTGTTCCCCCGCCTCCTGTGCCAGCCGTCACATGGCTCAATGTGGAGGAGCTGGATAGGGAGCATGCTTAAATAGCAGCACTAGCCGAGTCCTCGGGCTCCGAGGCCTAGACAATGGACTATCATCGGCTCTCTCAGGTTGAGAATCGCTTCACCTTCGACCGGACTGGCGAGTATTGGAAGGACTTCCCGAAGGACAAGCATATGATCTGTTTTCTGAAGTACTTCTGCTCCCGGGAGAGGAGGGAGCTGCGGGCTGTGTGGGAGGTCGAGCAAGTGATCTTGCAGGCTCGCGATAGATTATTGTACAGCGTCCCGAGAAGCATCCCGATGTATCTGGTGGGTGAGGCCCAGGAATGGAAACCTATCCTGGGGATCGAAGGAGTGCTGTCGGCCGAAGATAGATTGGTGCGAGCACCTAAATTCACCCCAACAAAATGGGACATGTCCGTTGGGCAGGTACAAGGCGAGCCCCCTCACTTTGGTTTATTCTTGGCTCCCCTAAAATGGGGCTACAGGGAGGAGCCCTTCACGCTGGATTGCCTTACCGTCCGATTCAAGTACGAGTTGGCGCTGGGCTGGTTCAGGGAGCTGAAGCTCCAGGATGCTCACAGCTTCAGGGAAGGGGCAGTAGAATTCACCGAGTACGTGCTGTTCAACTACGCCCCATTACTGGTTCGGGCTGACATTTACCACAGCGTCTACGCCTCCCGCTACGGCTACCCCATTTCCAAGGGTCTATGTTGCGGCATGATAGAGGTGTTCAGTGCTGAAACCAACACTTTCTATACAGTGGAAGGCGAGACTTCACTCGACTTGTGGAGTCTTAGTTAGCTCAGCAGCTTGCCCATTGACGGGGAGCCTTATGAAGAAGTATGCCTCCCAGATCTGATCAAAGATGAAACTAATAGGGATGGCTATTATTCCCTTGGCTATTCATACCGGTATCTTATGAAGGCTTACCGGGAACTGTATCAACTGGCACACGGAGGGAGGCAGCCTCCCCGTGGGGATCGGAAGAGGGTCCGCCTGACTCTGTGGCTGCAGTATTTTTATGATGGGCTGAAGCAATATGCAAAGTTTCCATGTGTCGGCACCACCGTTACTCGCAAGAAATGTGCCAAGCCCAAGACTGATGTGAGGATCCCTTCCAGAGGATGCCGGAGTGGCCCTAACCCGATGGGGGTCGACCCTCTAACACATTGTGCCACGTTCCTTACGTACTGGCTATGCTCGTTCGCTATGCCGCACGGGGACGAGACCGTCATTCGGCAGGATGCCATCTATCCCACGTGTTAAATGGCGTAGGGGGTCAAGTTGTCCTTGTGCCCGGCTACTCTTTGCCTGATATACAAAGCGCTGGGGGACATCAGCACCCACCAATTCCAGAGGCAAGCCCGATATGTGTGTCCGCCGCATTTCTTCAACGCGTGGGTCTATTCGCTATTTCCGGAGTTCACCCCGCGCGCTCTTCAAGACTGGGGGCTGGTGCCGAGGATGTTGGAGTTTGCCAGCGCGGAGCCAGTCTCTACCTCCCAGCGGCTATATGATATTCGGGGCCGGCTGACGACGATTCCGCGGGACACGGCCGGCACCATCCACTTCTAGACGTTGGCCGCACATTCGAGCCCTCTGGTAAACAATAAGAGGGAATGCAAAGATGATCAGGTGGAGAAGTATGTCCACCCCATCAGCCAGGAGAATGTAGTCTGTCCATTGCTGGAACCCGAGCTCAGGGACTGGGCGCTATCCATTCGCCCGAGCGTGCTGGCATTCAGGAAGGGGGATAATTTGCTGCTAGAACCATACTACCCCTTCCGGTTCGGCCGAAATTTTGGATATGATCAGCATATCCCTGTCTATCATGCACAGTTCGGCTTACCTTCACGAAGTCTCCGGGGGAGTTCGACCGCCGAGCATGCCCGAAGCTGGTGGGACTTCTTTCATCGGGTGGACTCCGCGACTTTCAGGGT
The DNA here is from genome assembly GCA_022559845.1 of Amorphophallus konjac. Taxonomy (NCBI): domain Eukaryota; kingdom Viridiplantae; phylum Streptophyta; class Magnoliopsida; order Alismatales; family Araceae; genus Amorphophallus; species Amorphophallus konjac. Next base: position 199,794,239 of record CM040120.1, on the reverse strand, counting down.
GCCAGCCCCAGACCGTATTCCTCGGGTGACCCCAGAGTACATAAAATGGTGGAATGCCCGGACGGCCTTTTATCATTTGCACAAGACCGATTGCTGGGACGAGGCGGAGAGGGAATTTTTGAGCAAGCAGTCAGTGCCAGTGCTCGATATTGACCCGGAGCACCTCCTTCGGCTCATTAACATCAGGATAAGGGGGTTGCGGCATATCTGGCCGCTCGCTGGGAGGCTCGGGAAGCGAGGCCGACACCACAGGCGAAGCTACCCCTGGTGGCCAAGGACAACTTCAAGAAGACTTTGAGGGACCTCTGTCGGATCGGGAGCGACCGCCTGGAGCTCATTAATTACCCGCTGCCCATGGAGGAGGAGGGGACTCCTGCAAAGAGCTAGCGTCTGGAGAGGGACCCGATCTGCCCATACCGCACATTCATGAGGCGGGAGGAGAGGAAGCCTAAAAACTACAAGGACACCACATGGCTATATGTCCTCCGCCGAGTGAATGGGCTGAAGATCGAGGATCAGACGGCCGCCATCCTGGGCAAGTGCCTGGAGGTCTCGTACTATTATGCCGACGGGTGGGGCATGGACCACTTCAATCTTTTCTGCCACCTTTCGTCGAAGAAGCATGCGGACCTGGCTGCCCTCACTGACCGTTGCCAGAAAATCGAGGACATGTGCGGGCTAGTCCGGGAGGCGGCGCGTCGGGGCAAGGAGCCGTCCCAGAGCTATTGGCCGATAACGCTTCGGCTGTATACTGGCCCCCATGGTATTTGATCTTCCCTCTTCCTTCTATTCTCCTCCATCATCGTTATGACCTTTGCAGGGTATCGGATGCTAATCATATATATACATTTGTTCTTTTTAACAGACCACCCTGATAGCATACAGATGGTGACGTACCGGATATTTCTTTGGCTTGTCCAGAAGCCCACCTATTTCGACGCCGCGTTGCCGGCCCCGACCACGACCCCCCTGCCCAAGGCAGCGAAGAGGCCCCAGGCTAAATCACCTATGAAGAAGGCAGTAGATGCTGCCAAGGTGGCCAAGCAGCGGGACGCAAAGCGGTGAAAAACAGAGGCCGCTAAGGCTTCGATGGCTGCTTCTCCGGCGCCACGAATTCCATCTTTTGAGGAGTTTGAAGTCGCCCAGGCCTAGCCGAGTCAGCCTGCCGATTGGAATTTCCAGCCATCAGTGTCCTTTAAGGTCTGTTTCCATTTCGAGGGAAGGCCTTGACACATGAATGTCTCTTCTTCTTTTTGTCTCAACTGCTATGGAAGAGCCTGAACCCACGCCCCTTCCTGACGTGGAGGAGCTGGTTCCTGCGCCCATTCCTGATGTGGAAGGGCAAGCACCTGCGTGCATTCCCGGCGTAGGAGAGGCCATGGTTGTAGCATGGAAGACGCCGGCACCAACTCTGACTCCCCCTCTACATGTCAAGGAGAGATCCCGGGCGAAGTCACCCGTTAAGAAAGCATTGGCCGCCACCAAAGTGGCTGGGCGGCAAGAGGCAAAGCGAAAGAGGGCAGAGGTCTCCCCGGCTTCAGTGGCCGTCTCTCCGGTGGCTCCCATTTTGTCGTTCGAGGAGTTCTAAGTCACTCGGGTCGAACCGAGCCGCCCTGCTGGTGAGACTTGTTGACCGCTAACATTCTTTGGGATTTATTTGCTTCCCGGGGGTAGGGCTTTCATGCGCACATGACATGTGTACTTCCCTCTTTCAGCCGATACGGAGGAGCCGATACCCGTGCCAATCCCGGGCGAGGGCGAGGCTGTAGCCCCCGAGGCACCGTTGCCTGTTAAGGGGACCCGTGAGCCGCCTTGTACTGTAGAGGCCGGAGAGGGTATTTATCTTTGTCCACTTAATTGACCTCTTTCATCCTTAAGGCCTCATCGGCTCTGGTATGATCCACCCTTTCTTTTATGTGGCAGGTGTTGACGTGGCAGCTATCGGGCCGTCAGGGCCCCGCCTGTATCTCCCAGCAACGCGCATGTACACGAGGAAGAGGTTGAAATCCGGCACACTACCCTCGCCCAGCCCGCGTGAGGATGCACCGATCATCGACCTCGAGGTGGAGGCCCCCTTGCCAGCGAGGGAAGAACCCGTGGCGGTTGAGTCTTCGTCGAGTGAAGAGGTAGATTATGACTACTCCTTCGACGAAGTGGCTTTTGACGAGGGCATATCCAAGGTATCTGGGTCGCCCAAGCCGATCTTTGAGGCTGCCTTACTTGCTAGCTCCTCAAGCTATAAGTGTGAGCTTATTCGCGCAGGACTCCCTCTGTGGTCGCCCATTGACTTTATTCTTGTTATTCCCAGATTTTCAGGAACCAACCGAGCCCGAGGCTGTGGAGGGAGCTGCCCCGGCTAAATCGGTCGATTGCTCAACAGGAGCTGACGCGGGCCTAGGTAAGCTGGCCCTCTTGTTCGAGGCTTTGCAGCAGGAGTCAGCCGCGGAGACTCCGAGTGCTCCCGGAATGGTGGACGAGCCTTTGGAGGAGGGGGAGATCGCGCCCAAAGGCGGCATCGTCCCGGTGGCCTAGGTAAGCACGTGGGCCTTGTGGTTCCTCCCTGCCTTTTGATCCCGCATGATTCATTCCAGATAGCGAGTGGCTAACTCCGCTCCATATGGTTAGGTAATGCCGACGCCAGGGAAGACGTCTGCCCGTGTCCGCAAAGCCGTCGCTAAACGGAGGTCGATTGCCGGTCCGATAGTGGTAGAGAGGCTGGCTTTGGTCTTGGGCCCGGGGGCGGGTATCCTCCGCCTTTCCCAAAGATCCCGACTCAGGTGGAGAACCCACTTCTGAAGAAGATATTCACGGGACTCCGCGCGCATCTGGAGAGGTCCCAGACGCAGGAGAGAGGTCGATCGGCGATGGCTTCGGGCCTGTCCTTGCTCGAAGCTCCTCCTTTGGTTGAAGTAGCTGCGCTTGCACCCCCATCCAGTGAAATGGTGGCAGAGACGGACCGGGCGGAGGAAGAGGAGGTAGGAGAACACCGAATAATGGCGGCGGCGAGTGACTCGATAGTGATCTTATTCACTCTCCCGGCGGTGGCTGGCCAGGAGTCTTCCGTCGAACTCCGAGGGCCAGGCGACTTGACTCTTGCTCTTCCATCCTCTTCGGCCGCGCTGGACGCTGATTTATGGGTGGAGGTGGACAGCTCTGTAGATTTTGTTCCTCCGGCTGTGCCTTCAGTCAGCCATACTTCGTTCGACGCGCCGGTCCGACAAATGCTGGTGACACTGCAGATAATGCTCCTTGCCGATCTCTCCTTGTCATACCGGGAGGTGCACAGCATAGTGGCACAGCTGACTGGGGCACTGCAAGTGCTGGGCTGCCCGCTGGGGGAGTGGTCGCGGCGAGTCTTGTTGCTACTGAAATATGTTAAACGCCGCGAGTTCCTCGAGACCCAGGCTCCCGAAGAGCGCGCCGCTGTCGATGCCCAGGCAGACGAATATTTGCAAACCCTGGAGGCACGGCGCAATAATGAAGAGCAGCACGGGAAGGCCCTGGAGGAAGGCCAGGGCGATGTTCGCTCCCTCAGGAACCGGATCGTGGGGCTGGAGGGCTACCTTGCCGCAGCCAGGTCTGCCCTTGCCAGAGCCGAAGGGGTAGTTGAGAGGGAAGGCAAAGCACTTGCCGTCGCCCGGGCCGAGACGGCATCCGTAGAGACCGAGCTTACCCGCCTCGAAGAATGGAGGGGCCAACTGCGCGACATGATGAACTTCCCATGCATCAGAATTCTCCCTCTCGAAGACATCTTTAGGGGCGTCGATTGAGCGTTGCATCCCTTAGCTCCCCCCCTTTTTTCTTTTTGAAATGTAACACAGGGGTATGCCCCGAAGCACATGTCATTTAATCCCCTTTCTTTTGAATGGAACAAAACACTTACAATTTCACGCGTCCTTTCAGTGTGCGTGGCATTCGCCCTAGGGGATCTCTTTTCTTCTCTCTCTTTTTTTCTTGTATACATTATTTTCTTCTTCCTTTGCCCTCTTTTCTCTCTCCCTTCTTATAGTGTCGGAACACATTGGCGGAGTGTAAGTCTTCGCGGTAGTCCGTTCCGGGGGAGCCAGGCAGGAACCCATGTCGGGGCATGGGAGAGTGCTCGCCCTCCCAGGGGAAGGACGAGGGGACCACTCCACCATGCCAAATGGGTGGACTACCGGTCTCTCCCAACGTCGGGACTGCGCACTGGCTTCAGGCGGGGAGCCTTGATGAGAGATCGGGCCTCTCGTCACTCGGAGGGGGGCGAACGGAAATTTGCTTAACCAATGATCCGGACGGGAGGTCCAAATCAAAGGGATACTCACCGCCCGAAGGAGACGAAGAGAAGAGTTTGTTTAGTCAATGGCCTGGACGGGAGGTCCAAGCCAAAGGGATACCCACCGCCCGGAGAGGACGGGGAGGAGAGTTTGTTTAGTCAATGGCCTGGACGGGAGGTCCAAGTCAAAGGGATGTTCACTGCCCGGAGAGGACGGAGAGAGGAGTTTGTTTATTCAATGACCTGGACGGGAGGTCCAAGTCAAAGGGAATATTCACTGCCCGAAGGAGACGGATAGAAGAGTTTGTTTAGTCAATGACCTGAACGGGAGGTCCAAGCCAAAGGGATACCCCACCGCCCGAAGAGGATGGAGAGAAGAGTTTGTTTAGTCAATGACCTGGATGGGAGGTCCAAGTCAAAGAGGTGTTCATCGTCCGGAGAGGACGGAGAGAAGAGTTTGTTTAGTCAATGGCCTGGACGGGAGGTCCAAGCCAAAGGGATACCCACCGCCCGGGGAGGACGGAGAGAAGAGTTTGTTTAGTCAATGGCCTGGACGGGAGGTCCAAGTCAAAGGGATGTTCACTGCCCGGAGAGAACGGAGAGAAGAGTTTGTTTAGTCAATGGCCTAGACGGGAGGTCCAAGCCAAAGGGATACCCACCGCCCGGGGGGGCGGAGAGAAGAATTTGTTTAGTTATTGGTATCCCCACTGATACGGGGCGATGGATCGAAATGGGGGGAACTGTCTCCCCCTTTTCCCTTTGCTTCTCTTTTTTTCCTCTTCTTCTTCTTCTTTCTTTTTTTCTCTTCTTCTTCTTTTTTTTTTGCTTCTTTTTTTGTCCTCTTCTCTTTTCCCTTTCTTTTTCCTTCTTCCCCCTTTTTCTCTTCTCCTTTTTTCTTTCTTTTCTCCCCTTCTTCACTTTTCCCTTTCTCTTTTTCTTTCCTTCTCTTCTCTTTTTCTCTCCTTTTTTCTATTTTCTTCTCTCTTTTTCTTCTTCTTCTTTCTTCCTTCTCTGCCCTCTCCTTTTTTGAAGACGTGGATAGCGATCAAGTCGTTCGGGCAGTAATCGTGCAAATTCGCCCAAAATCAGGCGAAGGATAATATTATTGATTGAATGGGGCTGCTGGCGCATGGTACAATCTCAAGTGTCTACCATTAAGAGGCGGGAATTGAACTTCCCCGTGGTGGTTGACAATTACATAAGCTCCACCTTCGTAGACTTTTGGACTACGTAGGGTCCGAGCCAATTTTCTTTCCGCTTACCCTTGGGGTTGGCGGCCATGACATCTCTTCTCTTGACCATGACAAGGTCACCTTTCTTGAATTCGCGTTCCTTGACAAGCTTGTCAAAGGCACGCGCCATCCGGGCCTGGTAGACCTGAATGTTCTGTTGGGCCTGAAGCCGCTTCCCTTCCAAACTGGAGAGCTCTTCGAACCTTCACTTGGCATTGGTCTGCCCTTCATGGACAAGGCCGTGCTGAATGGTGACCTTGAGGGAAGGTATCCCCAATTCAATGGGGACAATTGCCTCCGAGCCATATACTAGAGAGAAAGGCGAGCAGCCGGTTGGGGTCATGTACACGGTTCGGTACGCCCACAATGCCTCGTACATTTTCTCTTCCCAGTCCCTTTTGTTAGAGCTGACAATCTTGGCCAGGAGAGTGCAGAGTGCTTTATTAAAAGCTTCAGCCAGCCCATTAGCCTGTGGATTGTAAGGAGTCGATGTCCTCCAGTCAATTTTATATTTTTTCGCCAGCCGGTAGACCTTCTGGTTGCGGAAGTGGCTGGCGTTGTCTGAGACAATCTGGTCGGGGGTGCCAAACCGGAATATGATGTTACGGTGGACAAATCTGGCCATGATCTCTCTGGTAACCTCTCTTAAGGTGACGGCCTCTACCCAACGGGAGAAATAATCAGTTGCAGCCAAAATGTACTTGTAGCCGGCGGATGACGCGGGTAAGCGACCCACAACGTCTGTTCCCCATTGGGTAAACGGTCAACTGGGCACTGTTGGATGCAGCTGCACGGGCGGCCTTCTGGGTATGGTGGCATGCTCCTGACACTTCTGACATGACTTAGCATATTTGCAGCAGTCGTCGAACATTGCCGGCCAATAGTAGCCGAGCTTCTTTATTTCAACCTTCATTTTCGGTCCTGCCTGGTGTGCACCAGCTGTCCCGGCATGGACTTCCTTCATGACCCTCCAGGCTTCTTCAGTGGACAAGCATCAGAGGAGTAATTTCTGTTTGGCGTCGGCCATAATTCGGAATAATATTCTGTTTCAGAGCTCATAAGAGTCCTTGGTTCTAATTAGCTTGATCTTCTCTTCTCTCTACTTGGGCAATTGCTGGTATTTGAACCACTGCATCAGAGGGTCTCTCCAGTCAGGTAGGCCGACAGCTTCCACCGCAGCGATCTCCAGTTCCTCTTCTTCTAGTTCTTCTTCTATCATGCTGGGTACCTGGCGCTGATTTATCACTTGGATGTTGAGTAATCCATCTGGCGGCACTGCTAGTGAGCTTGCCAGTTTTTCCAAGGCGTCGGCTTGTGCATTCTCTCCTCTGGCGACATGGCCTATCTCGAGGAGGTAGAACTGCTCCATGAGCCCCTTCGCCTTAGCGTGATAAGGGAGCAACTTAGGTTTCCGAACGTCAAACTGTCCCTGTACCTGCTTGACGACCAGCAGCGAGTCGCCGAATACTTGGAGCATCTTGATCTCCATCTGGAGGGCCACCTGGAGGCCAATGATGAGAGCTTCATATTCTACTTCACTATTCGTGCAAGGCTTGTTGATACAGCAGGAAGTGTGCAACACTTCCCCCTCTGGCGATTTGAGGATGATGCCGGCTCCGGCCCGTACCTTGGTGCGTCCAGACGGGGTCGCTTCTGTTCTCGAGGCCCCGTCGAAGTATAGCTTCCAAATGGCTTGTTGGACCTGGTCCACCTCCAGTGTTTCATCTTCGGGCAGCTCCGTGGCCACCGGGGAATCTTCGGGCACAGGATGTGCTGCGAAGAAGTCCGCGACGGCTTGCCCCTTAACGGCCTTCTACGGCACGTAGGTGATGTCAAACTCCATGAGCAGTACGGCCCATTTGCCAAGGCGCCCCTTTGGGACTAGCTGGGAGAGAATGTGGTTGATGGGATCGGCTCTGGATATTAAACTCACTTCATGGGACAGCATATAGTGCCTCAGCTTCTTGACTGTAAAGACCAACGCAAGGCAAATCTTCTCAATCGGGGTGTATTTGGCCTCTTCTCCCACCAATCTTCGGCTGAGGTAGTAGAGAGCCCGCTCCTTCCCCTCGTCATTATTCTGGGCAGGCATTGCCCCCAGTGAATATTCGGTAGCCGCTATATAAAGAATAAGCTGTCTGCCTTTGACGGGTGCCCCCAGGACCGGTGGGGTCTTCAGGTACTCTTTTAGCTGGTCGAACGTGTGCTGGCATTCGGGATCCCAACTAAAGGGTGCATTCTTCATCATCAGTCTGTGGAAGGGTTAGCAGCGCCCCGACAGGTTGGAGATAAACCTGCGGATGTAAGCTAGTCGACCCTGTAGAGACCTCAACTCTCCCAGGTTCCTCGGAGGAGGCAGCTCCTGGATGGCTTTTATCTTAAAGGGGTCAATCTCGATCCCTCTGTGCCAGACAATGAAGCCGAGGAACTTCCCGTTGGAAACGCCGAAGGCGCACTTCATGGGGTTCATCTTCAGCCCGTATTACCGGAGCCTCTGGAAGATGACCCTGGGATCATTCAGATGATCACCCCTTTCCTTGGTCTTGATGACCAGATCATCAATGTAGCATTCGACTTTGCTATACCGCAGCTCGTCGAATATCTTGGTCATCGCCCGCTGATACGTGGCGCCAGCATTCTTGAGGCCGAAGGGCATCCTCTTGTAGTGGAATATCCCCTTAGGCGATCTGAAGGCCGTGTGAATCCAGTCGTGGTCAGCTATCCATATTTGATTATAGCCGAACGACCCGTCCATAAAAGACAGGGCTTCGTGGCCAGTGGTCGCATCAATCATTACTTCGGTGATGGGCACCGAGAAGTCATCTTTCGGGCAGGCTTTATTCAGGTCGCGAAAATCCATACAAATCCTGATCTGCCAGTTCTTCTTCTTCACCGGCACGATGTTAGCCAGCCAAGTAGTGTATTGGTTTTCTGCCACGAAGTCGACGTCTATGAGCTTGTCAACATCCTTGTAGATCTAGTTGATCAATTCCAGCCTCATACGCCGGGGAGACTACTTCACTGGCTCCATCTTGGGATTGATGGCCAAAATGTGTTGAGTCACTTCAGGGCTGAGTCCGGGCATTTCTTTGTGGTTCCAAGCAAAGTAATCCCAGAATTCTTGCAGTAGCTTCATGTATTGTTCTCTCTCCTGTGGGGGTATAAGAGCACTCAGAAAAGTCGGCCTGGGGTCACTTTCTGTGCCAAGGTTGATCTCAATCAATTCGTCGGCGGTGGCCCGACCGTCATTTTCAGTCTCCGGCAGGGCCGGCGACAAATCGACAAAGTCTTGGTCTTCATTGTCCTCGAGCTCCAGGACGCCATCCCCTTCTTCTCGTTCCTCGTGGCTGGGTGTGGAGGCTGCGTTCACCGCGCATTCCTCTTGGGCCATAGCCGGTGGGTCCACGGGGTTCCCTGGTGTAGAAGGGCACAGGGTCGCCTCGGGACCCTCTGTGTACTCATCATAGACAACCTCGGCGGGGGTCGGGGCAGCTGCATCTTCAAGGGCCTGGTACTGAATACATATTGTATAGGCTCCTTTTCTGGGGCTGCCCGTCACGTGGGGGCGCGTCGGGGCTACCACATAGTCTCCCATTCTGAGCTCATCCCTGTCAATGAGGTCTTGAGCAATGTCTTTGAAGACATAGCAGTCTTCAATGGCGTGACCCAGTATCTGGTGATAGGGACAAAACAGTGGGTCCCCACTTCTTCGGGCATCCTGCGGCCTCTTGGACCTCAGGAGGGAGACCTTGCCGTAGTGGCAGGTCCAATCAAAGATACCCCGAGTCTTCTCTCTTGGGAAGGAATAGGGCTTCTGTAGTCTTTCTTGGAGCGTCAGGCCTCGCCTGGCTGCCCGCCCGGTCGAAGGGCTCGCCGTATCTCTTGCTTCCCTCCTCGACCAGACGGAGGCGTCAGGATTGGTGTCTCGGGGCCGAGACACGTTGCCACCCCATGGGCAGAGAGAGACCTGGATCAGGTCGGTCACTAGCGAGGTTAACTCAACCAGTCGTGCCTTTAACATCTCGATCTCCCGTTGCTGCCTATGGTATAAGGCGTACAAGACGGGGTCATATCGAGGAGAATCCGGAGCATGGCCCATGCTACTTCTCCTTGCTTCGCCAGCAGGCCGGGGTGAGGGCGCCCCGGTGGTGTGATCCTTCGAGGTCAACCCCTCAGAAAAGGAGGAAGTCTTCCCCATGCAGCGGCGGCGGAGAGGGTTCCAAAGGAACACTTCTTCGTCTTGCGCCTCCTCAGTCGATGGCGTGGAATATACATCTTGACGGGCTTCCCGTGAATCTGCAACTTCCGCGGGGTCCTTGCCAGACGGGGCTAAAACCGATATAACATCAGTTTCGTAATAATCTTCTAGTGAAAAACCCAGGCCGGGGTGCTTAGTGATTTGCAGCAGCCGCCGATCCAGGTTTGGCGGGTTCCACATCCTTTCGAACATTTCTTTCCGGATGGAGGGTCGGTAGGGGGGATCTTTTGCTTTTTGACCACTCTGATTGCCCAGTCAGTGATGTGAGGAAGTCCCGCGATGGGGACGTGCGGGTCATGCAACTCGTTAGGGAACCGGCAATCATCATCTTCCCTGACTGGCTTTTCGCCGGCAACATAAAAGATAGTGGGTGGCCCTTTAGGGTTAGGCACCTCAAAGGTCCTCAGCTGCTCGACTACTTGACAGTCAACTTCTGTTATGGGCTTGATGATCCCTGGCGGGACTCTGACATCCTCCAGCAAGTCTTCGAGGTGAGGCGTCCCCGGTGTAGAATAGATGGCGAGAGGAGCTGCCTTCAATACCCCTCCTTCTTGTGCAATGAGTGGTACATGTAGGGGAACCACATAGCCTGGGGGCGGCATAGGAAACCAACCACCCGACTCCACTTTCTTCTTTCCCCTGTCTTGGGCGGCCTGGGGAGCTTGCTTCGCCTTCTCTAAGTACAGATTGGCATCCGACAAATGACACTCGAACACCTCGAACGGGTGAAGATCGGTGAAGATTCTGACTTCCTTCCCCTCACAAGGGCACTTGATACATTGGTGCAGGGTGGAAGGCACCACTCTGTTCTGGTGTAACCAGGGCCGGCCAAGCAACGCCTTATAGGAGGTGTTGGAGTTGATGACGTGGAACTGGACCTTGGTGGTGAAATCACCAAAGGTCAAGTTGAATTCTGCGACCCCCATGGGCATCTCGCATTTCTGGTTAAAACTAGAAATCTTGACATTCTTGACCTCAACCAGGTGTACGTCAAAGTAGTGCTTTTGGTACACCCGGTAGGGGAGTATATTCACTACCGCCCCTGGGTCAATCAGGACCCTGTTGATGGGCTGGCCATTCAGCTGCCCTTTCATGTAGAGGGGTCTGTTATGACTGCAGGTGGGCAGGAGCATGTCATCTTCTGTGAAAGCCACAACCACTTCAGGTGATATTTCTGCCAGACAGGCTTCAAGGTGTGCTGGCGTCTGGAGTGCGGCAATGATGGCTTGCCGTGTTTCTTCATCCAAAGACAACATCTCCCATATGGTAAATCAGGCTGGGATCTTCTTGAGGTGTCTGACTATTCGATCGGCGGCCCGCACCTTGAGTAACTTCATCTCTTCGACCTTGCCACGCCTGCCCCCACCTTGGAGCTGGGGTGTCAGATCAGGGGATACCTCTTTTGTCGGCTCTTCTGCAACCTGTTGAGCCCGTGGGGCCTACTGGGCTTCCTCCTTTTCTTGCATGAATTCGGTAAGGTTTGGGATGCCATTAAATTCCTCCTCTGGCTGAGGAGGAGTCTCTGCCGGTGAAGCTTGGGGGCTGCTTGCTTCTCTGGTCGAAGGGGACCCTTGGGAGCGTGCCTGCCTCCCTGCTCGGGCTAACAGAAATTTGGTGAATGAAGGGGTGGCCTGGCTCCTGGATCCTTCGGGATAGAGACCTGACGGGGGAGGGATCTCGGTGCCTCGAACCTTGGACTCGGGGACCTGGTATGGCTGCTCTCCCCTGAGCATGATGTTGAGGTTATCCTGAGGAGGGCACCCCCACTTTCTTCCTGACCTGGTGGCGTGTTGGGAAGTGGATGCTTCAGCCTGGCTCACCTCCGTCGGCTCATGAGGTAACTCTTCTTCTTTTTCTTTCAGGGAGAGGGCAGTGTCAAACAGCGTCGCGAGGGTGTTGCAGGCGACGACAACCTCCCTTCTCTTCTTGCCCCTGGACCTTCTCCTCTTCTTCTTCTTTCCCGCTGTAGCCGATGGCTGCTCTTGGGGAAGTTCACCCCACAGGGGAGGCTCTTTCTCCGCTTCGGCTTCTGTTCATAGAGCCAGTTCGAGTGATTCAAACTTCTCCCAGGGGACATACTCCTTCCGCTTCACGGGCTGTTCATAATCTTCAAGCCCATCAATAACAGCCTGGAGCCTTTCAACCGTCGGGCTGGTCTTCTTGTGCATCCGCGTCGGGACGTGCTTCTTTTTATTGTGAGTCAGCCGCCTCATGACTAGTCGAGGGGCCGTGTCATGCCAGACTGGGTTCACCGGGGACGGTGCCACCCGGGGTGTCACACGCCTCACATGAACTCCTGGGGTGGGCCGAGGGATCCGTCCTCTTCCATTTTTCCTAGCTACCGTCTGCCAACCCCCTTGCTCTTGAGCCGGGGCCATAATAAAGGTTTCATAAGTGGCACGGGTGCTGGCCTCCGCCCACTCCTCAGGCAACTCTTGGTATCATGAGACCATGTTGGCGGTGGAGGTTTTGTTGGGCAGCTCATGCGGCTGTGGGGGGTCTACCTTGTGCTCCCCCATGTCCAGCTCCCCATTCTTGATTAAGGACTCGATGACGTCCTTGAAGACATAGCAGTCGTCAATAGTGTGCCCGAGCATCCGGTGGTACAGGCAGAAGCGCGGGTCGTCTTTCTTCTTCAGGTCACCTGGCCTCTTTGGTTCTGGCAACGTGATTTTGTTGTAGCTGGTTGCCCACTCGAACAGGAGCCGGGACTTGTCTCGGGAGAAGGAATATATATTGTTTCTCATCTTCTCCCTCAGCGAGGGGCCTTCCCGCCGCTCTGTAGTTCTGGGCGGGGGAGAGTTGGCGGCCCCTTTGGCTTGTTCCTTCTGTTTCTCAAAGGTCTGGAAATCTAGTGCATGCACCTCAGGGGGAACTGGCTTCTTCTCGGCCTGCCGGGCTCTCTGGCTCGATGCGGCCGGGGTGGAGGAATATCGGGCCAGAAATGCCTCAATCTCGACCACTATATTATTCAGGCGGTCGAATGTCTTGACCTCAGCGCCGATCATCCTTTCCAGGATTTCCTTTTTCAAATTCTGTTTACAGATCTGCACTGCGTCCTCCTGGTGTGGGGAACGCCTGCACCTCATTCTGAGGTTCCTCCACCTTTTGATGTAGTCGAGAGCCGACTCGTCATTCCTCTGCCTTGTGGCATAGAGCTCCGCCACAGTGACTTCCCGTTCAGCAATGTAGAACCTTTCTTTGAACTTTTACTTCATGTCGGGCCAATCAGCAATAGACCCGGGCAGTAAGCTGGAGTACCACTCAAAGGCAAGCCCCGTGAGTGTCGAGCCAAAAAACTTCAGGAGGTAGGCCTCATCGACAGCTAGATCTCCCATGACATTAACATAATAGGCAATGTGCTCCCTGGGAGAGCCTTGCCCATTAAACTTTTCAAACTTCGGTGGCTTGGTGACGCCAACCGGCAACTTCCTCGCGGCATAATGAGCCGGATAGGGCACCCGGTAGATGTCGAACGACGTCTGATCCCCGTCGCCTCTCTCTGCTAATTTCATGTCTATCATTTGTTCAAGCATCAACCGGCTGACTGTTGTTGGGTCGACTAGACTTGGATAGAAATGGGCGGGCTGCGCAGTGGGGTAGTCAGCACAGTCGCCTGAGGGGCCACGGGGGACCCTTGGGACGGCGGGGCCTGCGGCGGGGCCGGTGCTGTGTAATGTGCTTGTTGTGGGGGCTTGCCCCCAGGGAAGCTGGGATTTCCCGGAGAGGTTGCAGCTTGCAGAGTTGCTTCTGAAGATTGCCTGTTGCCCGCGGGCACCTCGAGCAGAACCCCAGTCTCTCCGACGTCGAGGGTTGTGCGTTCCGCTCATTTAGTTGCTTCTTCAGCAACTTAATCTCTTGCTGGAATCGTTGCATCATGTACAACATTGCTGGGTCAGTTGTGGGGAGATTGGGCATGCCCCCTGTCTCTTCGGCCGGGGCGTCCTCGGGTGATATGCAAGGTCCGCTGCTCGTGTCGCCAGTGGTGTCTACATTGGCCGTGAGAGCCGCAGGAGGTTCCTCGGGAAAGGTTTCTTCGGCGCTTGCCTGTGCCGCTTCGCCTGCCGCTCTTCCCCTTCTAGTGAGAGGCCCCGGCCTGGCGGCGAATCTGGCCATCTCTTCAGGGTCGGTAGGTAAGTCCACATACCGACCGAGAACTCCTACCATATTGCAGGTGAAGATTCTCCAGCTTCTATTTCTCTTCGTCGTCCTCCTGGATGACCTCCCTGGGAACACCAACCTATCAAAGACCGATCGTCGGGGTGGCGCTTCCTCCCGAAAAGGGGACTGGCGTGGCTCCTCCGACCGATTTCTCGACTCTGCACTAGGTGCGGGTCGGGCTTCTTCTTCCAGGAAAGCGGAGGCCACTACCCCCAGTAGTCTCTGGAGACCCAAGGGAGTGCTACCTGGGCCCCAGAGATAGTTTCTCATGGCATGCTGTGGACACCGAAAATTACACACCCAGATATCCTGCCCGGACTCGCATCAACAACGACGCCGAGTGAAGAAGCCCCGGAGAGACTGGTCGTCCGGACTCCCCAAATATGCACACTGCCGTGAAGCCGTCCCCGGAGTCATGACAGCGAAGAGAAATCAACTCCCGGGAAGCTCATAATCCATGGGCCTCAAAGAAAATCAAATGGGCCACAACTCGTGCTCACAACGGGCTCAAAACTGCCCATTTAGCCCCTCAGCGGCACACCCCCTGTGCCCTTTAGTGGCACACTCCCTGTGCCCCCTCAACGACACGCCCCTGGCGCCCCTCAGCGGCACGCCCTGCCGCCCGTTCAGCGGCACGCTAGGCGCGCTTCAGCGGCACACCCCAATGCCGTCCAGCGGCACGCCCAGGCTGCCCTTCGCCGGCACACCTGGCCAGCACGCTTCAACGGCACGCTCGTGCCTTGCTCCCAACGGCACACTTGGTGCCCCCTTCAGCGGCACAACCATTTGGCCGTTCAGCGGCATGCCTCGACAGCCCTTCAGCGGCACACCCTTTGCCCCTCTCCAGCGGCATGCTTGCAGGCTGCTCTTCCACGGCGCGCTCTTCAAGCCTTCAATGGCACGCCCCAAGGCGCCCAGTGGTACGCCCCCGATGGCCCTTCAGCGGCACACCCATCGTGCCCCTTCAGCGGCACGCCCTTCGTGCCCGTTCAACGGCACGCCTTCATGCCCCTTCAGCAGCACACCCATCCTGCCCTTCAGCGGCACGCCCATGGTGGCTTCCAGCGGCACGCCCTTGCTGCGCTTCACCGGCACGCCCTTTGGGCTCTTCAGCGGCACGCTTGCCGTGTCTTCCAGCGACACGCCTTTTGGCCCTCTCAGCGGCACGCTTGTTGTGCCCGTTCAATGGCACGCCATTCAGGCTCTTCAACGGCACGCTCTGGCAGGACGACGTGATGCCCACGCCCTATGAATCCTTGGCGCGCAGTGGGCTGCCCGAGGTGTCGACCGGGGATTGGGCCACGTTGCCTACTCCTCCTGCCACCCAGGACAAGGGAGTCAACTCCCATTAAATGCACTTCGGACGCCCCCCGCCTTCGAACGCTTCCGCCGTGTGGGGTATAAAAACCCCTCTCCTTCGCTGCGAACAGGGGGAGGAAGAGGAGGAGACAACAAAGAAGAGGGAGCCACACACACAGGCATAAGAGAAGAAGAGGGAAGAGGGGAAGAGAAGAAGAGAAGAAAGAAGAGGAGGGGAGGCTCCGCCTCCCCCTTCCTGCTACTCCGTCCACCCGCCACCGCCGTCCACGCGAAGAGAAGAAGAAGAAGAAGAGAAGAAGAGGAACTGGCCGTTCCACCTTCCGCCGCCACCTGTGCGAAGAGGAGAAGAGAAGAAGAAGAAGAGAAGAAGAGGAGCTCGTCGCTCCACCCACCACCACCGTCTGTGTGAAGAGAAGAAGAGAAGAAGAGTGGGTGGAGAGAGGGAGTGAGGTTCGGGAGGGGAGGAGTCCACGCTCCGTTCCCCCCGCTGTATTTCTTTTTTTTTCTTTTTCTCTTTCTTTCCTTTCATTCCCTGTTTTGCCGATGTTGCAATGTATTAGTCCCCTCAAGACATTTTTCTTGTAAGAATAGAAATAGAAGGCTTGTAAATATTTTTGGGCGTCTTCCTCAGGCATCTCTTCCGTGTCGGGTCCCGCGAGGTGTAAACGGATCTAGAAGGGAGGGTTGAATAGATCCTATCAAAAGCTTTGGCCTATTTAAAACTCTGAGCTATCGGAAGCATGAACCACTCTTATAAAGTGAATGAATCACTTAGGGATAATGCACAGCGGAATTAAGTAGAGTGGCTCAAATGAAAAAACTTGGATTACAAGCTATGAAACGTCCACACTTCTTTAAGCACATTTGTGATCTTGAAAGAAATAAGCCTTGTAGTGCAGGGATCATAAAGCATAACACTAGAACATGCAATAGCTTGCAACAACCGTGCGTGTGTGTGTGATATGTTGATTACTCAAAGTGCATATGTGTGTGAACAATCTAACCAAGTATGGAAGCACACGAACCTGTGAATGGGGTTAGAAGATATAGATCAATCACACACGATAAACAACCCACAACACAGGGATTTTTAAGGTGGTTCAGTTGCAACCCCGCAACCTACGTCCACCCCTCACCAAAACCCGGTGAGGCTTCCTTGCTGACTCACAGCTTGACCGGGGACACGCCCTAAACCACAGAACAGAGAAAACCCTCTTTCTGTCTTCCTACACACAAAGCCGGCAGGGATGGCTACACTGTAGATCGGAGAACTCCCGATTGCCTTCCTACTAACCACCAGTAGGGACAATCTTCAGTTTTAATAGATTGAATGAAATGAAGAAAGAAACAAGATGAAAATGCTCAAACAAGATATAAAGATATGCTAGAATGAATTAGATATTGTCTGAGATTGTTGGATCTTGAATCTGTTGAGGATTTGATCTTCCTTTGATCCTTTTGAGTTGATGGAGCAGATATGGGATGTAGCTTGATCTTTCCTTTGAATCTCCTTGAGTTGATGAAGAAGAATATTGGATGTAGCTTGATCTTTTCTTGAATCTCCTTGAGTTGATGAAGAGGTGTATAGATGTAGCTTTGATCACTTTTGAGAGCCTTGAATGCTTCTTGCTTGCTTGGAGGTTGTTTGGCTTCAGATCTGAGCTTGAATCACCTTGGAAGGATGAAGAACTCCAGCCCGAAGTACTATTCACGGAGGTGCTACAGTGCTTGCGAAATGGCCTCCCTTGAGCTCTCTTTGATTCACTTCATCAACTACATCAACTAGGGTTTCTAACCCTCTTGTATTGATTTTATAGACTTTGAATGGTCTATAGACAAGCCCCAGACCAGATCCACAAATCATGGGTGATTAGGTGACTTTTGGATTAAACAAATCCATGTTGAATGGCTCTTTTCGAAGTGGAAACAAAAGTCAACAATTGATGGCTCGGGGCTGGCGGTCGACCTCTACTGAGAAATACTGTAGATTGGTGAGCCCTGGGATTTGCGGTCGACCGCTACTGGCTGGCGGTCGACTTGCAACTAAAACTCGTGCAAGCTGGCATCTGCTGGCTGGGGCGGTCGACCGCCCCTGTGCTGGCGGTCGACCGCCAGCTGGGCAGAACCCGGGATTGCCCGGGTCGGTCCGTTATCCGCTTCAGCTCCATCGTTCAACTCCATTAGCTGCCCGGGCATGTTTGTGGCATCACCCTTGACAGTATAGAAGGTATCAACTGAGTCTTTAACCTTGGATTCTCTTGGCTATACTTCTTTGTGCATTTGACCTTGGCTATTGATGGATGTGTGGACTTTGTGTGCATGTATGAACTCTGTACAGACTTAACACCTTGAGCATGCATGAGCCTGTACAGACTTGCTTCATGAATGTATAGACTTGGTAGCTTGATGCACTAACACAACAGAAAGCAATGTATAGACTTTGCGTGTGAAGTAGCCGGCCAATGTATAGACTTGTGTTACAGCCATCAACCAACATACAGACTTGGAGTTATGCTAGCAGCCAACGTACAAACTTTGTCTTGTGCAACGTACAAACTTTATTTTGTGCATGCAGTCAACGTATAGACTTCATCTGCAGCAACGTACAGACTTCATCTGCCGCAACGTACAGACTTCGTGTTGTGCAACGTACAGACTTTGAGTTGTGCATGCAGCCAACGTACAGACTTCATCTGCAGCAACGTATAGACTTCATCTGCCGCAACATACAGACTTTGAGTTGTGCATGTAGCCAACGTACAGACTTCGTGTTGTGCAACGTACAGACTTTGAGTTGTGCATGCAGCCAACGTACAGACTTCATCTGCAGCAACGTATAGACTTCATCTGCCGCAACGTACAGACTTTGAGTTGTGCATGCAGCCAACGTACAGACTTCATCTGCAGCAACGTATAGACTTTGTGTGCAGCAATGTATAGACTTCAAGTTGTGCAACGTACAGACTTTGAGTTGTGCATGCAGCTAACGACAGACTTCGAGTTTGTGCGAGCAGCCAACGTACAGACTTTGAGTTTCTGCTAGCAGCCAACGTACAGATTTGCTGATGTATAGACTTGCTGGCTGTATAGACTTGCTGGATGTATAGACTTGCTGATGTATAGACTTGCTGGATGTATAGACTTTCTGATGTATAGACTGATGCGGGACGGGACCACGGACACGACAAGCTCGCGATCGTCCCTTAACGAGGGAAGCGTCGGATGTGCGCGGTTGAGAAACCGGCAATGAGCTAGGGTGGTCGGCTCTCTTTTACGCCCGGATCGGGTCACAGGATGGCTTCGCTCTCTCTCGCAGCAGTGATATTATAAATTGAAGGTGAGCTAGGTATCCCTACACATGCTCTCTAGCAGCGGCATATAAAGCATATAAAGAATTAAGCTAATGCCAAGTGGAAGGGTGAAGGCGATACCTCCACGCTCTCGGCGTGGCGAAGACGGCACCCGGCCAAAGCTCGTACTCCTGGGAACTTAGTACATTATGTTTACAGCAGTACAAATAAGCCCACTCCACGCAGGGAGGTAAAGGGCGACACAAGTGGGCCCGGCAGGACCAAGTTCGGGTTGACGGGCGGTTTCGGGCAATGCTTCGGCTTCACGCGTACTCGTGCTAGTGGGGGCCCATGTATTGACCGGAGGGGTCGTGTGGGGCCTGATGACTCCTCTGTTGTGGAGACACCTGGAAAGCGTTCCCCTGGGATGGCGAGCTGTTGGAACGACCGCCGGACGCCGGGCGGCCCTCGGACGACGCTCGCTGGGAACTCGGCCACGAACCTGAAAGTTCTGTTTGCAGGCGCGTGACTCGGAGAAAACTGCTGCTACGATCAGCCCCGTCGTCGGAATGCGACGAGATTAGCGCCGTTGGAAAGCTGACTCAGAATACTTCGACGTAGGGGTCTTCAAAAAAAATAATCAGATCTGTATTTCTGATCATGTATTTTACAAGCTTGCTGGAATCTGGCCAGAACTACAAGGGCAGGTTCTGACTTCTCTGAAGATCGATGTTGACCGGGGAGAAGACCTCCGAATCTGGAAATGATTTCTTCAGAAAAGTTGAAGGTCTCTGAGAGAGGAATTCGGGACTATTTTTGGTTTTTTGATTGGATAAGAAATGGAATTTCTGGGATGTTTTTACTAGACCTGGGTTGGATCTGGGAAACTGTGGGTAGACTGTTCTTGGGAACTTGGACGAAATTTGAAAAATACCTAGAGACCTTATCAAAAATTAAGAAAATTTCTGGTGGTAGATATATGTGGACATAACTCCCAATAAATTTGGGCATTAAAAAAAAATCAAAATATGGTTCGAATGGGGTAGACTTAGAGCTAATGAACAGTGAACAGAACCAGGACAGATCTGGAACTTGGACTTGGATGAAAATCAAAAAATAGCTAAATGATGAATTTTGACGTGATTTGTTTTGTGGGGATAAGGGTTCTAGAGGGGAACCAACTCTGAAATTTTGAGCTTCAGAAGATGAAGGGAGTGATAGCAGGAATTCGGAGAAGAAGGATCTATCCTGAGTGGACAGAACACCGAAACCGTTGGCAACGACGCGTCGGCGGCGAGACGATGGCGGCGGCGATCACCGGAGTTGCTTCAGATGCTGGAGGGGATCAAGGGGGAAGGGATTACACTCTAGAAAGGGGAGAGGGGGTGGAGGAACCAGGGAGAGAGAGGGGAGGGGCGCAAATCTCCAAGGGGGCAAATGCCTTTTTTTCCTTCATTAATTCATTCAATATGAAAAATACAACCTTATATAGGATGCCAACCAAACTCACCCTCAGCCCTTGGATCTAGGGGTTTGGATTGAAGGGCTGGGATACAATGTGAATCACACATTTAATACATTAGTTTAATCTAATTTGACCATACTTATTCAACCTTGGACTAGATCCATTCAAACACCACCTAACAAGCCTAATAAGGCCAAAAGAGGGGGCGCCCCCTTCATGGGCCTCTCTTGGGCCTAGGCTGGTCCAAGGGCAGCCAACCCAACCCATTAACTCAAGTCTAGACTTGGGCCTTCCAAGTCTTGGTGGCCCATGAGAGGGAGTGGCCCAATTGGGCCTTAAATGACTAATATGGTCCATAAGGGTGGCACTTGGTCCAATATGAACTAGGCTTTCTAATGGACTCTACTAATGGCAATCTAACCTTGGACTTGACATAACAAATGGCCCATTGGCTTGATATAAGCCTTACAAGGAGCCCAAAAGAAAGAAAATATACAATTACAATCTCATACAAGCCATAACTCACAAATACACTCCACCCGTGTATGGAAATCGCCTTTGATGCCCCATCAATTCTCCCCGGGTGGGAGGAACTTGACCCCGTCGAGTAGGGGTATGGCTGCTCCGGTCCTCCGGCGGATCCGTCACCGTGCTAAGTAGCGCGGGTATGCTCCACTCCAAGTGATCGGCACCTGCTCATTCCATATATACTCGATATGCGCACTGCTATGGCTAAAGGTGGTCACTCCGAAGGGACACTCTCAAAAGGAAGGAGACAGCTCGAAGACTCACTAGGAATCACCGCTGAGTCCCTATAGGTGACTGATCCGGATATAGAAGTAAAACCGATCCCATACTCATCAAGTGAGTCCACTCGCCTCTTACTCGTAAGAGACCGACAACGAGCTTGCACAAGACACATGCTGACTCACCATGCACAGACACACGAATGCAAACCACGCAAACAATTGACTCAAAATCACCACACAAACAAACCACATAAAGAAAACACACCGACTCATATATGACCCTAGACACACCTAATGTTAGTCCGACCCGTACATGGGTGACGGCGGACCAGGACACCCGAATATGTGCCATGCATGCATGTTAGGCAACTGGGAATGGATGGCATAGGGAACACCTATACGTCGGGTGTGGTTATGCGTGGATGGTCTTTGGAATGTGGGCGACTCGGGTGGTTTAGAAGGGCCGGGTGTAGGTGGATCGGGGTTGGTGGATGTAGATGGACCATCTCGAGGGGAAGGGGCATAAAAGTGGGCTTCCTTGAAGAAGAGGTGTACGGGTGGTAACTCGGGAAGTCTAAAAGTGAAGGGGTCAAAAGGGTCAAAGAAGGGATGACCCCTTGTGGTGGGTTCCCACAAGTCACAGTCCCACGTGTAGACGGTTTGAAGATGTGGGTAGTCACCTTCTTGAATTGTAACGGGTGGGACGGGGATCATAGGCAAGAAGTAGGATTCCTCCCTCGGACAAAAGGGTATGAATTCGGGCTCGTCCGGTAAGGGGAGGAGTAAGAGGATCTCCGTGGTGACACAACCCCCGGTGCACTCGGATGTAATGGACCCATAGGCCGGATGGGTGAAGCTAAGACTAGCGGGTTGCTCGAAGCCTCGGGCCAATAAATGTGTAAAGGTCAACTGCCGGTCTAACCCTTTAAGCATGTCGTCCAATGTGTTCACATAGTGACGAGACCGGAAGGTGGTATGAAATGAGTTGCTTGACACTAGTGGTAATGTGGGGTCCATTGATGGGAAGGGAGATGGGACCAAGCCATCCTTGAGCCAACTAAGAAGCGGCTCGGCTATGAAAAGCATACCCGTTAGAAATACGGGTGGCTCGGGCCTTGGTGGTTCCAAATGAGAGGATTCCGAATCAAATTCGGAAAAAGAGATGGATGACATTGGAACTCTCTCGAGTGGTGAAGGCCATGGTGTAGGCGGCTGGGAGGTGGATGCTGGTCGAAAGCCACCATACCGAGAGAAGTGTGACTCAAATGGTTCGACCACTAGAGCGACTGTATAGGATTCCGCTAGAGAGAATGCATTGCGGATAAGTCATTCCAATTGGAAGTGAAGGCGCAAACCTCTCCGGAACTGAAATGCGGCCGTTTTGCTCTCCTCTCCCAAGCCATGTTCCAACCAATACCTATGATATGCCCGAATGTACTCGGACACGGACCTATCACCTTGGACGGGTCGACATGGGTTGGCCATAGTTGCCTAAATACGGGAATGGATCCCTAGGAATGGATATGCAAGGCCATTTGGGCAAGACACTAGACACGACCCTAAGTAATGCAAAGTTGGAATGCATGCACACTAAGGACCCTAGACGTAAACCAAGACTCGGTACGTGGCGGAGGTAATTGATCCGAAGATCACTCGCGTAAATGTGCGGCCTTCCCGATAGGCGTAGCCTAACGTTCGGACAACACCTTTTGATATACCGAGTAAAGGGATGTATGCGACCCAAAAAATGACTCTTTTTGTTGTTTTGAAAATATGATGATCCTAGACTCGACTTAAACCGACTAATGACTCGATGTAAATGACACTCTTTTTTTTTCTTTTTGACACCCTAGACTCAAACTCGCTCTGATACCAAATTGATGCGGGACGGCACCACGGACACGACAAGCTCGCGATCGTCCCTTAACGAGGGAAGCATCGGATGTGCGCGGTTGAGAAACCGGCAATGAGCTAGGGTGGTCGGCTCTCTTTTGCGCCCGGATCGGGTCACGGGACGGCTTCGCTCTCTCTCGCAGCAGTGATATTATAAATTGAAGGCGAGCTAGGTATCCCTACACATGCTCTCTAGCAGCGGCATATAAAGCATATAAAGAATTAAGCTAATGCCAAGTGGAAGGGTGAAGGCGATACCTCCACGCTCTCGGCGTGGCGAAGACGGCACCCGGCCAAAGCTCGTACTCCCGGGAACTTAGTACATTATGTTTACAGCAGTACAAATAAGCCCACTCCACGCAGGGAGGTAAAGGGCGACACAAGTGGGCCCGACAGGACCAAGTTCGGGTTGACGGGCGGTTTCGGGCAATGCTTCGGCTTCACGCGTACTCGTGCTAGTGGGGGCCCACGTATTGACCGGAGGGGTCGTGTGGGGCCTGATGACTCCTCTGTTGTGGAGACACCTGGAAAGAGTTCCCCTGGGATGGCGAGCTGCTGGAACGACCGCCGGACGCTGGGCGGCCGTCGGACGACGCTCGCTGGGAACTCGGCCACGAACCTGAAAGTTCTGTTTGCAGGCGCGTGACTCGGAGAAAACTGCTGCTGCGATCAGCCCTATCGTCGGAATGCGACAAGATTAGCGCCGTTGGAAAGCTGACTCAGAATACTTCGACGTAGGGGTCTTAAAAAAAAATAATCAGATCTGTATTTCTGATCATGTATTTTACAAGCTTGCTGGAATCTGGCCAGAACTGCAGGGGCAGGTTCTGACTTCTCTGAAGATCGATGTTGACCGGGGAGAAGACCTCCGAATATGGAAATGATTTCTTCCGCAAAGTTGAAGGTCTCTGAGAGAGGAATCCGGGACTATTTTTGGTTTTTTTATTGGATAAGAAATGGATTTTCTGGGATATTTTTACTAGACCTGGGTCGGATCCGGGAAACTGTGGGTAGACTGTTCTTGGGAACTTGGACGAAATTTGAAAAATACCTAGAGACCTTATCAAAAATTAAGAAAATTCCTGGTGGTAGATATATGTGGAAATAACTCCCAATAAATTTGGGCGTCCCAACAAAAATCAAAAGATGGTTCGAATGGGGTAGACTCAGAGCTGATGAATAGTGAACAGAACCAGGACAGATCTGGAACTTGGACTTGGACGAAAATCAAAAAATAGTTAAAGGATGAATTTTGACGTGATTTTGTTTGTGGGGATAAGGGTTCTAGAGGGGAACTAACCCTGAAATTTTAAGCTTCAGAAGATGAAGAGAGTGATAGCATAAATTTGGAGAAGAAGGATCTGTCCTGAGTGGACAGAACACCGAAACCGTTGGCAACGACGCGTCGGCGGCGAGACGATGGCGGCGGCGATCACCGGAGTTGCTTCAGATGCTGGAGGGGATCAAGGGGGAAGGGATTACACTCTAGAAAGGGGAGAGGGGGTGGAGGAACTAGCGAGAGAGAGGGGAGGGGCGCAAATCTCCAAGGGGGCAAATGCCTTTTTTTCCTTCATTAATTCATTCAATATGAAAAATACAACCTTATATAGGATGCCAACCAAACTCACCCTCAGCCCTTGGATCTAGGGGTTTGGATTGAAGGGCTGGGATATAATGTGAATCACACATTTAATACATTAGTTTAATCTAATTTGACCATACTTATTCAACCTTGGACTAGATCCATTCAAACACCACCTAACAAGCCTAATAAGGCCAAAAGAGGGGGCGCCCCCTTCATGGGCCTCTCTTGGGCCTAGGCTGGTCCAAGGGCAGCCAACCCAACCCATTAACTCAAGTCTAGACTTGGGCCTTCCAAGTCTTGGTGGCCCATGAGAGGGAGTGGCCCAATTGGGCCTTAAATGACTAATATGGTCCATAAGGGTGGCACTTGGTCCAATATGAACTAGGCTTTCTAATGGACTCTACTAATGGCAATCTAACCTTGGACTTGACATAACAAATGGTCCATTGGCTTGATATAAGCCTTACAAGGAGCCCAAAAGAAAGAAAATACACAATTACAATCTCATACAAGCCATAACTCACAAATACACTCCACCCGTGTATGGAAATCGCCTTTGATGCCCCATCATAGACTTGTTGATGTATAGACTTGCTGCTGAAGGATGTATAGACTTGATGTGCCTGCAACAGGATGATGTATAGACTTTGAGTTGCAGGATGTATAGACTTAGTAATGAAGATGCATGGAGAATGTATAGACTTTACATGGCAAGCTATGCAATCCAATGTATAGACTTGTTAATGGATATGCATGGAGAATGTATAGACTTTGCATGGCAAGCTATGCAATCTAATGTATAGACTTTATGTGTAGCAGCATAAGAGATGCACCAACTATATGAATGAACCAATGCAAGATATGAACAATGGTATGCACTAATGCATTGCTCATGCAGACAACCTGTTCGATGAAATGACTAACTGTTTAAATAGATGCACAATGACGTCATATGCAAACACAATGTGACTTAGTATTTGCTATCAAAAACCATGCACTGCTCATGCACATAACATGTTTGATGAAATGACTGATTGCTTAAACAGATACACAATGACATCATATGCAAGCACAGTATGACGTATAGTAGTTGCTATCATCAAAACCATAACAGTAATCATGGTGCACACGTATTCAACATTCTCCCCCTTTTTGATGATGGCAACACTGTGAGTCATTATATGGCAGAAATAGCGAAGACAGCAAAGTTTATGACATATGTAACATGTGCAGCTCAAGATCTATGATAGTGAAGCATGTGAATACAGATATGTATGCATGGATATACGTATGCATGGAGAAGTAAAGTGTATGAATGCTATGCATAAACCCTCATCATAAATGAAGGTTCTCTCCCCCTTGGATTCTCCCATATCCACATTGCACTCTCCCCCTTTGACAACGCTCAAAGGCAGCATTAGGCAACATCTCCCCCTTTCTCCCAAGTCCATAGCAATGACTCACAACAAGACATTCTCCCCCTTTGCCAACAGCAAAAAGGAGGGATACGATACAGTGGTTGACAAAAGTCCTAGAGATCAGAGTGGAATGGTAGTGGAAGAGCAAGCCATTATATGGAAATTGAAAACATGCCGGGAGCAATATATATGGTTCAAAGCTAATGAAAACCAAGATCATCAATAGAGTTCAAAAGGCATCGATATCCATGGTTTAATAGAAATGAACCAGAAGCGCATATCATGGCAGTGTTTAACCTTCCCTTATCTTATACATCCATATTCAAGAACTACAAAAGAAATAGCACAAAAACTAGTATTGAGGCTAAACAATCATGATTAGATCATGGAATTTTATGATCGCAGCAAATGTGATTTTCAGTATCTTTTGCATTTGAAGGCACAAGACTCATATTTTACGAGTAGTCTAGTCTAGTACATGCCTCCTAACCGTAAGAATACACGTTGTTTAGACGCCATTATTCCTAGGTATTTGGTAAGACTGATTGTTATGCTTCAAAATAAACAGAGATAGCAAAGTCACGTCATGACATATCCAACCCCATTTCTGTGATGAAAAGATATATTTCTCAGTAATTATGTCATTGCTCTGCCTAGAGTCCAAATGTAATTAAGACAGAGATAACAGAGGCACATCATGACATATCATTCGTCACTTGATTTGATGACGTGACATATTTCTCCGTGCAACACTATCATTGCTCTGTAAATTGATTTTTCAAGAATTCCAGCTCATCAAGATGTTTAGAAATAATACTAAGCTCTAGAGTATCACCAAAGTTGTCAAGACGTTTGGATTTTCAGATTTCAGGATAGTTATTCAAGACACAACATGCAATCTCTAGTTAAGGTCTATTAAAACTACAGAATATAGATGATTTCAAAAGATATATCAGAACTTCAAGGAAATCATTAAATCTGAACCATTCTCATTGAATGGACAATCATCAGTTCATATAATAGAAAGCTCTTACACAGTAGTGATGTCTGTCTCTTGAACTTATTATCACACTGGAGGCCATTGAGGTTCAGATGCAAAAAGGATGAATGAACCAAGAAAAACAACACGACTCCCCCTAAGAATATGCAATGAATGCACTCAAGGAGTTATGTAGGCAGTCAAATAGAATGACGAATGTCAAGGAGATGTTTACTTGAACCATGCAGGGGTTGACCTGAACAAACATGAAATGCATGAACCAACATAATGCATGATTTTACACTTATGAAATGCAACATAATGAATATGAACCATATGCACGAATGCCTCAAGAAGACAACTCCCCCTAGCTATATGGCCTATGTGCGACAGTGACGCATGGTACTTGGCGGAGGTGAAACCTCACGCATTTTGAGTGCTTCGAGGCAAACATAACATGCCCTTCCATACATCAACATTTGATATACCATGGCCATGCAAGAATGATATGATGTAAAATGATTCAAGCTAGATTGATGTTGACTCCCCCTGAATACATGCATGGGTTGGCAATGAATTATGCAGCCTAAGACTTATGTGAATACACAATGCAATGAAGATGCTACAAAATAATTGTGCATTTTTGTGTCTACTAAGCATGATGTGCATTAAGGTATGTGTGATCACAATATGATGCAAACACAAATCATTCACAATTGATTTTGAACTGAATGCAACATGATGATGTCAATTGCTAGACTCCTCCTTTTGAATAATGCTAACATGAATAACGAGTTGAAAATGCGGCCATGACATGCATCATCAAAACCAAAGTCCAAGCATTTCATGTGGCTGATATCAGGTAGCAAACAACTCATCATCACATCAACATGACATTGGGCACACGTATGATGCACTATCTACATGTCAAGACTAAACATGCAAGATGACTGAACTTAAAGGTTTATGTACATACCTGTGCCTTGAGCTTTTATTTACCTTATGATCCTTTGTTCAGCTCCAAGGTATCCTGCATCCAAAATTCTCATTTGGAATTTTTAGGTACCCAAGCTTGCTTGGGTCCTTGTGGGTTAGCAACATGTTTAACATCGTGGCCCAATCTTTTTCAGGGCAATCACATCATCCTCCCTCATTGTGAGGCAATCATATATCTCATGCCCATTTTTCCCACAATAGAAACAACACACAAAAGATTAATTTTTCTTTTTATGTTCATGTGCGTGTGCATGTGGACTATGCTTTTGTGGGCGAGCATAATTTTTACCTTTCATGGTATGAGGGTGATGTCTTCTTTCAAATACCAGCATTCCTGGTCAGTGTGACCAGTCTTACCACAATGAAAGTAGCAAAGAGAGGCATTTCTATTAAAGGCCATGGGGAGTGTCGACCTGTCTGGATAGGAATGTCGACAGTTCTGATTCTCCATGTGATTCTGTTGAGCAATCCCTCTGCCAGTGTTGACCTGTTTCTTTCCTTGCCCTTTCACTTGCTGTCCTGCTCTAAGCTCATCATTTCTCAAGACAAAACAATCATGCACAGTGTGACCATGTTTACCACAATAATAACTGTTGTGACTCCTCTGTGTTGATGATGTTGACATATGCTTTACTTCATTGGCAACACCTTGTTTTGATTGATTGGCAACTGTTTATGCTTTGATGAAATTATTCTTATCAGGTTGTATGTGTGCTCTATGCACTTCATAGGTTTACACACTACACACACACTCAAAGTCTACACATTGCACGTAGAGTCTATACACTGCATGGCTAAGTCTGAACATTGTCCGTCTTATTTAGTGTCTCATGCAGCATCAGGTCTATACATTGCATTGGCTAAAGTCTGCACAACGTCCGTCTCATTTAGAGTATAAGGCAATGTCTATACACTGGACTTGAAGTGTGTACATTGAGCGTCTCATGAAAGTTTATACAACTGTCCATCTTTTAGGGTTTCATGCAGCGTCAACGCAGTAAGTGTATACACTGCATTGGCTAAGTCTGCAGCGTCAACGCAGTAAGTGGGTACATTGCATTAGCTAAGTCTGTACACTGTTCCCCTTCTTAGATGCGTCGACGCCCCCAGATTTCCAAGTCTATACACTCGTCTTCATGCATAGTAGAGTCCATACATTGCAGCTCATATAACTAGCAAGTCTATACATTGTTTCAGCGTCTCATGCAGCATCTTATTTGAAGTCCATACATTGCATTGCATTGGCTAAGTGTGTACATCGTCCGTCTCATTAGAAGTCTATACATTGGAAGTATGTACATCGGACTGTTCATGCATAACCATTCAAAGTCCATACATTGGACTGTAGCATGCACGAAGGTAAGTCCATACATTGGACTGTAGCATGCATCAGTGAAGTCTGTACAGCGTCATGCATTGTTCTTCAAGTCCATACACTGCACTGTAGATTGCTCGAGGTGAAGTATGTACATCCATCAGTGAACTTCCAAGTCTGTACATCCACCAGTTCAACTTGCAAGTCTATACATCGGTAGCTTTACCGACGTTGCACTCGAAGTCTATACACTGATAGCTTTACCGTCGTTTCTCTTGGCAAGTCTGTACATCACAGTTGAGTGGAAGTCTGTACAGCCGCTGTGTTGCCAAAGTCTACACATTGTGAAAGTATGTACATCGTTCAGTTGTCTTGGCAAACTCTATACATTGTGCACTTTCAAGTCTGTACAGACTTTGCCTTGCTCAAGTCTGTACATCGCCCAGTTGGCAAGTCCATACATTGGAAGTCTATACATTCGTTTGCCTTGCATTGTTCATCAAGTCTATACAGCCCTTTCACTTGGAAAGTCTATACATTGTGAATGTCTATACACTCGATTGCCTTGCTTTGATCAAGTCTGTACAGAGTTTCTCTTGGCATGCCTGTACATTGTTCATGATGTCTGAACAACGAGCAAGTCTGTACATCAGACTAGTCTGCATCGGCTAAGTCCATACATTGTCCAGTGCACTGCATACATCGTTCTTGAAGTCTGTACATCAAGATGAAGGCTGTCTAAGTCTATACATAGTCTGTCTTCCTTAGAGTCTAATGCATAACATGAAGTCTGTACATCGCACATCATTCAAGTCTGCACATCATGCATCATATGAATTCAAGTCTGTACATTATGCTTCATATGAATTCAAGTCTGTACATTGTGCATCTTTGAGTTGAAGTCCATACATCGTCAGTTGTCTGTCCAAGTTGTTACACTGCCTAAGTCTATACGTTGGCTACTGAATGTTCTGCAGAGTCTGTACATTGCATTCGAGCTCACAAAGTCCATACAGTGAAGTCTATATAATGCATTCAATCTTGCAAAGTCTGTACAGGGTTTAGCACTTAAACTGATGATTCTTATTTCGACTGTCTGACAGGGATTCCTTGCGGGGATTGATGACCTGGCTCATGATCCAAGGAGGATGAGCTGCTGTGATGGTGACACGTGGAAGCAGCCCATCAAGGATGCTGCCATGTGGATGAAATTGCCTCGGATCTGGCGAATTCTCTGGGCGGGAAATGTGGAAGCCACGCGCCCTTATCCAACCTGCTGCTGATATAAAAGAGTGTCTTCATCTTCAGATGAAGGCTGATCGATCGAAGAAGTGGCAAGTCTATATAGTGAGAGTAGAAGCCTGAAGCAGCAGAGAGCCACCGATCCACAGAGAGAAGAAAAACAGAGAAGAAGAAAAAGAGAGAAGAGAAGAAAAGAGAGATGGGTTGAGAGAGTGAGATTGAGAGAGTGAGATTGAGAGAGTTTGATTGAGAGGTTGTATCTCAGACTCTTGGTTTAGATACCAGAGCTGAGCCTTTGCTCATTCGAGCTACATTCCCATTTGGGTTTTCTATTTTTATTTGCTTATATCTTTACTTTCCAAACTCTTGTTTCTTCAAGCTGTGAGTCAGCTGTTAGCAGAGGTGCTGCCTCTGGACGGGTAAGCTGTAAACCCCAGCGGTTGCAGTGGAGGATTCCACTGGACAGGTGAAGCTATAATCCTCAGCAGGCGAGACTTGTCTCGGACAGCAAGCTGTGTTGCTCAGCGGTTTGTAGGCCAAGCTGTAGTGCCCAGCAGACGCAAGCTGTACTGCGCAGCAGTAAGCCATACTCGGTTGAGTGTGGGGTGGACGTAGGTCTTTGACCGAACCACCTAAAATTCCTGTGTGCCTTGTGTTTGTGTGATTGTCCATGAACTGTGTGCGACTGGATCTTATGTTTATCTTCACAGCTTGATTCATTTCTGTTCAATTCTAGTATTCGGGTTAGTGATTCAGTAAAATTGCCTATATTCCGCATTAGAACCTCTTACTGGTTTTTAATTAGGCAGTAGATCTATTCACCCCCCTCTAGATCCACACTTCGTGGAGATAGACTGCGTCCATCTAACCTAACACTTGGTATCAGAGCCATACTCTTCCACAGGGACTCATCGCCCGAAGACGAAAGGCAAGATGGATGCTCGAGGGATGATAGATGAAGGACACTCAACCACAAAGCCCCCATTCTTCGATGGATCTAACTACGCATACTGGAAGAACCGTATGCAAGTGTTTTTGAGGGCTAAGGACTACGAGATCTGGAAGGTAGTCAGTAAGGGACCTTATGAGCTGTCCCCTAATGATGAAGTCTGGACCAAGGAGGAGATAAGGAGGTCTACACTGAATTGGAGTGCCATAAACGCCATCCAGTGCTCTCTGCACCCTACAGAATTCTCCCGCGTATCAGCCTGCAAATCAGCTAAGGAGATGTGGGATGCACTGGAAGTCATTCATGAAGGGACCTCTCAGGTTAGAGAGTAGAAGGCTAATCTCCTTGTGTCAGAATATGAAGCATTCAAGATGAAGCCGAACGAGACCATCAAGGAGATGTACTCTCGATTAACTATCATTACAAATGGTCTCAGAGGTCTCGGGAAACCTCAGACTGAATATGATGTAGTGAAGAAGATACTGCGCTCCCTAACTCATGCTTGGCATACTAAGGCTACAGTGATGGAGGAGTCAAGGGACTTGCAAAATACAAGGGCTGATGAGCTAATCGGCTCGCTAATGGCATATGAGATTAATATGCCAAAGATAGAAGAAGCTGAGAGGAAGAAGAAGCCGATAGCGCTGAAGGCTGGTTCCAACAAATCCAGCAAATCCAGCTCCAGCAGTTCATCATCAGAGGAGAGCCTGAATGAAGAAGACATAACTCGTTCTGAGATGGCCATGATGACCAGAGAGTTCTGGCGATTTCTCAGGAAAGGAGCAGGACGATTCAGCCAAAAGAAGTACAGTGGCGGCCGAAGGAACAAAAGGTATAAACACAACCCTGCAAAGAAAATTGAAACTAATACTTGTTATCAATGCAGGAAACCAGGCCATCTGAAAGCTGACTGTCCAGATAATCAGAAATACAAGGACAAGTCAAAGAGAAGGAACACGAAAGGGAAAGCAATGGTGAGTACCTGGAGTGATGAAGATGACGGTTCCTTCAGTAGCAGCTCAGACAGTGAAGCCGAATTTGAGAAGCCCATTTGCCTTATGGCAACAAGCTCAGAAGACAGAGAAGAGGACTCAGATGAGGTAATCACTAGATTTGAAAATTTCACAATTGCTGATTGGGTAGATGCTTACCATGACATAGCTGATAGAGCTGATGATATTAGAAAAGAGAACATGCATCTAAGAAGAAAGATCAATTCCATGCAAAATGATAAAACTCTAACTGATATAATTGCATGTCTAGAATCTGAGAATAAAAATTTGAAACTCACATGTTCTGAATTAGATGAAATCAGAAATGAGTTAAAAGCCTCTAAAGAAGACAATGAGAGGTTAGATAAAGAAGCTGATGAATGGAAGCTGAAAATTCAGAAATATGAAAGTGAGATAAAAATTGTGAATGAAAAATATCAAGCTGTCCTAAGTGTGAATACAGAACTGAAAAAATCCATTGAAGACATTCAAAAGGATAATGAGGACAAGCTTAAAGCCATTGAGAAGATGACCCAAGGTACTGACAATCTAAATGCTTTGTTAGGGTCAAAGGTCAACTTCAGAAAAGAGGGCCTAGGATTTAACTCAAGTGCAACGAAAACCTTTGGAATGAAAACTATTTCATTTGTTGCACAAAAAGAAAAATGACCTCTAATTAGCATGAATTCAAACAATTCAATGAACAAAAATGCTAATCTGAAAAAACCCAGTGCTGAGGAGAAGGGCAAACAAAAGCTGAGTGAGCCTAGTAGAGCTAGCACATCTATGCAAAATCCCAAAGCTCAGTCTCAGGTTAGGGGTCAACCTAAACAGTCATATAAACCCCATATTAAGGGTACCAAGTCTCCACTATCACCACCACCTTTGAAGAAGACCCAATACACACCTATGAATATGTCAACATGGTCCAAGGTGCAGGGGAGGCAGAATGATTTTAGAGCTGGACCCAAACATTTCCACCAACCTAGAGCCCAGTCCCACTTCTTTGCACAGTCAACCTATCCAAATAGGTCAGTATGGACTAGGACTCAAGGAAGGTCCACAGGTATTGGATATCAGGGTACACAGTCTTATAGGCATTACCCTAGAAATTGGGTTGATGGGTATGGCAATTGGACACCTAGGAATCTGAATTTCTTTAGCCAGCCTAGGAACTACTATGGCCACAACTTCATGAATGGACCCCGGCCAAGGCACTGGCAAAGAAACAACACTGTCAATAATCATGCTGGTGCAAACAATAAGAAGATAAACAACAAGAAGAAAAGGAACAACAACAGAAGGAAATCTGTAGAATCCACTGAACAAAATTCATTTAAACAAATGTGGATTCCGAAAAGTCTACTTTCTTGCTTTGCTTCAATTTCATCTGTTCTGGAGCCCAATCAGTCTTGGGTTCCAAACCTCTCTACCTAATTGTGTATGCAGGTACGCTTGGCAGCCAAGAACAACTTGTGGTACTTGGATAGCGGCTGCTCCAGGCATATGACAGGGGATAAGGCCAAGTTCTGCATGCTGACAGAGAAACAAGGAGGCCTTGTCACCTTTGGCAGCAACACAAAAGGTAAAATTATCGGATCAGGTAAGGTAGGTAAGTGTTCTTCTTGTTGCATTGAGGATGTTATGTTGGTTGAAGGCTTAGCTTATAACTTACTTAGTATCAGCCAACTATGTGATAAAGGATGCAAAGTGCTTTTTGACTCTCAATGTTGCAAGGTCTTTGAACCTAATTCCGAGACTGTTAAATTTTCTGGTAAGAGGATAAATAACACTTACATGATAGATTTAGATGATATTCAACATTCTAACCTATGCCTTACTGCTAGTACAGAAGACTTAGCATTTTTATGGCATCGTAGGTTAGGTCATGCTAGTTACACTGTTTTGCATAAACTAAATAAGCATGGCATGGTTAGAGGACTTCCTGAAGTTTCCTTCAAGAAAGAAAATAAAATCTGTGATGCATGCACTCAGTCAAAGATAACTAGAAAGTCATTTAAATCTAGAACTGAAAATCTGTCTTCTAAACCCTATGAGCTGATACACATGGACCTTTTTGGGCCAACCAGATATGTCAGCTTATCAGGGAGGAAGTATGGGTTTGTCATGGTAGATGACTTCTCTAGGTATACTTGGGTTTATTTCTTATCTCATAAGAGTGATGTATTCTCAGAATTTTAGGAGTTCTATGTTAAAATAAATCAGAAAATTAAAAATATTTTGACTGATCATGGAGGTGAGTTTGAAAACTCACAGTTTGATGAATTCTGCAGGTCAAATGGAATTAACCATAGGTACTCCTCACCAAGGACACCTGAGCAGAATGGAGTAGTGGAGAGAAGGAACAGAACCCTAGTGGAGATGGGTCCTACACTCTTGGTTGAAGGTGGTCTACCAAGGAAGTTTTGGGCTGAAGCAGTAAATACTGCATGTTATGTAATTAACAGAGCCATGGTAAGACCTTCTACCCAGAAAACACCTTATGAGATCTTAAAGGGTAAGAAACCTTCTATTGCTCATTTCAAGGTTTTTGGTTGTAAATGTTTCATTCATATTAATGATAAAAGAGACCTTGACAAATTTGAACCTAAAGGTGAACCAGGAATCTTTCTTGGTTATTCTG
Organism: Amorphophallus konjac; assembly: GCA_022559845.1. Lineage (NCBI taxonomy): Eukaryota > Viridiplantae > Streptophyta > Magnoliopsida > Alismatales > Araceae > Amorphophallus > Amorphophallus konjac. The sequence continues at coordinate 199,759,496 of CM040120.1, read as the reverse complement.
AAAATACCCGAGCATATAGAGTGTATAATCTGAATTTCAAAACTGTTGAAGAATCTCCACATATATTTTTTGATGAATCCTTATTAAAGACTGATGTTGGTCAATGCAGGAATGAAGACAGTTGTGATATTCTGAAAGAAGGAAATTATGCAGACTAATCCGAAAATGAGGAAGGAAGTGAAGAGCCTAATGAAGAAGAGCCTACAGCTCAGGGGGAGGTAAATCAAACTCATGACAATCCAATTGTTAACATTAGATATCTTAAAGATCATCCAATAGATAATGTAATTGGAAATCTACATGATCCCCCTAGGACTAGAGGCCACTTGAGAATTCAAAATGAATTGAATGCTTATGCTTTTGTTTCAAATGTTGAACCCAAGTCCATTGACTGTGCTCTCAAATATGTGCATTGGATTAATGCCATGCATGAGGAGCTCAATCAATTTGACAGGAATAAGGTGTGGCATTTGGTTCCACCTCCTGATCATGAAACAGTCATAGGGACTAAATGGGTGTTCAGAAATAAAACTGATGAATCAGGGAATATCATTAAAAATAAGGTCAGACTTGTAGCTCAGGGGTATAATCAGGAATTTGAAATTGACTTTGAAGAGTCTTTTGCCCCTGTAGCCAGGTTAGAAGCTATCAGAATATTATTGGCTTATGCATGTTCCCTAGGAATTAATCTTCAGCAGATGGATGTGAAATCTACTTTTCTAAATGGGGAAATCAGTGAGGATGTCTATGTGAGGCAGCCTCCTGGGTTTGAATGTTTAGACTTCCCCAATCATGTTTATAAACTCAAAAAGGCTCTCTATGGTTTAAAGCAAGCTTCTAGAGCTTGGTATGACAGGTTGAGTAAATTCCTCACTGACAAGAACTTCACAAGAGGTGTAGTTGATCAAACATTATTTACCAAGGTGAGTCATTCAGATATTCTTATCATTCAAATTTATGTGGATGACATTGTGTTTGGGTCAACTAACCCCAAATTGTGTAAGGAATTCTCTCAGATAATGACTAATGAGTTTGAAATGAGCTCAATGGGCGAGCTCAAACTGTTTCTTGGACTGCAGGTTAGACAAACAAAGGATGGAACTTTCATCTCTCAGTCCAAGTACATAAAGAATTTATTGAAGAAGTACAAAATAGATAACCTTAAGGAAATAGCTGCTCCAATGGGTACCTCAACCAGTTTGGATGAAGATCCTAAAGGTAAACCAGTGGATCAAAGGCTATATAGAGGTATGATCGGATCCCTTCTATATCTTACAGCATCTAGGCTTGATATTTAATTTTCAGTGTGTTTATGCTCTAGATTTCAGGCTAGTCCTAAAGAAACTCATCTTAAGGCTGTGAAAAGGATTTTTAGGTATTTGCTAGGCACCCAACGGCTAGGTCTATGGTATCCTGCTAGGTGTGAGTTAGAACTTCTAGCCTACACTGATGTAGACTATGCTGGGTGTCGAGTAGATAGAAAAATCACTAGTGGCTATTATCAATTCCTTGGTGGCTGTCTAGTATCTTGGGCATCTAAGAAGTAACACACTGTAGCTTTGTCTATAGCTGAAGTTGAATATGTTGCTGCAGGTAATTGTGCTGCCCAAGTACTATGGATCAAGCACCAACTGGATGATTATCAGATAAAATTGGGATCTATTCCAATGTTATGTGATAATACTAGTGCTATATGCCTTGCTAAAAATCCTGTTCATCATTCTAGGACTAAGCATATAGAGATAAAACACCATTTTATAAGAGATGTTGTAAATAAAAATGAAATTGAAATGAACTTCATTGAAACTGAAAAATAAATTGCTGATATTTTTACTAAGCCTCTTGGGAATGAAAGGTTCAAATTTCTTAGAAGAGAACTTGGCTTGTGTAAATTTCAGCATGATGAATAATTTTTTCAGCTGCTTTGAATAAAATTTCTGATTTGGACTTGCATCTGATAGCTTGAATAAAACTCTGTGATTGTTGAATGTTAGACTAGACCATGCATGCATGACATATTTTTTCATGACATATTATTCATTGCATATTATTTAGTTATGATTGTGTCTAAACTTTCTCTCATCTACAACCACATGCAAATAGAACAGAGCAGAGTAATGCATATTATAACAGTTGGTATCCAATTCTTGCCATTCATTTGCAAAACTGCATGCATATAGACAGGGGGAGTATTATTAGAAATTCAGAGTGGTCATCAACTTTTTTGAATTCATTCATTCTTTGGCCCTGAATGAGTTGAATCTGACATATGGTAATCTGTTAGTCAGTTCTAATTTCTAAGCAATAGAAAACAGACTTCTTCAGTTATAAGAATTTCAATTGCTTAAAGACTGACTTAATGGTTTAAATTTTATAATTTTTGGAGTTTAAAGATTGCAATCAGTAAATAAGAAAGCTGAAAATTGATAAAACTTTCAACCCTTTTCTTATTTCATGTCAGACAAAGCTACTTATATCTGAAATCTGAAAACTCATCTGAAATCATGTTAGAGAAGCTAAGTATGTGTATTGTTCTTAAACAAGTCATTCTGAAACAAATAAAGGGCAGCTAAGAAAGATATTAAAAAATATTAAAAATCAATTGAAAAATAACATTGGCAGAGCAATAACTGATAAATCACTGAGAAACTGAGTGATCCATCAAAGAAGTGGATAACACTCATGTCATGAGGTGTATCAACTATCTCTGTATAAAATGATCAAAACAGTAGGTTGGTTTCACTGAGTACCTGGGGGTAACTGGCGTCTGATAAACGTGTACCCTCACACAAAAAGGTGTAAATCAGTTTTATTGTGTTTGATCATAGACATAATGGTCCATGATGTTGAGTATCTAGGGGTATTGGCGTCTGATAAACGTATACACTTACGCAAAAAGGCAAATGGTACCTGAATGCCCTAAATGAACTAATAGTGAAAATGTTGTTCCTTCACAAGAAATTTCTTGGATGTAAATTTATTTATTTTCAATACATGAGCTGGTATCTCTTAATCATCTTTTTAATGAGTCTATGAAAGTAAGATATTTTTAAACTGAATCTCTCATGCAAATGTGATTCTGGTTTATTATTTTATCATGCACAGAAAACTTATCCATTGATTGTAGTGCATGAACTCAAAATTTTATAGTCTTTAAACCAGAATTCTATCTGAAAGTAGTTTATAACTTCATATGACTGAAGACTCTGTGCTTTAGAATGCTTATTCCTGAACTACTTGTTCAGAATGCCAGTCAGATGATATCTCTTGATCCTTCCCTTGTACTCACTTTCCCTCCTCTTTGTTGATGACAAAGGGGAGAATATTGTATGAATTCTGAATTCATTCCAGGGGAAGTGTATGCATTATGTTATGGCAAAGGGGGAGATTTTGTTAGCAGGGAGTTGCTTACATTTCGTAGCATGCATGCATAGCATCTACATAACAATCTGAATAACAAATCATGTCTTTCATCATCTGTATGATAGGTAATTGCTATTCTATATGATAGGGGGTTGCCATCATCAAAAGGGGGGAGATTGTTGTGACTCCTCTATGTTGATGATGTTGACATATGCTTTACTTCATTGGCAACACCTTGTTTTGATTGATTGGCAACTGTTTATGCTTTGATGAAATTATTCTTATCAGATTGTATGTGTGCTCTATGCACTTCACAGGTTTACACACTGCACACACACTCAAAGTCTACACATTGCACGTAGAGTCTATACACTGCATGGCTAAGTCTGAACATTGTCCATCTTATTTAGTGTCTCATGCAGCATCAGGTCTATACATTGCATTGGCTAAAGTCTGCACAACGTCCGTCTCATTTAGAGTCTAAGGAAATGTCTATACACTGGACTTGAAGTGTGTACATTGAGCGTCTCATGAAAGTTTATACAACTGTCCATCTTTTAGGGTTTCATGCAGCGTCAACGCAGTAAGTGTGTACACTGCATTGGCTAAGTCTGTAGCGTCAACGCAGTAAGTGGGTACATTGCATTAGCTAAGTCTGTACACGGTTCCCCTTCTTAGATGCGTCGACGCCCCCAGATTTCCAAGTCTATACACTCGTCTTCATGCATAGCAGAGTCCATACATTGCAGCTCATATAACTAGCAAGTCTATACATTGTTTCAGCGTCTCATGCAGTGTCTTATTTGAAGTCCATACATTGCATTGCATTGGCTAAGTGTGTACATCGTCCGTCTCATTAGAAGTCTATACATTGGAAGTATGTACATCGGACTGTTCATGCATCAACATTCAAAGTCCATACATTGGACTGTAGCATGCACGAAGGTAAGTCCATACATTGGACTGTAGCATGCATCAGTGAAGTCTGTACAGCATCATGCATTATTCTTCAAGTCCATACATTGCACTGTAGATTGCTCGAGGTGAAGTCTATACATCCATAAGTGAACTTCCAAGTCTGTACATCCACCAGTTCAACTTGCAAGTCTATACATCGGTAGCTTTATCGACGTTGCACTCGAAGTCTATACACTGATAGCTTTACCGTCGTTTCCCTTGGCAAGTCTGTACATCGCAGTTGAGTGGAAGTCTGTACAGCTGTTGTGTTGCCAAAGTCTACACATTGTGAAAGTCTGTACATCGTTCAGTTGTCTTGGCAAACTCTATACATTGTGCACTTTCAAGTCTGTACAGACTTTGCCTTGCTCAAGTCTGTACATCGCCCAGTTGGCAAGTCCATACATTGGAAGTCTATACATTCGTTTGCCTTGCATCGTTCATCAAGTCTGTACAGCCCTTTCGCTTGGCAAGTCTATACATTGTGAATGTCTATACACTCGATTGCCTTGCTTTGATCAAGTCTGTACAGAGTTTCTCTTGGCATGCCTGTACATTGTTCATGATGTCTGAACAACGAGCAAGTCTGTACATCAGACTAGTCTGCATCGGCTAAGTCCATACATTGTCCAGTGCACTGCATACATCGTTCTTGAAGTCTGTACATCAAGCTGAAGGCTGTCTAAGTCTATACATAGTCTGTCTTCCTTAGAGTCTAATGTATAACATGAAGTCTGTACATTGCACAGCATTCAAGTCTGCACATCATGCATCATATGAATTCAAGTCTGTACATTATGCATCATATGAATTCAAGTCTGTACATTGTGCAACTTTGAGTTGAAGTCCATACATCGTCAGTTGTCTGTCCAAGTTGTTACACTACCTAAGTCTATACGTTGCCTACTGAATGTTCTGCAGAGTCTGTACATTGCATTCGAGCTCACAAAGTCCATACAGTGAAGTCTATACAATGCATTCAATCTTGCAAAGTCTGTACAGGGTTTAACACTTAAACTGATGATTCTTATTTCGACTGTCTGACAAGGATTCCTTGCTGGGATTGATGACCTGGCTCGTGATCCAAGGAGGATGAGGTGCTGTGATGGTGACACGTGGAAGCAGCCCATCAAGGATGCTGCCATGTTGATGAAATTGCCTCGGATCTGGCGAATTCTCTGGGCGGGAAATGTGGAAGCCACGCGCCCTTATCCAACCTGCTGCTGATATAAAAGAGTGTCTTCGTCTTCAGATGAAGGCTGATCGATCAAAGAAGTGGCAAGTCTATGCAGTGAGAGTACAAGTCTGAAGCAGTAGAGAGCCACCGATCCACAGAGAGAAGAAAAATAGAGAAGAAGAAAAAGAGTGAAGAGAAGAAAAGAGAGATGAGTTGAGAGAGTGAGATTGAGAGAGTTTGATTGAGAGGTTGTATCTCAGACTCTTAGTTCAGATACCAGAGCTGAGCCTTTGCTCATTCGAGCTACATTCCCATTTGGGTTTTCTATTTTTATTTGCTTCTGTCTTTACTTTTCGAACTCTTGTTTCTTCAAGCTGTGAGTCAGCTGTTAGCAGAGATGCTGCCTCTGGACGGGTAAGCTGTAAACCCCTGCGGTTGCAGTGGAGGATTCCACTGGACAGGTGAAGCTGTAATCCTCAGCAGGCGAGACTTATCTCAGACAGCAAGTTGTGTTGCTCAGCGGTTTATAGGCCAAGCTGTAGTGCCCAGCAGATGCAAGCTGTACTGCGCAGCAGTAAGCCATACTCGGTTGAGTGTGGGGTGGACGTAGGTCTTTGACCGAACCACCTAAAATTCCTATGTGCCTTGTGTTTGTATGATTGTCCATGAACTGTGTGCGACTGGATCTCATGTTTATCTTCACAGCCTGATTCGTTTCTGTTCAATTATAGTATTCGGGTTAGTGATTCAGTAAAATTGCCTATATTCCGCATTAGAACCTCTTACTGGTTTTTAATTAGGCAGTAGATCTATTCACCCCCCTCTAGATCCACACTTCGTGGAGATAGACTGCGTCCATCTAACATAACAATAACAATTGACATTCATTTTGTGGAAGGCATGGTATTTAGCATTGGACATGTTATGGTGCATGTTTTGATGAGCATGTTGAGTTTTGCTTTTCTTTCGAGCAGTGTGTCCTTTTTGGTGACCACAGGAAGTGGTGGCTTCCGGTGAGCCAGAATCTTGGATTTGGGCAAACATTGATAGAATATCATTCAAACCTTGAATTTCATTTTCAAGTGAGGAAATGTGCTGTTTAGATTCAACAAGGCCCTCTTCGCATGCTGCCAATTGCTCATTGAGCATGGCGTTTACTGCTTTAAGATTTTGATTTTGTTGTTCTAAAGCATGCAAAGTTTCAGAGTGATCTTCAATGACAGATTTACCTTTTTCATGTGCAGCCAATTTTTCATGCAATTCTTCTTCAGCTTGTTCAAGTTCAATTTTCTTTTCCAACAACTCTCTATTCTCTTCTTTCAGAGAATCAATCAGTTTTTGTTGCCATTCAAGATCATCATGAAGACCAACATTTATGTTTCTCAAGAATGAACATTTTTCACATACAAAGTTAGCAGAGCATGAAACAGAATTTTTATTTTCTTCAATCAACCTCTCATCATGGATTAGCCCATCGGCCATAGTTTGATCATTAGAGATTGACTTAGGTTGGTTTTGAAGTTTTATTACAATTTCTTCCAACCTAGTGATTTCATCATGAAGATTTTTATTTTCTTCACTTAGACATGCAATGCTTTGTTTATGCGTATCTAGATCAACTGAGAGAGTGTTGTTAAGCTCTTTAAAAATAGAACACTTTTTACAAATCGAGCTTTCATTTTGGTTAATTTTCTTGAGATCCTTTTTCAAATTTTTGTTTTCTATTTTTACCTTTTTGTATTGTGTGATCAATTCATCATAGGCTTCCATAAGCTCTTCAAAAGTGAATTCCTCGGAGTCAGAGTTTACCTGTGATGAGGATGTATTGCTGGACTGTTCTGCACGATCGGCCATGAAGCATTCTTGTTCTTGTTCCTTCCCTTCATGAATTTTCACCAACTTGTCCAATACTTGCTTGGCTATGCTGCAAGAGGACACAAGATGAGTTAGTCTTAGATCAACTGCAGCTGTAATTAAGTTATATGCAAGATGATTATCATTGTGTTTGGTCTCATGTTCGACTAACCAATCAATTGACTTTGATGGCAGCTCATGAGGACCATTGTATATAAGAGTCCACAATTGTGGATCTATGGAGCTAACATAGATGAACATTCTTCCAACCCATGTAGAAAAATCCGAACCATCATAAATGGGTGGAGAAGCCATTGAAGCAAGTGTAGCATGTGAATCCATCAAAAAAACAAACACCGGGATCTTTCCCTGCAGATCGTTGGATCTGGGAATGACAGAGCGTCGCTCTGATACCATTTGTTAGGTCCCGCGAGGTGTAAACGGATCTAGAAGGGGGGGTTGAATAGATCCTATCAAAAGCTTTGGCCTATTTAAAACTCTGAGCTATCAGAAGCATGAACCACTCTTATAAAGTGAATGAATCACTTAGGGACAATGCACAGCGGAATTAAGTAGAGTGGCTCAAATGAAAAGACTTGGATTACAAGCTATGAAACGTCCACACTTCTTTAAGCACATTTGTGATCTTGAAAGAAATAAGCCTTGTAGTGCAGGGATCATAAAGCATAACACTAGAGCATGCAATAGCTTGCAACAACCGTGTGTGTGTGTGTGTGATATGTTGATTACTCAAAGTGCATATGTGTGTGAACAATCTAACCAAGTATGGAAGCACACGAACCTGTGAATGGGGTTAGAAGATATAGATCAATCACACACAATAAACAACCCACAACATAGGGATTTTTAAGGTGGTTCAGTTGCAACCCCGCAACCTACGTCCACCCCGTCACCAAAATCCGGTGAGGCTTCCTTGCTGAATCACAACTTGACTGGGGACACGCCCCAAACCATAGAACAGAGAAAACCCTCTTTCTGTCTTCCTACACACAAAGCCGGCAGGGACGGCTACACCGCAGATCGGAGAACTCCCGATTGCCTTCCTACTAACCACCGGTAGGGACGATCTTCAGTTTCAATAGATTGAATGAAATGAAGAAAGAAACAAGATGAAAATGCTCAAACAAGATATAAAGATATCCTAGAATGAATTGGATCTTGTCTGAGATTGTTGGATCTTGAATCTGTTGAGGATTTGATCTTCCTTTGATCCTTTTGAGTTGATGGAGCAGATATGGGATGTAGCTTGATCTTTCCTTTGAATCTCCTTGAGTTGATGAAGAAGAATATTGGATGTAGCTTGATCTTTTCTTGAATCTCCTTGAGTTGATGAAGAGGTGTATAGATGTAGCTTTGATCACCTTTGAGAGCCTTGAATGCTTCTTGCTTGCTTGGAGGTTTCTTGGCTTCAGATCTGAGCTTGAATCACCTTGGAAGGATGAAGAACTCCAGCCCGAAGTACTGTTCACGGAGGTGCTACAGTGCTTGCGAAATGGCCTCCCTTGAGCTCTCTTTGATTCACTTCATCAACTACATCAACTAGGGTTTCTAACCCTCTTGTATTGGTTTTATAGACTTTGAATGGTCTATAGACAAGCCCAGACCAGATCCACAAATCATGGGTGATTAGGTGACTTTTGAATTAAACAAATCCATGTTGAATGGCCCTTTTCGAAGTGGAAACAAAAGTCAACAATTGATAGCTTGGGGCTGGCGGTCGACCTACAGCTTCTGGCGGTCGACCTCTACTGAGAAATATTGTAGATTGGTGAGCCCTGGGATTTTCGGTCGACCGCTACTGGCTGGCGGTCGACTTGCAGCTGAAACCCGTGCAAGCTGGCATCTGCTGGCTGGGGCGGTCGACCGCCCCTGTGCTGGCGGTCGACCGCCAGCTGGGCAGAACCCGGGCTTGCCCGGGTCGGTCCGTTATCCGCTTCAGCTCCGTCGTTCAACTCCATTAGCAGCCCGTGCATGTTTGTGGCATCACCCTTGATAGTATAGAAGGTATCAACTGAGTCTTTAACCTTGGATTCTCTTGGCTATACTTCTTTGTGCATTTGACCTTGGCTATTGATGGATGTGTTGACTTTGTGTGCATGTATGAACTCTGTACAGACTTAACACCTTGAGCATGCATGAGCCTGTACAGACTTGCTTCATGAATGTATAGACTTGGTAGCTTGATGCACGAACACAACAGAAAGTAATGTATAGACTTTGCGTGTGAAGTAGCCGGCCAATGTATAGACTTGTGTTGCAGCCATCAACCAACGTACAGACTTGGAGTTGTGCTAGCAACCAACATATAGACTTTGTCTTGTGCAACGTACAGACTTTATTTTGTGCATGTAGCCAACGTATAGACTTCATCTGCAGCAACGTACAGACTTAATCTGCCACAACGTACAGACTTCATGTTGTGCAACGTACAGACTTTGAGTTGTGCATGCAGCCAACGTACAGACTTCATCTGCAGCAACATATAGACTTCATCTGCTGCAACGTACAGACTTTGAGTTGTGCATGCAGCCAACGTACAGACTTCGTGTTGTGCAACGTACAGACTTTGAGTTGTGCATGCAGCCAACGTACAGACTTCATCTGCAGCAACGTATAGACTTCATCTGCCGCAACGTACAGACTTTGAGTTGTGCATGCAGCCAACGTACAAACTTCATCTGCAGCAACGTATAGACTTTGTGTGCAGCAACGTATAGACTTCGAGTTGTGCAACGTACAGACTTTGAGTTGTGCATGCAGCCAATGTACAGACTTCGAGTTTGTGCTAGCAGCCAACGTATAGACTTTGAGTTTGTGCTAGCAGCCAACGTACAGACTTGCTGATGTATAGACTTGTTGGCTGTATAGACTTGCTGATGTATAGACTTGCTGGCTGTATAGACTTTCTGATGTATAGACTTGCTGCTAAAGGATGTATAGACTTGATGTGACTGTAGCAGGATGATGTATAGACTTTGAGTTGCAGGATGTATAGACTTAGTAATGAAGATGCATGGAGAATGTATAGACTTTGCATGGCAAGCTATGCAATCCAATGTATAGACTTGTTAATGGATATGCATAGAGAATGTATAGACTTTGCATGGCAAGTTATGCAATCCAATGTATAGATTTTATGTGTAGCAGCATAAGAGATGCACCAACTATATGAATGAACCAATGCAAGATATGAACAATGGTATGCACTGATGCATTGCTCATGCAGACAACCTGTTCGATGAAATGACTAACTGTTTAAACAGATGCACAATGACGTCATATGCAAACACAATGTGACTTAGTATTTGCTATCAAAAACCATGCACTGCTCATGCACACAACATGATCGATGAAATGACTGATTGCTTAAACAGATACACAATGACATCATATGCAAGCACAGTATGACGTATAGTAGTTGCTATCACCAAAACCATAACAGTAATCATGGTGCACACGTAGTCAACACATCCTTCGGTGTTTCACGCCCCTTTCTTTTTTTCCTTCTTTAGGGTTTACTTCTTGCCAAGCATTTTCACTTTCGTTCGCCCCAGTTGTGCCTTCAACGGCACGCCCTGATTGTGCCTCCAACGGCACTCCCAGTCGTGCCTTTAGCGGCACGCCCTCTTTGAACCCTTCGCCGGCGCGCCTGATCAGGCCTTCACCGGCACACCCCATCAGCCCTTCAGTGGCACGCCCTCCTGTGCCCTTCCCCGACACGGTCTTTTGGACCCTTGCCCGGCACGCCCTGGCCAAGCCTTCAGCGGCACACACTCTCGTGCCTTCCTTGCCCGGCACACTCGCCCCTCCTTCTTGCCCGGTGCACTCCCTCTTTGGCCAGTCCTAGGAGTAGTCTTCCACTCGCCGGTCCCTCTGAGTTTTCTGAGGTTTTATTAAGGTGTTGCCGCTCTCGGGCGCCCACCTCCAGTTGTCGGGTTCCACCACTCCTTGTGGGCGCGTTCCCTGTATCTCCCTTACGATCGGGTCAAGGGGAGGTGCTGCCGAATTTTTGTTAGAAACAATAACATGTTAACAAGATAAAAGAAAAAAATAACAAACAAATAAAAAAGAGAACAACGGTAAAACGCTTTAACCAAAGCAAAGGGACCGCAACCAACCCAAAGAGAACCAAATCGAACGACAACTAAACAACTTGAACATTCATCCTCATGGGAGAAAGAATGGAAGTTAATCAAGAGAAGAAAAGAAGAAACCCATGCAAACTTAATACAATCAAAAAAGAAGAAAAGAGAAGCCTTAAAAGAAACGGAGGAGGAGTGGGCTCCCCATGCCCTTCGTCGGTACGCCCCTCTAGCCACCCTTGGCTGGCACGCCCTTCGCCGGTACACCCTACAGCGCCCTTCGCCGGCACGCCCCACCCCAGCTTCCCCCAGCACGCCTCGTTTGGCCTTTCGCCGACACGCTCCCCCTGCGCTCAGCGGCACGCCTACTCCAACCCTTCAGCGGTACGCCCTCAAGCTCCTTCGACGGCACGCTCCCGTGACCCCTTCGCCGACACGCTCTCCCCTATTCAACCCTTCGCCGGCATGCTCGGCAAGGCCCTTCGCCGGTACACCTAAGAATCCTTCATCGGTATGCCTCCCATAGCCATCACACCTGCCCCTTCGCCGACACCCTTGGCCAAGCCCTTCTCCGGTACACCTCCCGCGAACCTTCAGCGGCGCACTCCCTCAACCCCCTCAGCGGTGCACCCTTCCACCTTCAGTGGCACGCTCCTTCAGCCCCCGTTTGGCCCTCCAGCGGCCCACTCTCTCTCCAGAAGAATATGTATAATAATAATAATAATAGTAATAACAATAATAATAAAATTAATAAAAATAATGATGAATAAATAAATCTGAATATATATATGAAATAAACAAAAAATGTTAAATAATAATAAACAAAAAGGGAGAGAAAATATAATAGTAATAATAATAAGCAAAACGGATAAATCATCCAGAATAAATACATAAGAGGGAAATAAGCAATAAATATATATATATATAATTTAAAATCCAGATAAAAATGGTAAAATCCACTTTGCAGCCCCGTCTCTCTCGTGACCCGGTGCTGAAGGAACAACAATGCCGCCTTTCCAGGTTGGGCCTGAGTCTTGGGAATTATCCCGAAATGGCCATGGCCCGACCTCGCCTCGGACTGACATTCCGATTAAACCGGACTCGTTTCTCAGGCCGGATCCCTTCCGAGCCACTACTAAAATTGCCGCACGCTCGGCAGACATTTGAACGGGTTCACCTCGGTTTTCGCCGCGTTTCTATTACGGACCAATGTCTGAACATGAAAAGACCCGTGAGCAACCAATATGGCCGATGGCTCCCTCCCCGACATGGTCGTGAGCCGGCATTGCTCCAGGCCGATAGCCCGTTAAATCAGATTCATTCTAATGGGATTCGTTCCCGTTCTTTCATTGAAGCTGCCGTAAACTCGCCATACATTTGTACGGGATCGTTTCCATCCACGTCGTACTTTCAATATGGGCCCTTGCCTGAACATGAAAAGGTCCGTGAGTGACCGACAAAATCGAAATAGAACGAGACGGTCCTCGCCACCCCTGGACCCCTTCCATGGGAATATCAATAAGACCTCCGTGGGCCACGCTTAGACCTCGGGTCCGTCCCAATTGTGGTCGCCGTTCGGCTCATATCCTCGGTCTACAGCCCGCTCCCTTCGAACACGTTTTCGGTTTTGGAGTCTAGTCCTGGGACTCTCCCCCATTACCCTCCGGCACCGGAAATATTAATGATGCCCGCGCAAGTCTCGTTCGGACCACGGGAGGCGCCCCCGGTATGGTCTTGACTCGATCTCACACCGGGCCAATAGATTTACCGATTTCCTGCTACACTAACCGAGATTTAACCAAATGTTTTCGGTGTCTCAGAATAATAAACTTGCCGTATCCCGACATGCATATGTTCCAGGTCCTCCCGCGACGATTACAATATTCTCAAGCCAGACTCCCATCCAAATATTAAACGGTCTCCCGAATGACCGACATGTTTCGAACGTCCGCTTCCCTAGACACAGGGCTTTTCAGCTGATTCAAGGGATATTCCCTCGTTGCCCCTTGGCATCGGAAATATTAATGACGCTCATGCAAGTCTTGTTTCGACCGCGGGGGGTCCACCGTAGTATGGTCGCAGCTTGCTCTTGCACCGGGCCAACATATTTACTGGTTTCTGACCGCTCTGACCCAGGTTTAGCCGAACATTTTCCATTCTTCTGAACAATAAATTGCCATATCCTGGCATACATATGCTCTGGTTTTCCCGCGACGATCGCGCTTTTCCCGAGCCGGACATTCGTCCGAATATTAAATGGTCAACACATGACTGACATGACCGCGAATATTTTCTTCTCACCCTCATACGGGGATTTCAATGCTTCCTAATAGACCTTTCATGCAATTAATTTCCCTGGCCATGAGGCCCTGGATCTCGGCGATTAATCAAGGGTGTTCCCTCGTGTGGGGGATGTAAATGACGTCGTGACCTTTATGGCGCGACGGGTTTTGGTCCCAACACGAACCACACAATCGTCTAACGAAGTTAGATCGAGCGCACCATGGGCTCTTCGGAGCCTGAATAAATTGTCACCTCGGTGACTGGCACGCCCACGCACTTAATAGCCTAATAAACCCACCAAATAAACCGCGCCCAAATGATACGAACAAGCGAATGAGCGCAAGCGTTTCGAAAAGTGCATCCACACCTGCTCGATCCCTTCCCACTCCTGCTCGGGGAGAGCAACCGGTACTTGTGTGTCGATAACAGTGACAGGGGGGGAGTAGACCCTGGGTGTCGGGCGGACAGCATTATGTCGGCACCCACGGTGATGGCGGCGGGCATTCTCGGGCGGCACCGGCATGACAGGTGCTGGTTGGCAGGCTGGGGTCGGTACCTCGACCCTTTCATCTCTTCGGGCCCTCCTTGGGCGGAAAGTGTTGGGTCCTGCCTGGATGGGTGCAGTGGGATGGGCCTCCTTGGGGACCCAAATTTGTCTCAATTTGGCCAGCCTGTGAGCCGGTGCAGTCTTCGGTGCCGCGGCCGGAACAGCGGGCGTCACCTTCTCTTTTATCCTCTCCAGCCCTTGGAAGGAGTTGCGGACTGGGATGGTCGGGACGATGCTGTCCGGTGTCACCTGGGACCTCTGCCCATCCAAGTGAACTCGGAGGGTCCCGACGGTCATGGATTTTCCGGAGTTAGATATGCGGCGCCCTGAGACGACGCTGGTATTGTTCCTCCAGAGCCTCCTCCGGTGAGATGCCGATCCTTGGTGGGACGGACCGGCAGTTTGGTGCAAGTGGTGCACGTTGCAGCCTAGTGTCGTTGCAGGGACGCCATTGTTGTTCTCGGCCACAGCTCAGTCGATGACAGCTTCAGTGGCCCCCGGAGTGGGAGCGTTGGTCTGGGGCTCGTCGGGTGCTTTCACATCCAGTATGTTGACAAAGGCCACCCTAAGGAAGTTGGGGAAGCCCACCGTGGGAGGGAAGCTCCCGAAGCTGAGGGGGACCGCGAGAAAGCCACCCCGAACATGGTTCTCGACGACCTGAGGGCCGCAAGTAACTACCATAGTTGGTGCCATGATGTGATTTTCCTGCATTCACGAAAGTAGCGCAATTAGTTTCACAAGAAGGGGGCCGTAGGGCCCCTAATTCCGGCAAAGGGACGAAGGGTGGATCGGTCCCACCGGGCGTGCCCGACTTGTGGATGCACTTTTTATCCAGATAGCGATCTATTCGTTTGTTTAGTAAGTGCGTGGACATGCCAGTCACCGGAGTGACAATTTATTCGGGCTTCGTGGAAGCCCATGGTGCGCTCAATCTGACTTCGTCAGACGATTATGTGGTTCGTGTCAGGACCAGATCCCGTCGTGCCATAAAGGCCACGATGTCATTTACATCCCCCATACGAGAGAACACCCTTGATTAATTGCCAAAATTAGGGGCCCTGCGGCCGAAAGGACTAATACTAACTGCGCGAGAAAGAAGCAGGAATAGATTATGTTGGTCCGCATCAGGATACGAGCCGCGGGTTATGTTGGTCACTCGTGGACCTTTTTCATGTTCGGACAGAGGTCCGTAATGGAATCACGGTGAAAGCTGAGATTAAACCCATTCAAATGTCTGTCGGATGCACGGCAATTTTAGTAGTGGCTCGGAAGGGATCTGGCCTAAGAAGTGGGTCCGATTTAATCGGAATGTCGGCCCGAGGCGAGGTCGGACCATGGCCATGTTGGGATGACTCCCAAGGCTCAGGCCCGGCCTACGAGGGCCACATTATTGTTCCTTCAGCACCGGGCCACAGGGAGAGACGGTGCTGCACTGTGGATTATTACTATTTTTATCCGGGTTACCGAATATATATATATATATATATTCATTGCTTATCTCCCTTTTATGTATTTGTTCTGAATGATTTTTTTGTTTATTATTATTATTATTATTATTATCATTATTATCTCACATTTTTGTTCATTTCTTATGTATATATTCATATTTATTTATTTATCATAAGTTTTATTAATTTATTATTATTATTATTGTTACCATTATATATTATATATATATATATTCCTAGAGAGAGAGTGGGCCGCTGGAGGGTCAAAAAGGGGGGGCTGAAGGGGCGTGTCGGCGAAGGGCGGCTAAGCTAGGCGTGCCGGCGAAGAGCGCGAGCGGATGAGCCGCTGAAGGAGGGCAGGAGTGCACCGGGTAGGGGGGTTGATAGTGTACCGGGTGGAGGTGTTGGGGTGTGCCGTGCTAGAGTGGCTGGGGAGTGCGCCAGGCAAGGGCGGCTGAAGGCGTGCCGGCGAGGGTGTCAAAGGGTGCGTCGGATAGAGATTGGGCTTGGTCGGTGCAGGTTGTGCCAAGGCTGAAGGTAGGTCGGTGCAGGTCTGGGCTGGCAGCAGGTCGGTGCAGCCTGCGGGCTGAAGTCAGTGCAGCCTTGAGCTGTAGAGGGGCAAGGTCGGTGCAGCCTGCGGGCTGAAGTCGGTGCAGCTTTGGGCTGTAGAGGGGCAAGGTTGGTGCAGCATGCGGGCTGAAGTCGGTGCAGCTTTGGGCTGTAGAGGGGCAAGGTCTATGCAGCCTACGGGCTGAAGTCGGTGCAGCTTTGGGCTGTAGAGGGGCAAGGTCGGTGCAGCCTGCGGGCTGAAGTAGGTGCAGCTGGGGCCCGGAGTCAGTGCAGGTCACGAGGACTATGCACGTGGAGAATAAGGTCCGTGCACATGTGCACCGGGCTAGGTCAAGGTCGGTGCACAAAGGCACTGGGTTAGGTCAAGGTCGGTGCACAAAGGCACCGGGTTAAGGGGTGTCGGGTTAACAGAAGGTCGGTGCACAAAGGCACCAAGAGTGAAGGGAGAGAGGGAGACGATGGGAACGCGTGAGGGAGAGAGAGAGGGTGAGCGGCTAAGAGAGAGGAGGAGAGACTGTGAGGGAAATTGAGAGAGAGACGGTGAGAGGGAGAGGGGGTGAGACGCTGGGAAAGGGTGTGCCGGGTAAGAGGAGGTGAGGGTGTGTACCGAGGAAAGGCATGCCGAGCGTGCCGCTGGGGGTTCAAGGAAGTAAGGGAGTGTGCTGTGGAGGGTTGATAAGGTGTACCGGCGAAGGCTGGAATAGGTGTGCCGGTGAAGGCCCACTCCTCCTTTACTTATTTTAAGGCTTTTCTTTTATTCTTTTCTTTGATCTTTATATAGTTTTATACAAATCTTTTCTCCCTCTTCCCCCAACCTTTTCCTTACAGATTGAGCATTTAATCCACCACATCGTCGTTTAATCCAATTCCACTCATGTTGCCCGCAGTGCCTCATTTCGGTTAGAATGTTCTATCGCCAAGCATTCCATTCGTTCGTTGTTTCTTTTTGCCTTTTAAACACATTATTATCATTTCTACCAAAAATTCGACAGCATCTCCCCTTGACCCGAGCGTAAGGGAGATAAAGGAAATGCGCCCACAAGGAGTGGCGGAACTCGTCAACTGGAGGTGGGCGCCCAAAGGCGGCAACACCTTTAATGAATCCTCGGAAAACCCGGAAGCAACGATGGATAAGGGGGAAAGAAAACCTCTAGAACTAATCAAGGGCGTGCTGGGCTGGGGAGGCCAAAGGATGTGCCGGTGAGGAGTTGCTGGGCATGCCGCTGAAGGCCCAGTAGGAGCGTGCCGGCGATGGGCATCAAAAGCATACCGGCGAAGGCTGGAATAGGGTGTACCGACGAGGGCCCAACGGAGTGTGCCGGCGAAGGGTTGCTGAAGGTGTATTGCTGGGGGCTGGGGAAGTTGAGCAAGGGAGTGAAGACTGAGGGCTAGCCGAGTGGGCTGGGGCTGAGGAGGGAAGGAAGGCCAAGGAGGGCGTTGGTGGCTGGGTGTTGAAGGGAAGAAGAGGGGCCTCTCCCTTCAGGCAAACGGGTGAGTTTAGAGGCCAGGGAGGAGGGCGTTGAGCTCGTGAGGCCCCGAGAAAATGGAAGAGTGAACTCCCTTAGGCCAAAGACTAAACGTAAGGCCATGGATCATACGGGGGAACAACATCGATGCAGAAACTCCAAAACACCGGAGAAGGAGAGAAAGTGAACAACACACCATGTATTGGCAGAAGCCAACGGAAGCCACAAGAAACCCAGGAAGGGTGATTTTTATTCACGCAGGGGAATAACCACGACCAGCCACATACATCGCAAAGCACATTCGTGCTGAAGCTAGGGGCAGGGGAGGGGAGAAGATCATGAAAATGAAAGAAGAAGAAGTAAACGGGGGGAGTGTTGGGGCCGAACAGGGTGACTCCTCCCTGCCCTTCCCCCACTCCCTCTTCTACATCATAGTTCGCTTTCCCTCTCTCACCCTCTTCCTTACTCTCTTTGTCCCGGTGGTCGTCAGGGAACCTCACGCCGGAGTCCACCCTCTTCTTTCTCTTCTCTCTTCTTCTTCCTCTAGGCAGCGTCGTTGTTGCTCTCTGTATCTCCCTGGGGTTGTCTCCTTCTCTTCTTCTTTTTCTTTTTTTTGCTCCTCGGAAGAGGAGGGCTTTTTCACCCCCAATGGCGGGAGCGTTCGAACACGGCAGCCGGAAGCGGGAAGCGACCGGTCTTGATGGGGTTTGACTTCCCCCCGTCCTCGATGTCAGTGGAGTAGCCTGTGTGGCCCAACCTCCGGCCGATACCTCGGATAGCCCACTGCGCACCGAAGATCTGTAGGGCATGGGCATGAGATTTGGTCTGTCGGACATGCCGTTGAAATGTCCGAACGTTGTGCCGCTGGCGGGCCAAACAAGCGTGTCGCTGAGAGGGCCAGAAGGGCGTGCCACTGGAAGACACGGCAAGCGTGCCGCTGAGGAGCCCAAAGGGCGTGCCGCTGAAGCGGCCTGAGGGCGTGCCGTTGAAGGGCCCACAGGGCGTGCCTCTGAAGGGGCGTGCCGCTGAAGGGCCCAAAGGGTGTGCCGCTGAAGGGCGCCAGGTGCGTGCCGCTGAAGGCCATTGGGGCGTGCCACTGAAGGGCTCAGGGGTGTGCCACTGAAGGACGCCAGGTGCGTGCCGCTGAAGGCCATTGGGGCGTGCCGCTGAAGGGCCCAAAGGGCGTGCCGCTGAAGGGGGCTAAGTGGGCAGCTCTGAGCCCATTGTGAGCTCGAGTTGTGGCCCATTTGATTGTTCTTCAAGGCCCATGGATTGTGGGGCTCTTGGTGGTTGATTTCTCTTCACTGTCATGACTCCAGAGACGGCTTCACGGTAGTGTGTATGCGTTCGGGGAGTCCGGGTGCCTCCTCTTCCACGCAGTTTCTTCAGTTGACGTTGTTGTTGATGCGGTCGGGACATACGGGCGTGCAATTTTGCATGTCTATAGGGGACTTCTAATTCAATCGGCACCACAGCCTCTGACCCGTATATGAGGGAGAATGGCGAACAGTCGGTTGGGGTTTTATAGACGGTACGATATGCCCAAAGTGCTTCGTACATCTTTTTTTCCCAGTCCTTCTTATTGGACTTGACGGTCTTTGCCAGCAACGTGCATAGCGTTTTGTTGAAGGCTTCTGCAAGTCCATTGGCTTGAGGGTTGTAGGGGGACGATGTCCTCCAGTAAATATTATATTTATCAGCTAACTGATAAACCTTCTGGTTTCTGAAATGGCTGCCATTGTCCGAGATAATTCGGCTGGGAACCCCGAACTGGAATATTATGTTCTGTCGGAAGAACCTTGCAACCAATTCTCCCGTTACTTCTCTGAGTGCTACTACCTCTGCCCATCTGGAGAAATAATCTGTAGCTACTAAGATGTATTTGCACCATGATGAAGATGTTGGCAGTGGCCCTATCACGTCCGTGCCCCATTGAGCAAACGGCCACCTCGGTATGGTGGGGTGTAGAGGCACTGGCGGTCTTCTTGACACATTGGCGTGCTCTTGACATTTCTGACAAGCCTTGGCGAACTTGCAACATTCATCAAACATAATGGGCCAATAGTAGCCCAATTTCTTTATCTCGATTTTCATTTTCGGGCCGGCCTGGTGCGCTCCAGTTGAACCCGCGTGGACTTCTTGCATCACCTGCCCAGCTTCTGCTGAAGACAAGCAACGGAGTAGAACTTTTCTTCGGGCATCCGCCATTATTCGGAACAGGATCATGTTTCTCATCTCATAAGAGTCTTTGACCCTCAAGAGCTTCATTCTTTGTTCTTTTTCTTTCGGGAGCTGCTGGTGCTGGAACCAGCGTAGGAGATGCTCTCGCCAGTCGGGCGGTTGAACCTCTTCGACAGCTGCCACTTCGCTTTCTTGTTCATCGGCCAGGACCTCTGTTACATTGGGGACTTGCCGGTGGTTGATAACTGTTATATTCAGGCCTGTGTCTGGCGGGATCGCCAAAGAACTGGCCAGCTTAGCGAGGGCATCCGCCTGAGCGTTCTGTCCTCAGTTGACATGCTTGACGCTGATGAAGTAGAATCTTGACATTAGGCGAGTTGCCAGCTGATGGTAGGGGAGGAGCTCTTGCTTTCGCACATCAAACTCTCCTTCCAGCTGTTTTATAACTAGCATGGAGTCTCCGAATGCTTCCAGCATCTGAATCCCCATGGATAGAGCAATTTGCAACCTGATTATTAGGGCTTCATACTCCGCTTCATTATTTGTGCAAGGCTTGTTTATTGAGCAAGATGTGTGCACAACTTCCCCCTCTAGAGATTTCAGGACTATGCCTGCTCCTGCTCTGACCCTAGCTGACCCAGTGGTCGAGGTGTCAATTTTGGAAGCGCCATCAAAATATAGCTACCACAAGGAGGGCTGCACTTGAGCGGCTTCCAGTGTTTCATCTTTAGGAAGCTTCGGTTCCAGCGGGCAGTCTCCTGGTATTGGGTGCTCGGCGAAGAAGTCTGCAATAGCTTGGCCCTTGATAGCCTTTTGCGACACATAGGAGATATCAAACTCCATAAGGATCACCGCCCATTTTCCCAGGCGACCCTTGAGTGCCGGCTGGGACATGATGTATTTCAGCGGGTCCTCTTTGGATACCAGGCTGATTTCATGCGACAACATATAGTGTCGAAGCTTCTTGACTGCGAAGACCAGTGCCAGACAGATCTTCTCAATGTAAGTATATTTCTCCTCAGTCCTGACCAATCTCTGACTGAGGTAGTAGAGGGCTTGTTCTTTTCCTTCTTCATTATTCTGGGCCAGTATTACCCCTAGGGAGTTGTGTGTGGCCGCTATATATAATATCAACGGCCGTCCTTTCACCGGTGCGCCCAGCACTGGAGGATTCTTCAGATAGTCTTTCAGCTTGTCAAAGGTTGTCTAGCAGTCTTCATCCCAGTAGAAGGGAACATCCTTCATCATCAATTTACGGAATGGCTGGCATCGCCCTGACAAATTGGAAATGAACCACCTGATATAAGCCAAGCAACCCTGCAGTGATCTCATCTCGGAGAGGTTCCTTGGTACAGGTAGCTCCTAAATCGCTTTGATCTTCGCGGGGTCTATCTCGATTCCCAGGTATCTGACGATGAAACCCAAGAATTTTTCACTCGATACTCCGAATGCGCATTTCATAGGGTTCATCTCCAATTCATACTATCTCAGCCTCTGAAAAATGATTCGAAGGTCCTGCAGATGGTCTTCTTTCCTTCTGGTCTTGACCACCAGATCATCTATGTCGCACTCGACCTTGTGGTAGAGCAACTCATCAAATATTTTGGTCATTGCGCGCTGATAAGTTGCGCCAGTATTCTTTAGTCCGAACGGCATCCTTTTGTAGTGATAGATGCCTTTAGGGGTTCGGAAGGTAGTGTGGACCCGATCATGCTCCGCGATCCATATCTGGTTGTAGCCAGATGACCCATCCATGAATGACAGGGCCCCATGGACGGTTGTAGCATTAATCATGACTTCCGTTATCGGCACCGGAAAGTCATCCTTGGGACAAACTTTATTCAGATCTCGGAAGTCAACACATATCTGGATCTGTCCATTCTTCTTTTTCACGGAGACGATATTCGCCAGCCACGTGGTATATTGATTTTCTTCGACAAATCCCACGTAAATGAGCTTGTCTACTTCTTTACAAATTTGAATGATGAGCTCCGGCCTCATGTGCCGCGGCGGTTGCTTCACCGGCTCGGCTTCAGGGCTGATCGCCAGCTCATGTTGCGAAACTGGAGGGCTCAGACCTGGCATTTCTCTGTAAGTCCAGGCAAAGCAGTCCCGATACTCTTGCAGCAACTGGATATACAGCTCCCGTTCTTCTGGGGATAGCTGGGCGCTGAGGAAGGTAGGCCTAGGGTCTTCCTCGCTTGCCAGGTTGACTTCTATCAGCTCGTCGGCTATAGCTTGGCCTCCATCTTCTATCTCCGGAGGTGCTGGTTGGAGGTTGACAAAATCTGGAATGCCATCTTTGGGGTCGAGGACCTCGATTTTCTCATTTGTCATCAACAAATCCTCTGGAGAGTCCTCTGCTTCACTCAATAGCAGCTGTGCAGATTGCTCTCTCAGCAAGTCCACTGTCGTTGCAGTTTCTGAGGGCGAGAGAGCAGCTTCATCCCCCGTAGATAGAGTTGTAGCCATGATAGGCTGGTTGTTGTTTATTGCCTAGCTGGGATAGACTCCTAGTCTTGTAGCAGAGGTTGAGGAGGTCTCGCCCTCTGAGGCAGTTGTATCTTCCGTAGAAGTGGCCTTTTCTTTCCTGGCAACATGTGCCTCTTGATCGGAGTCGGCTGATGCTTCCCCGATTGGCAGGAGAGGTGCCGAGGTCATCATCAGCAGGACTCTACTGGAGGGAGAGGTCCCTGCTTCCTCAACATCTTCGGCTTCGCTGCTGCTAGCCATATCAAATTTGGCTTGAAGGGCCGCCTCTTTGGGGTAGACCTGCTCCCAACATCGGCAAGGAATCACGGTCTCCACTTCTTGATTTCCGGGCTGAGCCGGCTCAGCATATTCAGCTTCCGCTAGGTATTCATCAAAAGTTGCCCCCGGTGGGCTGTCTTCAGCAGGGTAGAAGGCGGAGATGGTGTCCACCTCGTATCGCCCACTGTAGTAGTATTCTTCCAGGGTGAAGCCCAACCCCAGGTGCTGAGAGACGCGCCTCAGTTCCTTGTCCAGACTTGCAGGATGCCACATTTTCTGGTAAGCTTCTTTGTTTTTATGAGATTTATCAGAGGGGATGTGTTGCTTCTGTAACATCCTGGCCATCCGGTCGGTTGTGAACGCCAGACCTCGAACGGGAACTGACAGATTTTCCATGTCTTCGGGCAGGCAATAGTCTGTGTCTTCCCGAGTAGGGTGTTCTTCAGCCGTGTAGAACAAGCTGCTGGGCCCATCTATCTGCGCCACCTCCCAAGCTTTGAAAGGCTTGACAGTGGGGTTATCAATGTCAGGAATTGGCTTGGTGAGGCCGTCAGGGACTCCAATGTGGTCGTGCTGCTGATCGACCTGGGCTTCATTTACTTCAGGGTATATAGCTGGAGGCGCTATTCTACCCACGTCCCCGGCGACGGTGATGTGAGAGACCGCCTTGGGCTTGACATATCCGCGTGGCGGTGGTGGATACCAGCTATCGCCGGACGAGCTTTTTGATGCCCCTACAGGGGTCTTGACTTTAGGGGCCTTCTAAGATCGCTCTGCATATAGGTGAACATCTGCCAGATGACACTCGAACACTTCAAACGGGTGGGGATCAGCAAAGATCCTCTCCTCCTTCCCTTCGAGGCTGTGCTTGATGCATTGGTGGAGCGTAGAGGGCACCACCATATTTTCATGCAGTCACGGACGGCCAAGCAGCGCCTTGTACGAGGTGCGGGAGTTGATGACATGAAACTGCACCTTCGTAGTGAAATCTACCAAGGTGAGTGTGAACTCTGCCGCCCCCATTAACACTTCACATTTCTGATTAAAGCTGAAAATACGCATTTCTCTGACCATTTCGAGAGGCACGTTGAAGTGGTGCCTCTCGTAGATTCTGTAGAGCAGAATATTGACAGCTGCACCAAGATCGACCAGAATTCTATTCAGCTCCCTTCCATTCAGGTGCCCCTTCATGTACAGTGGCCTGTTGTGGCTGATGGTGGGAAGAAGCATGTCTTCTTGAGTGAAGGTCATGCTGGCTTCTGGAAGTGCTTCAGCCAAGTAGGTCTCGAAGCGAGCAGGCGTCTGTAGAGCAGTGATGATCGCATGTCGGGTCTCTTCACTCAAAGAGAGGATCTCCCAGATTATAAATCTAGAAGGGAGCCTCTTGAGTAGCTTCATTATTTGGCTCCCAGCTCAGACATTGGAAAGCTTCATCTCTTCCGCCCACTTAGGCTTGGGAGAGTCCTGATTTGCGGCCCTAGATGAACCCGCTTCATCTGCCTCGAACTCGGCACCTCTCTAGTTAGCACCAGATCCTTGCTGTTCTTCATCAGCCGCTGCAGGGCAAGCTCCATCTGCATTTGGAGCTTTGGCAGACTGTGCTGGCTGCGGGTGAACATCCCCGGGTGCAGGGTTAGCCTCCTGGCATGGTTGCTTCCCCTTAGACATCTTTACAAATTCAAGGACTGAAGGGACTACCTTGCCCCCACTCTTGCCGTAAAGGCCTTATGGAGGAGGGATCTGGACCCCCTTGACCTCCGGGGGAGGTGCCTTATAGGGCTGCTCTCCCCTGAATATAATGGTGTGGTTGGGCGGCGGCTGGCGCCCCCATTTTCAGCCTGACCGGGTTGCATGTGCAGCAGTCGCGGCTTCAGCCTTGCCTCCCTCAATAGGGGGTGTGAAGCAAATTTCCTCTTCCTCCTCCTCACCGGGCAGGTTGATGAGTGGTGAGAGGGTATTGCAGGAGACAACCTGCGCTTTATCAGCATAGCGGCCTTTCTTTTCTTCTTCTTTTGTTTCTTCTTCTTCTTTGCTTCAGCAGGCGCCTGCCCCCAGAACAGACTGTCCTCCTTATCGGATGCTGCATCAGCTTCTTCCTTTCGCTCGAGTGAGAGATGCTCCAGTTCTTGCCATGGGACATGGTCCCGCACCAGCAAGGGCTTCAATTCAGGCTGCACGTACTCATCTAGCCCTCCAATAAGGTCTTGTAGTCTGCGGATCCCAGGACTGGTTTCCTTGACCACCGGTAGCGGAGTTTGTCTCCTCCGATTGTGTGTAGGTATTCTGATGACTGCAAGTGGAGTGGTTCACACAGGTGCTACCACCGGCGGAGCAGGTCGTGGTGTGACACCACGGACATGTGCCCCCACTTTCGGGCGAGGTGCCCTCTTCTTTTTGTGCTTCGCAGGGACCTGCTTCCATCCCTGTTGTTCTTTCACGGGCTCCAAGAAATGAGTTTCATAGGTGCGTCGCGTGCTTGCTTCAGAGATCTCCTCAGGCAATGCCTGGTATAGGGAGATCATGTTGACTCCTGCCCTTCTGGGAAGGGCTTCATGCGGTTGAGGAGGGTCCACCTTGTACTCTCCCAACTCTATTTCATTTTTCTTCACCACCCCTTCGATGATGTCCTTGAAAACATAGTAGTCTTCGATTAGATGCCCCAGCATCTGGTGGTAGGGGCAGAACCTTGGACTGTCTTTTCTCTTCAGGTCCTCCGGCCTCTTCGGCTCTGCCAGGGTGACCACGCCATACTCCATTACCTAGTCCAACAGAATCCTGGTCTTGTCCTTAGAAAAGGAGTAGGCTTTCTTCATCTTATCCCTCAACGAGGGACCTTCATTGCCGTCTGCGGCTCTTGCAGGCTGTGGGGCGACCGCCTCCTCGCCTTTACCTTTGTGTTGCTCAAACACCTTGATGTCAAGAGCATTTGCTTCTTTAGGCGTCTGGTGCCGCTCCACTGCCTTGCCCTTCTGGGTTGTGCCGGTAGCTGATGTAGGGGCAGGTCTAGCCAGAAAGGCTTCCACCTCGGCCACGACATTGTTTAATCGGTCAAACGACCGTATTTTCATTCCAATCATATTTTACAGAACCTCCCTTCTGAGGTTCTGTTTGCATATTTGTACAGCGTCCTCCTGATTCGGGGGCCACTTGCACCTCATTCCGAGGTTCCTCCACTTCTTAATATAGTCGAGGGCTGTCTCATCTGCCCTCTGTCTTGTTGAATAGAGTTCGGCCACTGTGACCTCCCTCTCTATGACATGAAATCTTTCTCTGAACTTCCTCTGCATATCCGACCAGTCGCTGATCGACCCAGCCGGGAGGCTGGAGTACCATTCAAATGTGAGCCCCGTCAGCGAGGACCTGAAAAATTTTAACAGGTATGACTCGTCCGTGGCCAGGTCGCCCATGAAGATCATGTAATAAGTGACATGTTCCTTCGGGGATCCCCTCCCGTTGAACTTGTCGAACTTGGGCGGCTTGCTGATCCCAGGGGGAAGCCGTTTAGCAGCATGGTGCGACGGGTATGGTACCCGATAGGCATCAAACGTGATGTAGTCACCTTCACTTCTTTCAGCGAGCTTCAGCACGATCATCCTTTCCACCATCATCCGATTCATGACCGTGGGGTCAACTGGCTCTGGATAGAAGTGTGCCAGCTACAGGTAAGGGGTGACCAAAGTGGTCACCTGTGGAGGACGCAGCAGCGGAGGTGTCTGGTGCACCTGAGGTAGCACCAGCGGCATTTGCGGCTGCGGCTGTGGTGGCCGTTGCTGAGTTGTCGCCATGCTCGGCTCTGACGGCTGAGGCATGGTGTAGAGCGGCGGAGGGTCGACATGATGGACCGCTCCCTGGGATGATTCGCCCTAGACTTCAGGCAGCTTAGAAGCCGATGACTGCTCCGTCTTCTCCATCAGCTATTTCTTCAGCAAGTCTATCTCTTGTCGGTATCTTTGGAGCAGCATCAGGACCGACGGGTCCATAGTTGCAGAATTGGGGATGGCCCTTGTTGCTTCCCCGGACGTACCCTCAGGCATGATGTCGAGGAGGACGTCATCTTCTTCTTCCGCCGTCACTACATTGGCGGTTAAAATAGCAGCTTCATCATTCCGCTGGTGGTAGACCAGGGGTTGTTTTCCATTAGCTACCGCCAGGAGCTCCCTTGCGGCCTCTGTTCTTCGAGTATTCGGCCCCGGCCTCGCGGCTAATTGAGCCAACTCGCGGGGGTCTTCGGGAAGTCCCCCATATAGACTGAATGTGCTAGCCATATTGCAGGTGAAGACCTGCATCCTTCTTCTCTATCGATGGACCCTCCTTTTAGCTTGATCCGGAAAGGTCAACCTCTCGAACACAGAAATTCTTCTTTCTTCTTCCCGCCTAGGGGCAGTTTCATCGGCTTCGATCTCAAAGCCGTCATCATAGCCATTGTCATCAACTGACGACACCATCATCCTTTCTCCTGCATCTTCTTCATCTGCCATTGATGGGTAGTAGTCTTCATTGGCTGCGGCTGCTTGCATCAGCCGCTGCTGTCCAAGCGAGGGGTTGCCTAGTCCTCGAAAATAATTCTTGACCAGATTGGCCATCTCTTCTTGACCCCGTTCTTGATGCAGTACGTGGGACAGTTGTCGACCTCCCGCAGGAGGAATATAAGCCAACCGATCCCGGTCGACAGGTTGTCGAAATCTTCATCCCACAGCAGGGATGTTGGCTTGGCGGGCACATGTCCTGAAACTTCTGCGGCGCGGAGGGTCCGCAACCACCTCTTCTTCTTTTGGGGCCAGGACCTTTTCCTTCCTCACTTCAACTTCATCATGTGCAGGACGGCGGTGAACTGGTGCAGCCTGCTGAACAGGTTGAACCCTCTTGGGGACCCACACCTGCTTGAACTTTCTTGACCTTGGGGCTAGCTTCTCTTGGCCATAGCGGCCAGCTTCTTCTCTTTCCACCCTCCTTCCAATGAGGGCTTGGTATGAGTTGTGGACAGGGACGGCGGAGACGACCCAGTTCGGGAATATTCGTGCGTCGCATCCATTGAGGAAGACGCGCCCACCACCAACCATCATGGATTTACCGGACTGAGACAGGGATCCGGTAACCACAGCAGTGCTCCTCCGCACCTACTTGCACTGGCGACCTCCGGACTTGTTAGCAGCATTGGGGCAGGCCCTAGGGATGGCATGGTGCACTAGGCAGCTGGCGACCAAGGTTGGACTCTAGAGCGAGTCGTGGCAGCATCGAGCCTTTAGAGGCTCCATCTTCTTTGTAGCTCCCTCGATGGGCTCCGAGGGTTCCACTTCCAGCATATCCACAAAGGCTAACCCCAAGAAGTTGGGGAAGCCAATAGCAGCAGGGAAGTTGTCGAACACCGTGGGCACCGCCAGGTACGCTTGCACATGACCGGCAATGATCGAAGGGCCGAAGCCGACGCTAGTCAGTCCAGTTGTTGTCGTCATCATTCGCCTACCAAGACAAACAAACAGACGATCATCAACCTTTGAGAGGGCCTCGAAGCCCAAGTATCTCGGCAAAGAGATGAAAGGTGACACTAGTCCCACCGGACGTGCCAGACTGTTTCGATGGGATTTATTGATTTTTATTTTTTTTATTAAAAATTATTTTATTGAGTTTATTTGATTTATTTACGCGTCGATCAACCAATTAATTAACTGGTAATTAACTAACTGATTGACTGCGCATGCGTGCCAGTCACGTAAGTGACGAGTTTATTGTGCGCTCATTCTGACCCGTGTCAGGCGAGAGTGAGATTCGGTCGGGACCAGTAGTCCGTCATACCATAAAGGCTATGGCGTTAATTACATCCCCCGCGATGAGGGAAAACCTTTGATTAATTGCCAAGATAATGGGCTATTAAGGCCAGAATAAAGAATGCAAAGGATGCGAATGATCATGCAAGATATTATAATCTACCATGCACGGTTTATTAGGGGGGAACCCTCAATACGTGGCGGAGGGTATAGGTCTGAGGATATAGGTCCGAAGACCACCATCACGCATGGCAAGAGCTTCCCGTCAGGCGTTGCCCGACTTTCTGCTAATGTCATTTGATATATCGAGGGCCCGCGCACTCAAGCATACATTGATGCGGCATGAATGCTTAGACTGAAACATGATAATGAAGCCATGGAATCAGCCGATTCAGGTTTAGACAAACCAATTCACTCAATTTATTGATTACAAGGTTTATTTAATTCTATCATTAGCATTAGAAATCACCTCGGAGGCGAAGATAGGGTTGAAACGGCACGACGACGCGATTCAGAACGAAACCGGCACGGTACGCGTAGGTATAGAGCTTAAAACGGCGCGAGAACCGTAGGAATAGGTGAAACGGTGCCATGGCGTGTAGGTGTAGGGGGGAGGCCTTAAAACGGCGCGATGTAATAGGGCACGCCGTTTTAAGACGCACCATATTATGGCGCGCCGGTTGTCGGTGGCGTCAGTTTAGACCCATTTCACAGAAACTGAGGTTTTATTGGTTTATTTTTGGACTTATTAAAACATTTTGGAAGATTTTGGAAGTTAAATGAGTTAATTATTCATCAGATCGGCCCCGGGCCATCCGGAAGTCAAGTCATAGGCTCGTGCGAGGTTCATACTCGAGCGCGGCGATTGTTCCAAGTCAAGCTGGTTTATTAAGTTAGTTTATTGAACAACTTATTTAACTCATTTGAGTCAAAAATTCGGTAGCATCTCCCCGTCTCGGAGGACTTGTTGGGGAGAAGCGGGGAGTACTCACGTAGCGGAGCAACCCCTAAAAGCCGGGTGGCACAACGGCGGCCGGCAAACCCGAACGGATAGGAAAACCCCGAGGGCTAGCCTACTAGGGGCACCAAGTCCGTGGGTGGAGAGTAGACGGGTAGCGCGACTCATAACGGGAGCGAAGACCCCGAGGGCTAGCCTACGAGGGGCACGCGACCCGAGCCGGTACCACGTCTAAGTCGGGACGACCGATAGAGAGGGAAAACCCGGAGGGCCAGCCTACGAGGGGCGCCCATCTCACGGCCACCACAAGGCCCGCTAAGGGCCGTGGATTTGAGGTGTTGGGATTAACCCAATTACTGTGCACTCATTGGTCTTCGGAGATCCATTATTGGCAAATGAACTCTTGTAGACCGAGTGAGTAGGGTGAGAAATTGGGGAATGTTCCCCTCCCCGGGTCACCGAATCTCACTAACGAGATGGTATAATAGCGCCGTGGGAAAACTTGCACAGTTAGCAAACTAATGTTAATGTCTGTAGGTATGCATATATGTGCGCATATAAATGTTAACAGGTTAACGAAGCATTCACCAGGAGAAGTTTAGAAGATGAAGATGAGGAGTGTTTGGACGGCCTCATCTCCTCCTGCTCATGGTTGAGAACAGGAGGGGGGATAAGAGGACGGGCCCAAGGCCGGCCGGAGTAATGCACGTGAATATATACCTCCGACAGCGAAAACCTTTAGCGTTCGAACGGAAGAGAAACCCCAGGGATGAGGAAATGATTGTTGTAGTCCACAGAGTTGCAGGGGCGTATTCGGCGCCGGGGAAGCAAATCCGATGAACACGCATACAGGGAATTGGTCAATCGCACAACGGAAGCGAGATGACATATTACCCATTCCGGCGCCGACACTATAGCACGGCGTCGGTTCAGTGGTTGTAGGGGCTGCACACGGAGAGGGGAGAAGAAGAAACAATGCAGAATGAGAACAATATTAACCCATTCAACACCACTGATGCGTTTGTAGATTTCATTCATTCCAGAAGTGAGAAAAGAAAATACAAATTTAAACTGTGGACGCCGGCATCGTTGCTCGATTGTCGTCTATGCCAAATGAAACAAGATATTACAAGGGAGAGAAATAACAGAGATGGTGGGGGGAGACGGCTCATATCATCGCCGTTTTCCCCCTTTTCGTTTACATCACAGTAGGAGAAAGCGAAAGGAAGAATCAACGATGAAACACAACGGCGACCCACCTAAGAGTGACAGAAATAGAGATCTTCCTCTCCAGCGTCGGGAACTTTGAACAGAACAGGATGGCGGCCATGGAGGCCTCAAAAGGGAGGCTTTTCCAACAAGAAAACCCTCAGGCTCTCTCTCTGGATAATTCTTCTTTCAATTGTTCTCCCTTTTTCTAGTTGGTCGAACAAGGTGTTTTTATAGCACTAAGTTCCTCGACGCCACGGAGGGGCGCGCCGGTGAACATGGTGCTGGGGAACAGTCCTCTTCTTTGGTGTTTTGCGCGCCGTTGATGACGGTGCCGTTTTAAGGGGCGCACCGGTGAACATGGCGCCGTATTAGCCTCGTTCGGTTGTCGAAGGCTAGTCGATGAATCCGGGGATGATTCCGGAGGTCACCATTGGCCATTCCTCTCGCCGCGGTCCTTGTAAAACCTTGACGGGATGTTGACGAAGCTCTCGGCACGACATACGGCCTTAATCAGAACTCCGTGTGTGTTTGGCTTGAGCACGTGGGTTTTTTGCTGACACGGCCCTCGGCACTATGATTCGTGCTACTGGCTTGACGCGACTCATGCTCGCAGCTTCCTTGCAGGATGGTGTGACATCTGAAACAATTCCGCCTTGACTGGCGATCATTCGGCTACTAACGGACCCAATATAGCGAGAAGCCGAACCCGTGTCGGGTGATCGGGACCTTCTGCTACCAG
Organism: Amorphophallus konjac; assembly: GCA_022559845.1. Lineage (NCBI taxonomy): Eukaryota > Viridiplantae > Streptophyta > Magnoliopsida > Alismatales > Araceae > Amorphophallus > Amorphophallus konjac. The sequence continues at coordinate 199,728,122 of CM040120.1, read as the reverse complement.
GGCCTCCGGTTCCTTGTTATGAAAGGCCGATGACGTTCTTCCTCCTCGGGAGACTCTTCATTCAGGTGGCAAGCCACCGAGTAGACCGTCGTCCTTGGTCGGGCAACGGGTGTAGGGTAGCGGCACGACGGAGTCGATGCTGGATCATTAGGCAGGCTTGGGCGCACTACCGGTTGATTGTGGATTCATCTCGACTCTCCCAAGGCAAAGTCCCCGGTGTTCATTCCAGGTGACTCGAGGCTCTGGCAGCTTGAAAAGTCTTCAACAGGTTGTTCTTCATCGGCTTCTGTGCTGCAGTAGGCTGTATCATTCATCTTTGCGGCTCGATCGTCGTTCATCACATTTTGAGTGCCAACACCCAGGTGTCGGCAGTCACTCCGGCTCCCGATGGCAGTAGAAATCCCACCACGCTGCAGCCAGCAAGTGGGTGTCCCGGCCTCTGTACTGTCGGCCCGCTAAGGGAAACTCCCGGTTCGGCGGGATCCCCTGGTCGTACCCAAAGTGTCGAGCGAACCTGTGTGGGTAGTACGACTCCAAAAAGCTCGTCACAGACTGGTGCTGCGCCAATACAGCCGGCCAAGTGCTCATCACCCACTCTGTATACAACACCGCGTCCGGCTCCCGCTGATAAGGGAGGGCGCAGGCTGGCCTGCCGTTTGAAGGCAACAAGATTAGATGGGAGTCCCTCACAACGCTGTTAAAAGGAAGCCCCTCCTCGCCCCTATCGGGTAGGTAAGACAGGGCTCTCCTAGCCCCCTCCAGTTGTGCCACCGTGTCTCCGTCTGGCTATCCGGTGAAGCTAAACAGTAGGGGGGCCGCCTGGTTCGCCACTGACCCTTGAGTCACCAACCTCGAAAATAGCAGACCAGCCCACACACTGAGGTAGTGGGTCGACAAAAGCAGGTTCCTCTCACGTGGCACTGGATGCGCCGCCAGCACCCCCAGCCCCTGATACATGTTGGCCAACGCCATAGAAACTAAATCCAGCCTCCGTCCCTCCGCCAGCAGGCACGCAGGCCACAGCAACTCCACCCTTAGTAGACCGTCCTCTCCGTGCGGGACTACGAAGGTCGCCAGCCAGTACGCCAAGTACGCTGCCAAGTGCGTCACGTCCCGCAGCCCGTGGGGTTCCACCCCTCTCGCGGTGGGTATATGTACCTCGTGTACGTCTGGAACCGCAAGTCCACCTCTGTGTGCTCCTCCCACGGAGTTTGATCTCTTGTAAACTCCTGGTAGAAGCAGAAGGGCCCGTTGTAGAAGTGGCGGATCCACACATTCAGCGGCACCCTGGGAGTCTGTGCAGCTCTCTCTCTCCCAGCTAGGGCTAAATCCCTCCATGTCTTCAGTAGATATCGATAGCTGTAAGGAACTTGGTATTGTCCCAGTCCATCAGTATGGCTGCGGTGGAGGTCATCCAGCGCGACCTCCTCGTATCCCTTGCCGCTGATCGGCAGCCCAGAAATCTGAAACGGAGACCACAAGTCAAGTGACGTCTCTCCCTTAGCTGTCGCTACTGTGTTCCACCGACGGTTGAGGCGCTCTATCAACGCCTGCATGTTGTGTCTCTGAGGTCATTTGAGTCATTCTGTGGTCTCTTGGGTCATTCGACATCATTCTATAGTCATATGAGTTCTGTGGTATTCTTGATTTTGATAACTGCTTAACACTATTAGTCATTGTTGTTTATCACTCTCCATGTATTTGGTTTCATGATGCCCATTCACAACTTGCATTATATGTTCTCACATTGCATTAATACAAAGGAACATGTGGTTCTTGAATGCTCACATCAATCTTGAAACTTTGGGTTACTTGATGATCATCCATTCGTTTAAATTCATTGTCATATGAGCTTGCTCTTTTGATATGGATGGTTAATTTGGGAATGAGCTTTTCTATCCTTCTTGTTATTGAAATTCCATGAGTGTGTTTCATGGATATTTTACTTGGGGTGGTTGAGCTCTTATTTCTTGATCTTTAGCTCAGAACACTTGTGATTCAAAGTGTTCACATATAACTAATTCATGAGATTTCATATGTGTATTTCATACATTTATTATATGGATTATTGAGCTAAAGTTCTAATCCTTTTTATATGATTTTACAGGCCAAAACACTTAATATATATTCCCCAAGATCAAAGGAGTTTGATGCCACAGAGTTCGGAAGGGTTACAATGACATTTGGGGCTGAATTGTGTTAATCTGGAATTTACTGTAGCTTTAGGTCGACCGGCGGCACTGTAGCTAGGTCGACCGAATTTCCCAGAACCAAAAGGTTCGGGGTCTATGACATTCCGGTCGACCGCCCCATGAATTCCGGTCGACCGGTTTTGCTAGAGTAGAAAAGTTCTGGCTACAGCAGGTTCCGGTCGACCGGCCCATGAATTCTGGTCGACCGCCAGCCCCGATGCAGCCATGTTTGACTTAGAAATCCACCTCGTGGCCAGCCCCTTTCCATGGATTTGTTTAATCAAACCTTACCTAACTTTCCATGATTTGTGGATCTGGTCTGGAGGGTGTCCAAGGACCATTCTAAGGGTTATAAAACCAACATGAGAGGGTTAGAGACCCTAGATGATGGAGTTGATGAAGTGAATCAAGAGAGGCCATTTCGAGAGCACTGTAGCACCTCCGTGAACAGTGTTTCGGGCAGGAGTTCTTCATCCTTCCAAGGTGATTCAAGGTGAGATCTGAAGCCAAGCAACCTCCAATCAAGCAAGAAGCATTCAAGGCTTGCAAAGGTGATCAAAGCTACATCCATACACCTCTTCATCAACTCAAGGAGATTCAAAGAAGATCAAAGCTACATCCAACAATCTCTCCATCAACTCAAGGTGATTCAAGCTCATATCTCAATCCAGCAACCTCCAAGGAAGAGTAGAAGAAAGCAAGGCTAACAATGGAAATCAAAGGAGGCTGCAAGGGTGTGTTCAAGGAAGAGGAGTTCGAGTTACTGTAGCTGTGAACAGTACTCCGGGAAGAAGTTCTTCATCAAATCCTCAAGAGATTCAAGCTCCAACAAACCTCAGACAAGATCTTTTCTCTTAAGCATATTCTATATCTTGTTTGAGTGATTTCATATTTGTTCGTTTTCCATTTCATTCAAACATTTGGAATTGAGAATCGTCCCTACCGGTGGTTAGTAGGAAGGCAATCGGGAGTTCTCCGATTTGCGGTGTAGCCGTCCCTGCCGGCTTTGTGTGTAGGAAGACAGAAAGAGGGGTTTCTCTGTTCTGTGGTTTGGGGCGTGTCCCCGGGTCAAGCTGTGTGTCAGCAAGGAAGCCTCACCGGGTTTTGGTGAGGGGTGGACGTAGGTTGCGGGGTTGCAACCGAACCACCTTAAAAATCCCTGTGTTGTGGGTTGTTTATCGTGTGTGATTGATCTATATCTTCTAACCCCATTCACAGGTTCGTGTGCTTTCATACTTGGTTATATTGTTCACATACATATGTACTTTGAATGATCAACATAGCACACACACACATGTACGGTTGTTGCAGGCTATTGCATGTTCTGTGCCACTCTACTTAATTCCACTGTGCATTGTGTCTAAGTGATTCATTCACTTTATAAGAGTGGTTTAAGCTTCCGCCAGCTAAGAGTTTTTAAATAGGCCAAAGCTTGTGAAAGGATCTATTCAACCCCCCCTTCTAGATCTGTTTACACCTCACGGGACCCAACAAGTGGTATCAGAGCGAGGCTCTGTCATTCCCAGATCCAACGATCTGCAGGGAAAGATCCCGGTGTTTCTTATTTAGATGGATTCACATGCTACACTTACTTTGATGGCTTCTCCACCCATTTATGATGGTTCAAATTTTTCTACATGGGTTGGAAGAATGTTCATCTATGTTAGCTCCATAGATCCATAATTGTGGACTCTCATATACAATGGTCCTCATGAGCTGTCATCAAATTCAATTGATTGGCTAGCCGAACATGAGACCAAACATAATGATAATCATCTTGCATATAACTTAATTACAGCTGCAGTTTATCTAAGACTAACTCATCTTGTGTCCTCTTGCAGCACAGCCAAGCAAGTATTGGACAAGTTGGTTAAAATCCATGAAGGGAAGGAACAAGAACAAGAATGCTTCATGGCCGACCGTATAGAACAGTCTAGCAATGCATCTTCATCACAGGTAAACTATGACTCTGAGGAATTCACTTTTGAAGAGCTTATAGAAGCCTATGGTGAGTTGATTACTCAATACAAAAAGGTCAAATCTGAAAATAAAAATTTGAAAAAGGATCTCAAGAAAATCAACCAAAATGAAAGCTTGTTTTGTAAAAAGTGTTCTATTGTTAAAGAGCTTAACAATACTCTCTCAGTTGATCTAGATACGCATAAACAAAGCATTGCATGTCTAAGGGAAGAAAATGAAAATCTTCATGATGAAATCACTAGGTTGGAAGAAATTGTAATAAAACTTCAAAAACAACCTAAGTCAATCTCTAATGATCAAACTATGGCCGATGGGCTAATCCATGATGAGAGGTTGATTGAAGAAAATAAAAATTCTATTTCATGCTCTGCTAATTTTGTATGTGAAAAATGTTCATTCTTGAGACACATAAATGTTGGTCTTCATGATGATCTTGAATGGCAACAAAATCTGATTGATTCTTTGAAAGAAGAGAATAGAGAGTTGTTGGAAAAGAAAATTGAACTTGAACAAGCTGAAGAAGAGTTGCATGAAAAACTAGCTGCACATGAAAATGGTAAATCTGTCATTGATGATCACTCTGAAACTTTGCATGCTTTAGAACAACAAAATCAAAATCTTAAAGCAGTAAATGCCATGCTCAATGAGCAATTGGCAGCATGCGAAGAGGGCCTTGTTGAATCTAAACATCACATTTTCTCACTTGAAAATGAAATTCAAGGTTTGAATGATTTCCTGTCAATGTTTGCCCAAATCCAAGATTCTGGATCACCGGAAGCCACCACTTCCTGTGGTCACCAATTGGGGCATACTGCTCGAAAGAAAAGTAAAATTCAACATGCTCATCCAAACATGCACCATAACATGCCCAATACCAAATACCATGCCTTCCACAAAATGAATGTCAATTGTTATTATTGTGGTAAACATGGTCACACTATGCATGATTGTTTGATCTTGAGAAATGATGAGCTTAGAGCAGGACAGCAAGTGAAAGGGCAAGGAAAGAAACATGTCAACACTGGCAGAGGGCTTGCTCAACAAAATTCTGTACGGAACCACATGGAGAATCAGAAGTGTCGACATTCCTATCCAGACAGGTCGACACTCCCCATGGCCTTTAATAGAAATGCTTCTCTTTGCTGCTCTCATTGTGGTAAGTCTGGCCATACTATCCAAGAGTGCTGGCATTTGAAGGGAAAACATCACCTTCATGCCATGAAAGGTAAATCCCATGCTCACCCACAAAAGCATAATCCACATGCACACGCACATGAACATAAAAAGAAAAATCAATCTTTTGTGTGTTGTTTCTATTATGGGAAAAATGGGCATGAGATATATGATTGTCTCACAATGAAGGAGGATGATGTGATTGCCCTGAAAAAGGTGGGCCAAGATGCTAAACATGTTGCTAACCCACAAGGACCCAAGCAATCTTGGGTACCTAAAAATTCCAAATGAGAATTTTGGGTGCAGGATGCCTTGGAGCTGAACAAAGGATCATAAGGTAAATAAAAGCTCAAGGCACAGGTATGTACATAAACCTCTTAAGTTTAGTCATCTTGCATGTTCAGTCTTGACATGTAGATAGTGCATCATACGTCTGCCCAATGTCATTAGATTCTGCAAACTGAACTGCTCTTTGAAATACAAAACCCCCAAGGTGTGAGATGAACTTTTGAGCTTGATAACTTGTTTACACCATGCTTGATTTCAGCTATTTAACTCAGGAAAAATTTGTTATGCTGATGAAGTTAATGTGATGATGAGTTGCATAAGTCTATCAGCCACATGAAATTCTTGGACTTTGGTTTTGATGATGCATGTCATGGCTGCATTTTCAACTCGTTATTCATGTTAGCATTATTCAAAAGGGGGAGTCTAGCAATTGACATCATCATGTTGCATTCAGTTCAAAATCAATTGTGAATGATTTGTGTTTGCATCATCTTGTAATCACACATACCTTAATGCACATCATGTTTAGAAGACAAATGATAATGCACAATCATTTTACAGCATCTTCATTGCATTGTGCATTCACATAACTCTTAGGCTGTATAGTTCATTGTCAACCCTTGCATGTACTCAGGGGGAGTCAACATCAATCTAGCTTGAATCATTTTACATCATATCATTCTTGCATGGCCATGGTATATTAAATGTTGATGTATGGAAAGGCAGGCTATGCTTGTCTGGAAGCACTCAATATGCATGAGGTTTCACCTCCGCCAAGTACCATGCGTCACTTTCGCATATAGGCCATATAGCTAGGGGGAGCTGTCTCTTTGCAGCATTCATGCATATGTTTCATATTCATTATGTTGCATTTCATAAGTGCAAAATCATGTATTATGTTGGTTAAAGCATTTCATATTTCATAAGGTCAACCCCTGCATGGGTCAAGTAAACCTCTCATTGACATTCGTCATTCTATGTGACTGCAAACATCACTCCTTGCATGCTTTCATTGCATATTCATAGGGGGAGTCGTGTTGTTCTTCTTGGTTCATTCGTCCTTTTTGCATCTGAACCTTAATGGTCTCCAGTGTGATAATAAGTTCAAGAGACAGACATCACTATAGTGTAAGAGCTTTCTATTATATGAACTGATGATTGCCCATTCAATGAAAAATGGTTCAGATTTAATGATTTCCTTGAAGTTCTGATATTTCTTTTGAAATCATCTATGTTCTGTGGATTTAATAGCCCTTAACTAGAGATTGCATATTATGCTTTGAATGACTACCCTGATATCTGAAATTTCAGACTTCATGACACTCTTGGTGATACTCTAGAGTTTAGTATTGTTTCTAAACATCTTGATGAGCTGGAATTCTTGAAAATCAATTTGCAGAGCAATGATAGTGTTGCACGGAGAAATATATCACGTCATCAAATCAAGTGACGAACGATATGTCATGATGTGCCTCTGTTATCTCTGTCTTAATTACTTTTGGACTCTAGACAGAGCACTAGCATAATTGCTGAGAAATATATCTTCTCATCACCGAAATGAGATTGGATATGTCATGACGCGACTTTGCTATCTCTGTTCATTCTGAAGCATTACAGTCAGTCTTGCCAAACACCTAGGGATACTAGCGTCTAAACAACGTGTATTCTTATGGCTAGGAGGCCTGTACTAGACTTGATTGCTCGTAAAATATGAGTCATGTGCCTTCAAATACTAAAGATATTGAAAATCAAAATATGAAACCTCTTGCTTCTATTTTAAAATTCCATGCTTTAGTCATGCTTGTTTAGCCTCAATACTAGTTTTTGTGCTATTTCCTTTGTGGTTCTTGATTATGGATGTATAAGACAAGGGAAGGTTAAACATTGTCATGATATGTGCTTCTGGTTCATTTCTATTAAACCATGGATGTCGATGCCTTTCGAACTCTATTGATGATCTTGGTTTTCATTAGCTTTGAACCATATATGTTGCTCACAGTCTGTTTCAGGTTTGCATATAATGGCTTGCTCTTCCACTACCATTCCACTCTGATCTCTAGGACCTTTGTCAACCACTGTGCCGTATCCCTCCTTTGTGCTATTGGCAAAGGGGGAGAATGTCTTGTTGTGAGTCCTTGCTATGGACTTGGGAGAAAGGGGGAGAGTGCATTGTGGATATGGGAGAATCCAAGGGGGAGAGAACCTTCATTTATCATGAGGGTTTATGCATAGCATTCATACACTTTACTTCTCCATGCACTTGTATATCCATGCATACATATTTTACCTTCATCTGCCATATCTATATAAATCATTCAGGCTGCCATGATTACATCACCATACTACACAAGTGGTATATTCTAACAAGTGGTATCATCTTGATGCACCTTTCAAGTCGTCTCCAAAATCATTGGTGTCCTCTGTCAAATGATATCACATTGCTTTCTCATTCATTGGCATATGGCATGAGTCCTAGCATCATTGGCATCATATTTTCATGCAATAGGGTGGCATGCATGTATTGACTTCATACAATTGTAGCTTGCATCTATCATTTCCATGCATTGCTTAGCAAATCCAAAAAAATCTAAAAACTAGAAAACCACTAAAAATCTGCAAAATTTGAAATCAAAATTTGCTCCTTGGCTGCTCTACCCATCTCCTCTTTGAGGAATTGAATCATGCTGCTGTGGCTCCACCTCTCACACTTACTTTGTCTTTGCCAAGTCACGGGACACCACCATGTTCGATACCTCCATATCATTCATTGGTCTCAGTCCTATAACTGGCTTTCCACAATTGGTTGTTCTCTTTGGTTATTTTGTCAATCTTAATAAGTGTACATCCATTGGCATGTATTTCCACATCATTTTGTGTGCGTCATTAATGTGCGTCTCTCTTTCTCTTTTCTGGATCTTTTGATGTTGTCAAAGGGGGAGAAGATTATGTGAGTCATTCATCAAAGAAGATTATGTGAGTCATTCATCAAAGAAGATTATGTGAGTCATTCATCAAAGGATGTGGTAAGGTAAGAAGGTAAGATTATGTGAAGTCCTTACTCAATGCATGTGGTGAATGTGGTAAGATTCCTCTTCTTATTCTTCAGACTCATAGTTGCCCTGTGAGTTTATAATGACTCATAGTTCAGAATGACTCATAGTTGCCATCATCAAAAAGGGGGAGAATGTTGTGTCTCTGAGGTCATTTGAGTCATTCTGTGGTCTCTTGGGTCATTCGACATCATTCTATAGTCATATGAGTTCTGTGGTATTCTTGGTTTTGATAACTGCTTAACACTATTAGTCATTATTGTTTATCACTCTCCATGTATTTGGTTTCATGATGCCCATTCACAACTTGCATTATATGTTCTCACATTGCATTAATACCAAGGAACATGTGGTTCTTGAATGCTCACATCAATCTTGAAACTTTGGGTTACTTGATGATCATCCATTCGTTTAAATTCATTGTCATATGAACTTGCTCTTTTGATATGGATGGTTAATTTGGGAATGAGCTTTTCTATCCTTCTTGTTATTGAAATTCCATGAGTGTGTTTCATGGATATTTTACTTGGGGTGGTTGAGCTCTTATTTCTTGATCTTTAGCTCAGAACACTTGTGATTCAAAGTGTTCACATATAACTAATTCATGAGATTTCATATGTGTATTTCATACATTTATTATATGGATTATTGAGCTAAAGTTCTAATCCTTTTTATATGATTTTGCAGGCCAAAACACTCAATATATATTCCCCAAGATCAAAGGAGTTTGATGCCACAGAGTTCGGAAGGGTTACAATGACATTTGGGGCTGAATTGTGTTAATCTGGAATTTACTGTAGCTTTAGGTCGACCGGCGGCACTGTAGCTAGGTCGACCGAATTTCCCAGAACCAAAAGGTTCGGGGTCTATGACATTCCGGTCGACCGCCCCATGAATTCCGGTCGACCGGTTTTGCCAGAGCCGAAAAGTTCTGGCTGCAGCAGGTTCCGGTCGACCGGCCTATGAATTCTGGTCGACCGCCAGCCCCGATGCAGCCATGTTTGACTTCAAAATCCACCTCGTGGCCAGCCCCTTTCCATGGATTTGTTTAATCAAACCTTACCTAACTTCCCATGATTTGTGGATCTGGTCTGGAGGGTGTCCAAGGACCATTCCAAGGGTTATAAAACCAACATGAGAGGGTTAGAGACCCTAGATGATGGAGTTGATGAAGTGAATCAAGGGAGGCCATTTCGAGAGCACTGTAGCACCTCCGTGAACAGTGTTTCGGGCAGGAGTTCTTCATCCTTCCAAGGTGATTCAAGGTGAGATCTGAAGCCAAGCAACCTCCAATCAAGCAAGAAGCATTCAAGGCTTGCAAAGGTGATCAAAGCTACATCCATACACCTCTTCATCAACTCAAGGAGATTCAAAGAAGATCAAAGCTACATCCAACAATCTCTCCATCAACTCAAGGTGATTCAAACTCATATCTCAATCCAGCAACCTCCAAGGAAGAGTAGAAGAAAGCAAGGCTAACAAGGGAAATCAAAGGAGGCTGCAAGGGTGTGTTCAAGGAAGAGGAGTTCGAGTTACTGTAGCTGTGAACAGTACTCCGGGAAGAAGTTCTTCATCAAATCCTCAAGAGATTCAAGCTCCAACAAACCTCAGACAAGATCTTTTCTCTTAAGCATATTCTATATCTTGTTTGAGTGGTTTCATATTTGTTCATTTTTCATTTCATTCAAACATTTGGAATTGAGAATCGTCCCTACCGGTGGTTAGTAGGAAGGCAATCGGGAGTTCTCCGATTTGCGGTGTAGCCGTCCCTGCCGGCTTTGTGTGTAGGAAGATAGAAAGAGGGGTTTCTCTGTTCTGTGGTTTGGGGCGTGTCCCCGGGTCAAGCTGTGTGTCAGCAAGGAAGCCTCACCGGGTTTTGGTGAGGGGTGGACGTAGGTTGCGGGGTTGCAACCGAACCACCTTAAAAATCCCTGTGTTGTGGGTTGTTTATCGTGTGTGATTGATCTATATCTTCTAACCCCATTCACAGGTTCGTGTGCTTTCATACTTGGTTATATTGTTCACACACATATGTACTTTGAATGATCAACATAGAACACACACACATGTACGGTTGTTGCAAGCTATTGCATGTTCTGTGCCACTCTACTTAATTCCACTGTGCATTGTGTCTAAGTGATTCATTCACTTTATAAGAGTGGTTTAAGCTTCCGCCAGTTAAGAGTTTTTAAATAGGCCAAAGCTTGTGAAAGGATCTATTCAACCCCCCCTTCTAGATCCGTTTACACCTCACGGGACCCAACACTGCAGAAGCCCCGTGTAGCAAGGATGCCCGCACAAAGTTGCAGTAACGACATATCTGATGTCGGTCCCATCCAGTAGCGCCCGGTAGTGGTGCACAATCCCCATCAGCCACTCAGTAGCTCCCTGGTGGTATTTGTGAGAAGGAATCATCGCCCAGCGGTCATACCAGCTAACAACAGTCTACCGCACAACCCCGGCCAGAAGGCTGTGGTCATCATAGCCTTCCCCAGCATGCTGCAACCCTGATGGCTCCAACGCCAACCCTGTAGTGCCCTCTATCTCAGCCCGGTGGTGGCCGTGCAGGTCCCAGGAGGCAGGACCCATCACCCTGACACGGACCCCAAACTGGTCCGCCCTGTTGAAGAAACCCAGGCACTCAGCACTAGGAAACTGACACTACCTCTATTAGTCTCTAGAAAAACTTGAGAAGCCACAGAGAGCGACCTTGTGCAGGCTATCCCTGCCGACTAAAATCACCCACTCCAGTCGGCGGCGTGCTCCAGCAACTCAAGAGTCTCCCTCCTCCATGCCAGATGGAACGTAGCTCCTAACGAACTGAAACAGGTGGCGGTCTAGTGGGAACCCTACCGGATAGCCTTCGCTGTGGTTGTAGGTGTAGATCCCGCCCACCTCTAAGATCCGGGCCAACTCTACGGCCCCAACTCCGCTTGCCTGCTCACCAATGGGGCCCTCAGCTATCATCGTGTGCCCCGAGTCGAGCTGATCCATGCTAGCTGCAGTGATGATTGGCGGGCCCAAGGGAGGCATGGGCCGCTCAGTCCTCCTCACCCAGTGATCCTCCTCCTGGGCCACACGCCTCGGGACCCGCTCATCTCGACCAAATCGTGCCATAGCTGTAAGACAAATCACACAGAAATGGTCAGCACACCAGAAAGTCAATATACACAATGCAACAAAATAAAGGCATATGAAGTGTCAAAATACAACTACAACAACCAAGAATGAGGAGCTCACGGGCCGTACACCCTCGTCTCCATCTCCGACGTACACCCCGTGGGGGGCATTTGTTGTACCCAGATAATTTCCTAGCAAAATATTAAAGGATAAGGGTTCGGGAATATCCCCAAACACCTTTAAGGCTTGGCCTACTAATGGGGACATGAAATCAAGGCCACTAACATTTTTTTTGTATTTATGTCCTTGATCAATTGTATGGCAATTATAAGCCAATGTGTTAGTCCTTAGGAATTAGTGGGTTTCTGTGTAAAAGGCCATGTAAGCCCGGCGGGATCCCCACCCTCTCTCTCATTGGGCCAAGTGGCATCTAGGGCCCACAGGGCTGGTCTTTGGTCCAAGGGAGAACTTGGACCAAGAAGCCAATTCCATTTTGTCCACTAGAGGAGGGCACCCCTTTCCTTTACCCATTTTTATATATTTCTTTTGACCACATGGGAGAATAATCTCCTATCCCTTATTTGCCCCTCCCTAACCCTAGATCTGGGGTTAATTAGGTCTTTTAGTTAGAGTTATATAACCCTTGTATTTTGTGATTTCCATAGAATTAATGAAAGAAAAAAGCATTTTGGTCCAAGCAAGCCCAAGGGCGCCCTTCCTCTCTCCTCTTCCACCCCTTTGCAGTTGAGAAAGCTCTCCTTCTTGAGGTGAGAAGCCTCCTTATCAGTCCTCTATTGGGTGAGAAGCTCAGCACTGCCGCCGCCGTTGCCATCGAGCCACCGTCATACCACCACTGCCATACCGTCTCCGATCTGTCCACCTCTGGACAGTAGCCTATAGTTATATTTATCCCGCCCAATCCATAGATCTGATTAATCTAAAAATTTGAGGGTGAGTACCTCCCGTGGTTTCCCCTTACCAAAAAAATTCCCAAGTCAATCCACCTTCATTTGCTCCCCGTTCCATTTAAATCTTCCAGATCTACACAATATGTCCCTATGCAGATCCACCTTCTAGCAACCCACCATTTCGTGTCTTTCACTCCCTTCCCAATTTCAGATCAACCTGAAATTTGGACTGGGACTTTTATCCACCAAACACCCTCTCCAAATTTTTTTAATGATTTTAGGAGTTTGTTTACCCCTCTTAAAAATCTCTATTAAAACCGGATTCTGTTCTGCCCCCTACAGTCCAGATCTGACCTCCCCTGCCATAAAATCCTTTCCACCCTTCAAACCACCTCCACAAATTACCAAAAAATTTGTGCGTGACTCTCACGTCCCCCTGTCTCATCCATAAAATTTTCAAGTCCCAAATCCACCATTTACCACTCAGTCAAACCTCATTATCAGGCAGATCCCAGTCTGCCCAGTCTATTCTGAGTCAGTGAGTTTACCTGTTCAAAATTCCACCACGGCAAATACAGAAATAGGAAAATTCCTGTAACACCAGGTTCTCTTAAATCTGAGAAAGATCTTCGCAACGGCACTGATTTCGTATCGATCTGACATTGAATCTGACTGCAACAATTTTTCTCGCCAGGTCGCATGGCTCTGAAACTGCAGAGCAGGTTCAGGATAGCAAACAACAATGCCTCACAAATCATGCTGCCTCGCCTTCCACAAGGCGATCTAGGATGATCGCCTCATAGGGATCGTTCCTCCAGGAGTCCTCTTTGCAACGGTACAACTTTCTACCCGATCGGCCCTCCGACCGGAGCGTTATCAGCCACATCGCCAGCACGCGCAGTCTAGCCAGCACCGAGTAGCTACACGTTGGCATCGACGAAGCTGCCTCAAAAAGCCGCCCGTCAACCCGAGCTTGATACTCCCGGGTCGCACGTGTAGCCCTTTACCTCCCTATTTGGTGATGGGGACATCGAAGCAAGACCGTCCACATTTTATTTGCATTTATGTCCTTTCATATTTGTATGTATACCCTTGTGTTAAATGGGTACGCAATTGTATGTCTTAGTGGGTTTATATGCAAAATTTCAGTAGGCCCAAGCAAGGGGGCCCCCAGCCCTTCCCCATTGGGCCACCTAAGCCATGTGGGGCTGGTCAACCATCCTAGGTGGCCATCTAGAAGGGTTGAATGTCAATATGCCACATGGGGGACAAGTGGATTTCAAAATCCAAAGTTGGCCACCTACCACCTCCCCCTTGGTCAAGGGGGCGCCCCCCTCCATTAGAATTAATTAGGATTTTTTTTTATTTTGTTTGGACCAAATATGAAGTCCCTTAAATGCCCCTCCAGATCCTAGATCTAATGGTATTCATGGTCTTTTCCCATTTATTACATATAGCATGTATTTCTCATTTTGTGTAATTAATGAGTAGAAAAAAATGTTGAATGCCAAGAGCTTCTTGCGCCCCTGCCCTCTCCCTCTGATTTCTCTCTTCATCCTCTGCAATTCTAGAGTAGTTATCTCTTCTATCGCCTCCCCTCTACTTGCGGAATCAATCTTTGGTGTCGCCGCCGCCGTTCGTGCCGCCGTTGTGCTGCCACGAAGCCGTCACTGCAGTTCTGTCCATCCAAGATAGATCCCTCTTCCACGAATTCCTGCTCTCAGATCCGAGATCTTCTTGATCTGGGATTTTTAGGGTGTGTTCTAGGGGTTCCCACCATCCTCTTAAAAAATTGGTTTGGCCTCTAGTCTCAGAAATCCATTTTTACATTTTCATCCAACCTTTCATTCCAGTTCTGCCATGTTTCTATCTACAGTGACAGCAACCCTGAGTTTTCCATCTCCCGACCACTTTTTGATTTTTCCAAGAGCTCCCAAATTTATTGAAAGTTCTGTCCACCTCCCCCTATCACCACGAATTTTCTTGATGTTTCTTCAGCCCTCCACATATTTTCTAAAATTCACCCAATTTCCCAAATCTGTTCTGTCTGCCTCAGTCCAGATCCGACTCTTTGCCAGTATAAACTCTTTAGAAAATCCAAACTTCCATATCTTCCAGATATAAAAATATCCCTGGTTTCCTCTCTTGAACCTCTACAACGTTTCTGAAGAACCCAACTTCAGATTCGGAGGTCTACCTACCGGTTAACACCAACTCTCAGGAAAATCAGTTTCTGCCTAAGCAGATCTGAAATGGGGAACAACAGCCTTCAAAATTCGTCCACCAAAAATACAAAGCTGGTGATTTTTTTGTGATCCCATAGGGTCGAAGCACTTCGAAGCAGCTTTCCAATGGCGCTGGTTTCGTCATATTCTGACATCGGTGTTGGTCGCAACAAGCGATATCGCCGGGTCGCACGCCTGAAAACAGCAAGTGCAGGTCCGTGGCCGTAAAGTCCGATGGGTGACGATCGGAGCCGTCCGGCTTCCGACTGTAGACACGCCAAAATTGACGCTATGTTGAGTAGATCTCATGTCACCATATGACGCCCCAAAGCGAACTTCGATATTGATTTAAAATGAAGTTTTTCTATTTTTTATGAATTAATTGTGATTTCTTGATTTTTTTCTTGGGTAATTGGAATTAACGCCCTAATCAGGGGCGCTATTTAAATTGATGGCCTGGCCAAGGGCGCCTCTTTAATAAATGGACGACTACCAATACAGGCGTCATTTTCTGGATTTACTGGAAATTACGGATCGCAAGGAAAATGAAAATTGAAGAATTGACGTCTGTCTTGAAGACGTTGATTATTTGACGTCCGTATGACAGGCGTCAGTTCATCATTTTAAATAAGGAAAGGTAATTGTTTCTATAATTAAATCCAGGAATTGACGACTTTATGGGTGTCGTTATTTTAATTAACGCCTTTTATCGTGTCGTCATTTTTAATTAACGCCCTTCAAGGGGTCGTCATTTTCAATTTCGTCTCCCTTTTGCCTCCTTCTTTCCAATAATGATTCTTTCCCCATTTTAAACCTTGTGTTCGACTGGGAAGAGTGTTTCTTGATGGAGGATCATTACCTTGTTTTAATCCTTATTTTGCAAGGATATTTGGCCCTATAAATACCCCTCCCGACTCTCTTCGCGCGAGAGAGGCAAGAGAGGAAAAGGGAGCAAAAATAGAGGGATGCGAGTTAGCAACAGCATAGATTTAGAAGAGAGTTGTGTCTTACACTCCTATGGCGGGGGGGATGAATGCTCTCTTCTAGATTCGTGGCCGTGCTCGGCCTCATTGCTATAAAGCATTCCCAGATAGGGGCAGCAGGAAGCTGGAATGGGCCAGGGCATTGCACCATGGACTTGGACCCTCCTAGAGCCGGGCGGGATGTCGCCCTTCTTCTTATTCTCTTGATCGGCAACGCTTGCCAACTTTTCTTCTTGTCTGTTCTTTTCTTCTCTTCTCTTCTCTTTTTGGTATAATAGACCAAGGTGGGTGCGCAGGAGAGCGCTCACCCCCTCAAGGAGGGGATGAGTGGTTCGCTCCACCGCATCAATCCCATAGTGGTAATCTTTGTTCAGCACCGGTCTCGACGGATATGGCCGTACCACCCTCTCTTGCCGATTCTTTCTCTTCCCTTTTTGTTTCTTTCTTCTTTCTTCTTCTCTTTTCTTTCCTTTTCTTTTCTTCTATTCTTCTATTCTTCTTTTCATCTTTTTTTTCTTCTTTTTTTTTTTTGCGGAAAGGGGATTTGATTTCCCCTCCCTCTCCTCTTTTCCTCTTCTCTTTTTTTTAGTGGCCTTCATGACTACTGGAAGCTGCATATGCCTCGGAGTAGCGTCCTCGAGACCCTAAAGATAATTGCGCCTAATCCGGCTTTTCTCCCCATAGGGTTGGCAAAGATAACACCTGCAATTCATCAAAGCAGGCAAACATCGTTTATTAGGAGGCCATGAGGCCCCGAATCCCGGCGAAGAGATGAAGGGTGGTTTCAGTCCCACCGGGCGTGCCAGACTTGTGGACGCACTTTTTATCTAACATCGTTGTTTATTTGTTTATTGGCATTTATTAAGTGCGTGGGTGTGCCAGTCACAAAGTGACGATTTATTGTGCGCTCGATCTGACTAATCAGACGATTGTGTAGTTCGTGTCGGGACCGGAACCCGCCGCGCCATAAAGGTCACGACGTCATTTACATCCCCTATATGAGGGAACACCCTTGATTAATCGCCGAGATTCAGGGCCTCATGGCCAGGAAATTAATTGCATGAAAGGTATATTAGAAGGTATTGAAATCATCGTGCGAGGGCGAGAAGAAAACCATTCGCGGTCATGTCGGTCGTGTGCTGACCATTTAATGTTCGGACGAATGTCCGGCTCGAGGAAAGCGCGATCGTCGCGGGAAATCCGGAGCATGTGTATGCCGAGATACGGCGAATTTATTGTTCAGAAGAACAGAAAGCGTTCGGCTAAATCTCGGTTAGAGCAGTCAAAAGCCCGGTAAATCTGTTGGCCCGGTGCAAGAGCAAGCTGCGACCATACTGCGGTGGGCCCCCCCCGCGGTCGAAGTTTGACTCGCGTGAGCGTCATTAATGTTTCCGGTGCCAAGGGGGAATGTGGAAATATCCCTTGAATTAGCTGGAAAGCCCTATGTCTTGGGAAGCGAACGTTCGAAACATATCGGTCACTCGAGGGACCATTCGGCATTCGGGCGGGTGTCCGGCTTGAAGATATCGCAATCGTCGCGGGAAGACCCGGAACGTATGTATGCCGGGATACGGCAAATATATTATTCCGAGGCACTGAAAGCATTCGGTTAAACCTCGGTTAGCGTAGCAGGAAACCAATGAATTTGTTGGCCCGGTGCAAGATCGAGTCAGGACCATGCCGGGGGCGCCTCCCGCGGTCCAAACGGGGCTTGCGTGGGCATCATTATTGTTTTCGGTGCCGGAGGGCAACGGGGAAGAGTCCCGGGACTGGATCCCAAAATCAAAACGTGTCCGAAGAGAGCGAGCTATAGGCCGAGGATATGGGTGAGACAACGACCATAATTGGGATAGACCCAAGGTCTAAGCATAACCCATGAAGGCCTCATTGATGTTCCCATGCGGAGGGTCCAGGGATGACGAGAGCCGCCTCATTCCGTTCGGATTTTGTCGGTCATACACAGGCCATTTTATGTTCGGACAAAGGTCCGTATAGAAAACAAGACGGCGACGGGTGCGAGTCCGTGCAAATGTCTGCCGTGAGTACGGCAAGTTTAATGCAAGCGCGGGATTAGATCCGGGCATATATGCCGGTCACTAATGGACCATTCATTATTCGGACGGAGGTCCGTATTAGTAGCGTCGAGGACGACGATAAAATCATGCGGATGTCTGCCGTAGGTGCGGCAAGTTTAATGTGGGTGCGGGATCGGATCCCGATGAAGACGGGTCGAGCTAACAAACTATCGGCCCGGGATAAGTTCGGATCATGGTCACGTCCGGGTGGGGGCTCCCGAGATCCAAGTCCGATCTAGTGGGGCATCATTACTTTTCTCTTCACCAAACCATACGAATGTCTGCCGTGAGTATGGCAAGTTTGATGCAGGTGCGGGATTAAATCCCGGTATATATATGTCGGTCACTAATGGACCATTTCTTATTCGGATAGAAGTTCGTGTTTGTAACATAAAAGACGGTGAAAAAACCGTACGAATGTCTGCCGCAGATACGTCAAGGTTAATGTGGATGCGGGATTGGATCCCGATAGAGGTGAGTCAAGCTGATGATCTATTGGCCCGAGGTGGTTACGGACTATGGCCATATCGGGGTTTCCGAGGACCACGTCTGATGCCACGGGGCGTCATTACTTTTCTCTTCACGCATGGTCCGGGGAAGTGAGTCATTAGGTGTGGAGCCCGAACTCGCCATCGTGCGCCCTCGCACGCGGATCGACCTGCGCGGTCAGGTCGCGGGGATCGACCTGCCCGGTCAGGTCGCGGGGGTCAAGGGGGCAGCGCCCCCGGAACAAAAATTTGATTATAAGAGGGGTGATATCGTCTATTCACCCATGGGTGTTTTACACTCTTTTATTTCAATTGTTAACTCATGTTGTTTGTTTTCATGAAAGTGGCTTTTATTCTGTTCAATTTTTTTATTTATTAGTTTAGGTATCTTCTTTTATTTGGTTAATCACCCTTTCTCTTTTAGGCACGCCGGTTTAAGGGATGCAAAGAGGGGAGCGTGCCGGTTAATGGAAGCCCAAGAGGGCATGCCGGAATAGGTGGTGCAAAGTTTGGGCGCGCCGGTTTAAGTGGGATCCAAGGGGAGAGGGGCGTGCCGGAATAGGCTCAATGAGGGGGCGCGCCGGTTTAATGGGTGCAAGAAGAGGGGCGCGCCGGATAAGGGAGCAAGGGGGGGCGCGCCGGATTAGGTGATGCCAAGGGCACTATTCATTCCAAGATTTGGAAAGTAAATTTGAGTGTGGGGCTAAACCGGCGCGGGGGGGTAGCGCGCCGGATTAGCCCGCGCCGGATTAGGACCGTGCCGGATTAGGACCGCGTCGGATTAAACTCTGTGGGTTTTATTTCATTCTTGTTGTGCTCTGTTTCTTCTTTATTTCAACTGCAAGTTAATTTGTTGATTGATTTGTGTTATGTTTGTGGGGAGAAAGTTTAAGTGTTTTAATTGTTTATTAAGGTGGATTAGCATGAAGATTCGAGTGTTTTATTAGAAGAGTTTGTTGCAGGACAGTTTAGTTTACTTTGGAGGCAGCTTCAGGGTTGGGCAGTTCTTGGCAGGAAGGAGTCCAACTAGTTCATTTATTCCTGGCGAGAATTGGGCAGCACCTCCCCCGGACTGAAGCTTGCCAGAGAAGAATGGGGAACACCAAACGGATTACTCCGGGGTGAACCTCAAAACTCGGAGTAAGGCCTCTGTTAACCCATAAGTGCACGCGGAGACTCGAGGACAAGCCTTCAAGAGTTCCAGCAGCTTACAGGTGATGATTTTATGGGCGGGACGAATGTGTGCCACGAGAGGCTTTAGATGTTCATCCCTTCGATGGGTTCCCCTGAAGGCCGTGCCTCAGGGAGGCAGGTCTCCAAGGTCCCTGGATGACAAAAGAACCGGGGGAAAGGGGAGGAGATCAAAGCAGTAGAACACTACTCATGCCCATCAAAAATCATTCCTTTTATTCATCCGCAAGGGAAAGGGGGAAAAGAGATACAGGAGGGGATCTACCCCGAAGCAAGGAAAACACATCAGAGAAAGAGGAAAGAAATACATCGGTGGGGGAAGGGGAACGGAGCACAAGCTCCTCCCCCTCCGAGCTCACCTCTCACTCTCACTCTCCTCTCTTCTCTTCTCTTCTCCGGCACGGGGACGAAGCCACTTTTTTCTCTTCGGGTGGCCCTCTCTTCTCTTTTTTTGTCGCCCTCTGGGGGTTGGTTCTCTTCTCTCTTTTTCTTCTTCTCTTCACTGCTCACCGCCGAGAGCCCTCTCTTCTCTCTTCAATAGCCCATCCTCTTCTCTCTGTCGAACATGCAGAGTATATATAGCCGGTTGCCCTTTCTTCGCTCAAACAGAAGGAACTCCCGCCATCTTCCTCCTCCTTCGTTGAGGCATCCGGAGTTGACATGCCATGGTGTCATCCGTTGATTTGCGCAGTACGCTGGCATTTATCCGAGGAAGGGATGTTCGTAGATTTGCCGGGGCCTGCTTCACCGTTGCCGCTTCTGTGCTGTCGAACGGAGGCAGAGACAGAGCGTCGGACATTCAATGTTCTCTGCACGCCATAATGGTGCAAAATAGAGCATCGGCATGCCGACGGGACAGGATAGGGTTAAACCGGCGCGGGGGGTGAGAGCGCCGGATTAGCATCAGGATGAGGGGGAAAGGCTTAAAGCCCAAGGAATAGTAGCGCGCCGTATTAAGGCAACCTCAAGGGCAAATGGGAAATGGGGCGTACCGGTTTTGGGGGCGCCAGATTAAGATGTCAAAGGGGCGCGCCGGTTTAGAGCGCACCGGTTTAAGGCCCTTCCGCGCCGTTTTAAGCCTCAAATGGATTCTTTTCGAAGTCATAGCCATTTATTCGAGTGTTGGCATTCCCAGAATGTTCTAGTTGTAATGTGTGGCCTCCATAATATTCCATTTGTAGTCTTTGGGGCTTGGTCCCAGACTTTATGTAACTTTCGGTGCATGCCGAGACTGTGCCGGAGTTCTCAGCTTTTCTTTAATTCTGCTCTCGGCGTGGCCGGTCGGAGAGTTGTAGCCGTATCTTCTGCCCGAGGGCCTCCTTAACGGATGGCGGACCACCAAGTGAGTTCTCGTCCTGGTTGGGCAAGGGATGGGTTTGTGTGGCCCTCTCGTCTTCGACTTGCGCTTGAACGCGTAGACGCGAGTGTCGTATGATCATCATCGTCATCATTTTTTTGACGTCCACAAGTTGACAGAGAGAAACACATACAGAGTTAACAGAGAGAAGAGCGTTTCTTTGATTGTAGGTGATTCTTCCAAGCTCTTCTTCCTGGCGGATTCCTCTCTTTCTACGGATGAACCTATGCTACCCCTCTTGCATATTGAAGACTCCTTTCTCCCCCTCACTGCTGCACGCACAGCAGAAAGGAACCATCCCTTTAGCTTGTTTAATTGCTTCTGTCATTAACATATCATCACCATCACACATCCCTTCCTCTAGTACTTTGCTAGATCCCACATCACATCTATCTTGTTGCATTAGCATATTCATCCATATTTTTCAAACCTTGTTGCTCCTCTTAGGGGTTTTAAAAAAAAACAAAACACACAAGGTGTGTTCATGCTCAATTTGATTGATTTCATATTTTTAGAACATTGATACTAAACCCTTTTGGCCAATCCATTCTTGTTATTGTTTTCTTTGTGTGTGTTCTACAAGGGTAATCAAAGCTAAGAACCCCCTTCATCGGCCGGCCGGTAGAAGGAGGAAGAAAGGATCCACAATCTCACCCGCTCAACACAAGGTACATGCGATCATTCTTTTCTCCTTTGAGGTAACCCCTCTGGCGATCACATTCCCCTTAGCATCCTCGCATGCTCCCCTTTTCTCCCTCTTTTCCCATTCTTCTTCCTTTCTTTTTTCCTTTTAATTGTTCTAAGTGGATTTCTTAGAATCTACAAATTGGCGATCACGGTGGGACTTCTTGTGTTTTTAGTTTGATTACCCCCTCCCATGTGCTCCACGTAGCACACTCCCTTCGGCACCCTCGCGTGCCCCTCCAATTGACACCCTCGCATGTCCCTCCATTGTGCTCCACGTAGCACCCTCCCATTGGCGCCCTCGAGTGCCCCTCCTTTGACACCCTCGCGTGTCCCTCCCTTGTGCTCCACGTAGCACACTCCCCATTGTGCACCACGTGCACACCTCCCACTGGTTAGCCAATTTTGGAGTTCCCATATGTTTATTCTGATTGTCAGTTCATTAAGCTGAAATAACGCCCTCCCTGCTGCCGTCATTTTGTAATTCACGCCTCTTATAGAGGCGTCATTTCTTCATAAAATGCCTTACAGTAAAGCGTCATTTGCATTGTTACTGTTCACTCTTACGTTGCCCGATCACTGTGCATTTGTTTTGACGCCCCAACTCCAGGGCGTCATTTGCTCATTGGACGCCTTAGATCAAGGCGTCATTTGCCTCATTATTGGTGATTTAGTTATTTCCTGAATATTGTTTACAGTGCTTCACGCCCCTGCCCAGAGGTGTCATTTCCACTGTTCGTAGCGATTAGCGCCTGCAATCGAGACGTTGTTTATTCATTTAGCGACCTGCCCTGGGTCATCTTTTTTGTGCCCATAGAACTGCTCATTCTGTCTGTTTACTTGACTGATTATATATATGTTGTTTGATACTACCTGTTTGACTTCATCTCTGCATACGGTTTGGGAGACCTCCTCTCCCCACACTTTTTAGGAGTTACAGCCCTCTTGGTAAAGGAAGGACCCTCCATTGAGCATTCCGTCTCATTGGACCGAAAATTCTTAAACCAAGCCTCCGTAAGTCCTCGCACCTGTGGATTCCCTCACGGACGCCAGGCAGGTTGTACCTTTGAAGTACCCGGAGTATAGTTGACCCCACACAGTGGAAAGGAGAGAAAAATCTAGATACCCAGAGATTATACTCAAATTTTCAACCAGGATCTACCCTCGAAAGAGAGAACCTAATATTAAACCCATTCTAATTTCTAAGCGAAATTTTAAAATCTTTGGGACTCATTACAACTTGTGTGTTTCTTTTGCTTGAGAAGGTGATATTCATTGATTATATCTCATTGCTGAAAATTTATTTCTTTCTCCTTAAGAATGAAATTGCGTTCAGGTAAAATTATCAATATGGCCAACTACGGGTACACTTATGACGGTTACGAGGAGGGTCACTCTGACCCGTTCTATGAGATTCCTTCTCAGGATTCTTTTTATTATGAGGGAAACTACCATTCTTCTTCTAATCAGGTCCACATGGTGGACGCCACCACTACTTCTTTGGAAGTTGAGCCTTCTTCCCAGGCCCAACCTACTACTCAAAATACTCCAGGGGACACTTCCTCTTCCCTCAATTTCAATGAATTTCTCAAGGTTATTGCTCAGCTGGATGACTCCCAGCGTCAGACAGCTCAAGCCACCCTTCTAAAGGGAAAGTTCATCCCGTCATCTTCTAACCCTCCCCAGGCCATGGGTGGCCACTCTGTTAATTCCCCCAATGACCCGACGGTCGTCCCTAGGGTGCCCTCGCGCCCATCAACCCCTGTTATGACTATGCCGGCCCAACCGGCAAGTCACTCCGTTGCTAGGCCTCAACAACCTCTTGTTTCCCAAATTTTAAGAAGGCCTATGACAAACCAACACTCTTTTCATTAGGCCCCAGCCGAGTCTGATAGCCACGCTCTGCTCCTCCAAAAGATGGCTAGTATGGAGGAACAGCTTAAGAGGGTCACTGCATCCAAGATTGCTCCCAAGATCATGCTTCCCCCTATGCCGGTTTTTCATCTACCACCGTCTGAAATGCCGAATTTCCAGCGGTATAATGGCACGGGCAACCCGAACATCCACTTGAAGGACTTTATGTATGAAGCATCATTTTGGCAGGATAATAAGAATTCGTTGGCTTATCTCTTTAGACGGTCTTTGGATGGCCCAACTCTAGAATGGTTTTATTCTCTGGAGCCGGCTGATGCTGGCGATTTTGATATAGTTCAACGGAAGTTCATACAGAAGTATAAGGACCGTGTGGGTCCCTCCTTGTCTGTTACTGATTTGGTTGCTGAGAAGATGAAGCCCGAGGAGGACTTCGTCTCATTTGCTGATAGGTGGAGGGCCATGGCCGAGAAGCTAAAAGACACATTGTCGGAGACGGAACAAGTCAAGATGATAATATCAAACTCCACTCTGCAATTCCGTCATATTTTGGCCATGAACAAATTAAGCAATATGGAGGAGCTCTATGAAAGAGCTAGATATATACAGACGCAAATGAAAGATTCACCAATTATGGGCATGTTCGAGCCAAGGCCGAAGGTGATAAAGAGGAATGTCAACATTGGCAATACTGGTGCGACCACCGAAGGTACTGTTACTAACGAGCAGGTGAGCGCGTTCGACAATTCCACACCCTTCCGCCACCCTCCAAACCAAGGGCCGTCACCACAACAGCCCGCCTTCCAGAGTCAAGTCCACCAGCCAAATAACAACCCTCCTCAGACCTTATGGCCTCCTCCACCTCCTCAACAACAACCTCACTTTGCTCCATAAAATCAAACCCCACAATATCACCAAATGCCCCCACCGGCCAATTATGCACCGCAACAATTTCAACAATCCAGAAGGCCATTGGGTCCTCGAAGGGCACAATACTCCCCTCTACCTGAAAGCTTATTAGACATCTTTAATGCCCTCATGGCCGCCAACCTGCTCACATTGCCAAAGGAAAGAGCAATATGGCCGCAACATGTAGACACCTCCCGGTATTGCGTCTTCCACCGACAGCCGGGGCACAATATTGATCATTGTTTTCATTTCAAGGATTACATACATGACATGAATGACCAAGGTGATATTGACTGGGATGAGATGAGGAAAGTTATTGCTACTCTAAAGACCCGAAGGCCTCCTCGGCAGCCATCGGCTCAACAGCATCAGCAGCAAGGTCAACAACAACAAGCCTTCCAGCAACAACAGGCTCCTACACCCCAACCCAATATGGGGATTGTTAACAATCCGCTACCGGAGCACCTGGTTCCAAATCAATAAGTGAACATTGTCACCTCGATCCATGAAGTGGAGAGAGGGCAAACCTGGCATAATGAAAACACCTCTGTTGGGGCTATTAACCAAAATTCCAACCCACCACAACCACCGTCATTGTTAAGAAGGCACCAGCCTATCCCTCCTTCCCAACCACAACGTCCCCTCATACGTTCTTCAGGGCCACTCAATGCCAATCTTATCCCTTCACGGTCTCTTCTTTTACGCCAATCCACAAATTCTCCATCACCCCAAACCCTCCACCAAATAGACCTCCCCTTATCCGCCACTCACCGGCAGCCGTCGCTCCTCCCGTTCCACCTCCAGCTACCACTGCTATGATTCCAAGGCCCTTCCTTGTTACCCGCTCACCGTCACCACATTCTAACAACCCCCAGCCGGCGAGGCCCCTTATAAGAACCCCTCCTCCCACCATTCCTGCACCTACACCCAACACCGCTCCCTCTACTTCCTCCACCCCTTTACCCACTCCAAGCACGACAGAGGCTCAAAGAACAATGGTGCTCCGTAGCGGACGGATGTTTCATCGAGTATTTCCCCAACGGGAGCAGGAGCCAACACAAGAGCAAGGAGAACAAGAACAAGAGCCTACACCGGGCACGTAATATGACTTATTGAAGCATTTGGACAGAACACCGGCCCGTATTTCTATCTTGGAATTGATCAAGAGATCTACCACACATCAGCAAGCTTTGAAACAATATCTGCGAAGAGTAATGGTGAGTGAAGATATTCCAGCCGAACAAGTCACCACTGTCTTAAATCCAGCTAGCAATCAGCCGTCCATCACTTTTTATGAACACGAATTGGCTCCGCAGCCAGCCAGGAAGTATGCACTGTGCATCACCATTGCTATCAATAAGATAGCCGTGAAACAATGTTTGATTGATACTAGGGCATCCATTAATGTTTTGCCGCCAAGCACTTTGAAAATGTGTGGCATCTCGGAAAGTCAGATCAGGCCATCCATAATTACTGTCACAGCTTATGACAACACTAGAAAGCAGCCATTAGGAATGATTACTCTAAAAGTTGGTTTGGGGCCAGTATCGGTCACGGTAGATTTCCATATTCTGGACATGGACCCGACCTTTAATGGAATTTTGGGTCGCCCGTACATTCAAGAACTTGATGCTGTGCCTTCGACAAATCATCAATGTATAAAGTTTCCACACAAAGGGCGCATCATTAAAGTCACTAGTATGCCCATCCTGCCGACCGAAGACATACATTCCGCGCGCAACCTCAGTGCCTTCTATGTGGCCTTCCAATAGGCCTTTGCTTTCAGTTTTGGATGTTGCCGATCTGCGGCAAGATTTGGTAAGATTATCCCCTTCAACCTCTCCTACCACTCAAATGCTACCACAACCATCCACAAGCAAGAAGAAGAAAGGTTTGATGAATATGCCAGGATGGAACATTCTGATGAAAATGGGCTATAGAACTTGCAAAGGCCTGGGTGTCAATCATCAAGGGAGAGTCAAGCCTGTCAAGCCTCAAAAGATGACTCCCCGAGGTGGCCTAGGGTACAAAGCACCAAACAAGGATGAAAAAGAGCCGTGGGCTGTCATGACTTCCACTCTCAAAACGGACCGGCAACCTCTCACATGGACCCTACAAACACATTTTGTAACAGGGGGTATTCAAAATGATGATGAGCAGACAATGGTAATTACCTCCATGCTGGATTGCCAAGATGTGCATGCACGGCAGTTTGCTCGCCATATAGCGCCGTTAGCCACATATAAAGCATTGGAGTCATTAAGGCCAGACAAGCGAAGAAAGATGGACGATCCAGAATGTGACTGGTATAGATGGTTCGACATGAATGATATCTCCATTGCCCTAAGTCGTCTCTTCATGCCAACTGATCCAGAATGGCCACCGTTGATTCATGAGCTAATTGAGAAGCCAGCAGTAATTACAGACAAGAGGTAGCTTCTGAGCAACTATACAGATACTGGGGAGCCTGATGTGCCGTTTGAGGAAGGCTTCAACATAGACAGGCTGTGGGCCGGCATTTTCTTTACCAAATCCGTTCATCCAACGTCTATTGTCCGTTTAATTGATCAGGTGTATTTCTCAGATATCCCTAGACCGCCGTGGTCTTAATAAACTTTTCTCCAAATTCACTTCAAGTTTCTCTTCCGATCCCTCCCTTGCTCCTCGAGCAATTTTCAAAACTCTCCATTACACCCACGCGTGGGTCATCATTCACCCAATCCCTTGACGATCTGTCAATTTCAACACTCCCCCCCATTTTACCCTCTCATTGCTTTCTCCTTGAAAATGAAAAAAAAATGCCAAAATTCAAACCTCCCAATCCATCTCCGTTGAGGAAACCTCCTATCTTCTTCCTGAGTGTGTCCCGATCCCGGGGCCACTCTTCCAAGATTCATTAAGAGACCTCCCTTACCCCTCCGGTGAGGGGACTTCGTCTGTATCCCCTTATGTACCCACTTTTTTCTCTCCTCCTTCACCTTTATTGAATTCTAGTGATTAGTCCAGTTGTTCTTTCTCTTCTAGTGTTCAAAATCATGGGGTACCTTCACATAAGAGATCCAAGGGTAAGCAGATTCCCCGTAGATTCTTGTTGGAGTTAGCTAGAAGATGCCGGGCATGTTTAACGCTTCCCGAATTTGTGGAGAATCCGATTAGCCTGCCAGAGATAGAATATGAGGATACTTATGCTTTTAATGAGGGTTTTGGTGTTTATGAGATTATGAATGATGAAGACCCTATTGAAGAGGGGGACGAAAGTTACGAAGAATATGAGGACAAGGCTGATGCTTTTGCTAGTGGCATGAGGAGATTTGATGAACCATCAGCCTCAGTAGAAGAACCTACCAAAGAAATAAATCTGGGTACGGAAGAAGACCCTAGGATTGTCCTCATTTCAAAGAACTTGCCGCCATCCGAAGAGGAGGCGCTTATTTTGGTTCTTCAAGAATACAAGGACACGTTCGTATGGAGTTATGAAGATATGCCTGGACTAGACCCTGCGCTAGTTGAACATCGACTTACACTTAAGCCGGGGTCTGTCCCGGTCAAACAACGGTTGAGACGTTTCCACCCTAATATGGCATTAAAGATGAAAGAAGAGATCGATAAGCTGTATAAGGCCAGATTTGTTAGAGTTATCCTCTATCTCAATTGGGTGGCTAACATTGTCCCAGTCATGAAGAAAGATGGAAAGGTCAGGATTTGTATAGACTTCCGGGACCTCAACCGCGCGTGTCCTAAAGATGACTTCCCCCTCCCTCATATTGATGTTCTAATTGACAACACGGCGAGATATGAGACTCTCTCATTTATGGATGGTTTTTCAGGTTATAATCAGATTCGCTTGGCTGAGGAAGATCAAGAGAAAACATCGTTCACTACACCATGGGGAACTTACTGCTATGTGGTCATGCCTTTTGGACTTAAGAATGCTGGAGCCACCTATCAAAGGGCTATGATGGCTATTTTTCATGATATGATCCACATTTATATTGGGGTGTATGTTGATGATTTGGTAGTGAAATCAAGAACGAGGATTGAACATCCTAGGGTTCTAGCCAAAGTCTTGCAAAGAGCACGGGAGTACCAATTGAAAATGAACCCTAAGAAGTGCGTATTTGGTGTTTCATCAGGGAAGTTGCTTGGATTCATTATAAGTAAGAGGGGTATTGAGATTGATCCCAATAAGGCGAAGGCCATAAGAGAAAAGCCTTCTCCCAGGAATTTGAAAGAAGTTCGAGGATTAATCGAAGGTTGCAATTTATTCGCCGATTTGTTTCCCAGCATTCACAAAGATGCAAGCCGTTCTACGAGCTTACCAAGACGGGAGTCAAGTTTCTTTGGGATGACAAGTGCCAGGCAGCTTTTAACGGATTGAAGGATTATCTATCAAATCCTCCTGTCCTGAGGCCGCCAGTTCCAGGCAAACCGCTTGTTCTTTATATTTCTGTCCTAGATGACTCTGTAGGTGATGTCCTAGCCCAAGTTGATGAAGAAGGAAAAGAGAGGGCAGCCTACTACTTGTCAAAAACTTCTTAACCCCTATGAGCAGAAGTACTCAGCCATAGAGAAGACTTGTGCAGCTTTAGTCTGGGTAGTTCAAAAATTTAAGCATTATTTTCTAGCTCACGAGGTTCATCTCATTGCTCGTATGAATCCAATCAAGTTCCTTCTTGAAAAATATGTTCTCACCGATCGATTGGCACGATGGCAAAGCTTCCTTTCTCAGTTCGACATCATCTACATTCAGCAAAAAGAAATTAAAGGCTATGCCATAGCAGAACATCTTGCTCATCATCCTCTCCCTAGATTTGACCCTGTTCGCTCAGAGTTTCCAGATGAGGAACTAATGTCCGTCAATCAATCTGACTCAATGTGGACGTTACATTTTGATGGAGCTTTGAATTCAAAAGAGAAAGGGATTGGCGTTGTTCTTCTATCACCGGAGGGTATCACTATTCCACTCGCCTCTCAGCTTGCATTTCCAGTTACAAATAATATAGCTGAATATGAGGCTCTTCTGGCCGGACTGGAGGCCGCTCATCAATTTGGTGTTACCCACTTGCGAATTGTAGGTGATAGTCAGCTTATTCTTCGTCAAGTGCTCTCCAAGTGTCGCACGCTCAATCCTAAACTCAAACCCTATCAGGAATTGACTTCTGCTTATACCAAGCTTTTCACTAGATTAATCTTTATCCATGTTCCTCGTGATCATAATATCTTAGCTGATGCTCTCGCTTCTCTTGCTTCTTCCTTGGCTTTCCCTCCCCAAAGGGATTCCCATTCTATCATTGTTCACAAGCGGCTCACTCCCGCTATTCAAGATCCCACTTTCCTTAGGGTTAAGGAGGAGGTGCTTAGGAAGGTTGAGCAAGGCAGGATCATTGAGAATAAGGAGGTCATGATATTGGACATAGAGGAAGAATTGGACGATGAAGAAAAGCCATGGTATTATGAAATTGCTAAGTATTGCCAGGATCAATCATATCCTGAAGAAGCTACGACTGAAGAAAAGAAAGCCATTAGAAGGGTCGCCCAGCGATACACCTGATTGGAGGTGTGCTTTACAGAAGAGGTCTCACTAGAGTTCTGTTAAGATGCCTAGATGATGATGAATCTTGGAAGGTTGTGGAAGAGGCCCATTCGGGAGTGTGTGGTGGTCATGTCAATAGCCAGATGCTTGCTAAGAAGATCCTAAGGCTAGGTTTCTATTGGCCCACTCTAGAAGAGGATTGTTCTATCTATGTTCGAAGGTGTGTTAAGTGCCAACTGCACGCCAACAAAATTCATTCTCCTGCTTCTTCACTCCATCCTGTATCTTCCCCATGGCCTTTCTCCATGTGGGCTTTCGATATCATTGGACCTCTTGGTGATCTGACCTCCTTACAAAGCAAAAGTCATTCATCCTCACGGTAACAGAGTACTTCACCAAGTGGGCGGAAGCGGAAGCATACGTGGAGATAAAAGCGTCAACCGTGTGCAAATTTATAATGAAAAACATCATCGCAAGATTCGGCATCCCGAGTACCATCGTCACCGACAATGGACCATAATTCATCTGTCAGGAACTTCAGGACCTCTGCAACAGGTATAACATTGCATTGCATCATTCATCTCCTTATTATCCGCAGGCAATGGCCAACCAGAGGCAACTAATAAAACTTTGATTAAAATTATCAAGAAAACGTGTGATGCTAATAAATTTGCGAATTGGCCAGAAAAATTGGTTGAAGCTCTTTGGGCCTATCGTACTTCCATGCATACCCCTACTGGGCAAACCCCTTTTGCCCTAACTTATGGAATGGAGGCGGTAGTCCCTTATGAGATTCTTATCCCTTCTCTACGAGCTCAATTGGACAAGGAGCTCCCCATTGATGAGCGTCGCGAATCTCTCCTTGCTTAGTTAGAACTCCTAGATGAAAAGCGTCTGGCCGCCGCCGAGCATGCACGTATTTATCAAAACAGGCTTTCACGTTTTTACCAAAAGAAAGTGATTGAGCGAAAATTCAAAATCGGTGAGATGGTAATTAAAAGAATTTTTGTAAAACCAGGTGGACCTCGTTCAAAACTCCAACCTAACTGGGAAGGGCCCTTCATCATAAAAGATGTTTTTCCTGGCAATGCTTACAAATTAATAAATGCTGAAGGTGAAGAGCTGGCCCATCCTTGGAATGGCCTTTACTTGAAGAAAAATTACCCCTAAACCAAAAAGAAAAAAAATGAAGAAAAACAAAACCAAAAAAAAAGAAGAAAAACAAAAGGAAAAAAAGAAAAGAGAGAGAAAAAACAAAAAAAAATAAAAAGGAAAAAAATAAAAACAAACAAAAATTTTGGAGGCTGGTATAGTACATGGGCTACGAGTCCGAAAAAAATCAAAATCCTTAATTCATTCTTCAGTCTCGACGATTTAACTCTTGGGTCAATTCATGCACACACTACACGCTTTATTCTTAAGCTCAAGCAGCCCGGAATTCGAGGAAAGTCCGACCCAAACAAGAGTGTAAAAGCCTTACATATTCTCTTCCTTTCGGCTCACGAGAGGGAATACAAGTTAGGGGTTACTAACCAAGCCTGCCCGCCGCCCTAGTAGGTGGAAGTCAGGGCCCAAAAGGGAACAAAATACTTAAAGCCCAAGTACAATTAGGTCTTTATCTGTTTCGAAAAAAAAAAGAAAGGAAAAGGAAGTTATGATAAAAGAAAGCGTGTCAAGAGGGCAAAGTCCCCACAGGGAAAACCCTTGATGGGGACATCGCTTACCACTTCCCATCTCTCCATGGGTCCCGATGATCGCCATTGTGTTCATCTTGATTTCTTGAGTCGAGTTATGTAATTTTTATATTTTTTCTGGAGTCATATCATTGTAATTTTTCTTTTATTTGAGTCAAGTCCCTAGGTTAATGAATCATCTACCTAAGTTTATTATCATTATGGCAGTTAGATTGGTTAATGGGCCCAGTTATATGGGCTTGGCCCAGGGGCGCCCCTTTCCCCCTTGGTTAGTTGTCATTAGTCCAAAAGTCAGGGACTTATGTTGAATTGTGGGATTCCTATAAATAGGACCCCAATCCCACCAGTTGAAGCTAATGAAAGTTTGAAGAATTTGAGCATTAGTGCACCTCTCCCTCTCTCTCTAGCTTTCTCTCTCTCTTCTTCTCTCTCTCACTTAAGGGGGCGAACCCCTCTCTCTCTCTTCCCCCTTCTCTCTCTCTCCCTTGGGCGAACCTGCCCCTTCCCCTCCCCCCCCCTTGCCACATCATCAGCCAACTCACCATTCCACCCTTTCACCTCCCCAAGAGCAATAACTCCCATCAATACCTCCACTTCCCCAAGCAACCCTTCCCATTCCCCATACACCTTCCCCACCTCCAAGGCACCCTTCCCTCTTCCCCAAGCAACCATTCCACTCCCCCACACCCCCATTCATATCCCTAGGGGAATCAAACTCCACTCCCACCACAAGTTGCGCACCACCCCTCCCCATCTACCCATCCCCCTTGCCTAGGCCGACCCCCTCCATCACCCCTCTCCTAGCTGCGGCCCTCTCACCCCTCCACCCTCTTGGACCTCCTCATTCCCTGCTCCACCCCTCTCACCATTCCTAAACATTTCTCCCCCATCAACCATCACCCCACCACTCCTACTATTGCTAACTACCACTTCCATTAGCCTAGTTCCACCACCACCTCTTTCACTTTGCCCAAGTCTGCAGGTGGCAGAGAAAGGGTCTACTTGCAGGAGCATCCACGGATTCATATGGCATCGTCTGAAGGCTTATCATACCATTATGGAAAGGTCATCCAGTTAGCTTTGCAGGCGAGGTGATCCCGTCCCGTTCTGAGTTCGGGGCTGTCCGGGAGAACCATTCTCCCCCGACTGTGCTGGGTTCCCTCTGCAGAGTGCCTGAACCCAGTTAGAAGCTACACCACGACCAACGGCGGAAGATTCAGGCCAAGAGCCCTTCTACAAAGATCTTCCTCCTCCAGTCCTCAGTCAGAATCAAGAAGCAGAACCACGTTCGGCATCAGGAGGCCAAAGTTACCATTTTTCTCCCTTGGCTGCGCGAGTCTGCCTCCCACAGTCCACAGCGACCTGCCTCCACTCTGCTGAACCCCCTGGTCTTCTCCGACATCAGACGGCTTCCCTGCCAGTTTTTCTGCAAAGAGGGCTCATCCACAGTTCCAGAAACTCTGGCGGTTCGTGAATCTGAGTCTGGGAGTTGTCGGGGCAGCCTCTGCAACCTGCTACCAGGAACCTGAAGCCGCCTTCCCCAGATTCTGTCACTCTATTCGACTCCCCATCCGGACCAGCATCGACGTCAGAAGAATTCTACAAAATTCTGAGGCATCCTAGCTCTAGTTACAAAGATTTCCCCTCTAGTCTCATCATCAATAGAATTCCGGACTAGAAGTTACGACCTCAACAGTGACTGTCAGTCATTCGTCACAGAGTGCAGGCAGATTCGACATCGGCTTCTCCTTTCGCAATTTCGGCGAATCTCCCCTCCCCGCCTGGCCGGCTTACCACCCCTCCCTGCGTGGAGGTAGTGTTTGCATGTAAATCAACATCCCCACCCCAAGTCCACCCTCCTGTGTGAGGTTTAGTGCTTGTATTAAACAGGATTCAAGCTTCATCGGCGTAGTGTGCGGGGATCCCACACTTTCCCGCTCGCCCATCGTCTCCGAACGAGGTTGATTTCTTCAAACCAACCAGGTGAGCCTCTGCCCCTGCTCCCCTAGTATCTGTTTGTTTAATATCCGTCAAGCTAGTTCGCTGGCTAGTAAGAGAGTGCCCGTTCCCAGATCCACCATCTTGAGTGGTCATCGTGGATAATAGTGAGTGAGTGACCTTGTGCCCCCAAGGCACCCGGCCGCCCTTGATCGTGGGCATCCTACCTTCAGGAGGGAAAACCTTAGTTGTGCTGGCCCTCTACCAGCAAGGGTCCCTCTCCCCCACCTCGACTCGGCATCATTGAGTCACCACGGGTAACGTGTGCGCACGGTGAGACGGCGTCTTCCAAGCTTTCTCGACTTTTGTGAATGCGTTTGCGAATTAAGTCCAAGGGATCATTGTCACTTGCTGCATTCCCGTCAATGTTTCACATCAGTTGGTATCAGAGCCAGGTTCTAGACTTGTCTCTACTAAGTCTTGTCCTAGGGCGCATAAGCATTTAGAGTCTTTCGGTTCATCAACATGGCTACCTCTCTTTGGTCCCACTCGGCCCTCCACAAAGGTCCGATCGACCACCCATTTTCGGACATCTTTATAGATGAGAGTATCACCTTTGATGGGTCACATCCTAGTGATTATGTTAGGTGGGAGACTTTCATGACCAAACACTTTGATAGGACTAGGGTCTATGGACACGCTAGAGTCCGCAGGGCCACAGGGCGACTTCGGGGACAAGCCAAGAAGGAGTGGGAACGCATAGTGAGCTTAAGAAAGATTCAGAGGCAAGAACCCATAGGATCATGGGAAGAGATGAAAAGTGAGCTTAGGAAGATCTACGCTCCCCGACCCTCCCACTCCTACCGTGAGGACCATAACCCGTTGAGCACTCCCACTCCCCCTTTCCCTCCCAGTCAACCCAAAACCTCTATTAGGACCCAAACCCCACCACCCAAAGGACCCCTAGATTTATTGGAAGAGATAAGGATTGAGATCAGGAAGATCTTCACTCCCCAACCTTCCCACTCCTACCCTGAGAACAATAACCCGAGGAGCACTCCTACTCCTCCTTTCCCCACCACCCAACCCAAAATTCTCCATCAAACCCACACCCCACAAACTTCCAAAAATCCTCCTTCCACCCCTTTCCAAAAGGAACTTAAAGAGGTAACCGAAGACTATGAGGCTCCACTAGATTGGGAAGAAGAATATGAATCACAGTGTCATGGGTTAGGCCGGGAAGTTCCCATCCCAGGTGGAAGAAGCATCATGACTCACTCCACCCTCACCACTCAAACCCACGTGGACCCCATGTCCACCCCTCCACCTAGGCCCGTGACAGCCACCATTCCCCAATCCAAAGTTACTCACCCAACCCACCTTCCACTTCCAACTCCTATCCTACCCAAACCTAGTCCACTGCTACTTCCACTCCCAACCCCAACCCAAGTCCGGCCTCACTCACCACCCCGGGTACACCATGCACCAACCGTCATCACCCCACCCCCAATAGACCTTCCCATTCCCTTGAGAGAGGAGACCACAACCATCCACATGGGAGTAGATGCTAGTCCGGAACCCATCCCCATCCTTGAGAAAACCCAAGTTCATGGTGAGGAAGAATCACAAATGTCCCCTTCACATAGCTTGGACCCCCAAGAGCCACAAGCCTTCACAAATAGCACCGTAATCATAGAGGGGCCCCTAGCTAGATGGCTAAAGGAGAGACCACTTCACCCCATCATGTCCTATGTTTACCCACCCATGGAGCAAAATCTTCCCATTGTACCCTTATCCACCTATCACACCACAATCCAATCATCCTATCAAATGGAAACATTAGGGGATCTTCTTAAGGGTATAGTTTGGCAAATGGAACTAACTGGCATGTTGACCACTGTAGCCGACCAACCTAGAAGCCTTGACCTCCTACACCTATGTGTCGGGTCCATCTCCTCGATATACACTGTGGGTTGCTACACTAGCGACCTTCTTTTATTCCTCCCAACACCCGAAGAGCCCGATGCTATCCGCGAATTAGAGTTGCTTATTTCGGGTAGGATGCCAAGCCCTCCATTCATGGCCAACCAACCCGCCAAGGACTTCGGTTCAATTACTTCATTTGAGGAGGAGGACTCACCATCATTTGAAGACCTTGAGGAGATAGAATACCCCTTCCTTGGTAACACATTCCAGGACCCCTTTGATCCCTCCCTATGGAAGACATTGAACCCATGGGACCTAGCCGCCTTACCCACCACCCACTCCCTCCTACCCTCACCCACCATGTTGAACCCAACCCCCCCATTCCACTACTTAGTTCACACTATGAGAGCCATGACCGAGGGTGACATCCACCTAGGAAATGAGGAAGTGACCTATCCCAAAATGTCCACCTTCTTGGACCCCTTCGACCCCTATGAGTGGAAACCCCCAAATCCACCCCCACCTAAAGATGGGACCATCTTGATTGTAATGCACGTGCCACAACATTTTGCCCCACCTGGTAGGGCTAGTCATCTCATTTGTGTCGCATACACACTAGGTCCAGTGCATGACAGGTTCACATTTGGATATGTAGGTCCACCCCCATTCATCATCCATCTTATGCATGATAGGAGTCTACATGGAAGTCCAGGTCCTCCGGCATTCATTGCACCCATACCTGATAGAGCCACATTTGGACATGTTGGTCCTCCCCCACTCTTCATCCACCTCAGGCATGATAGGGCCATTTGTGGCTGCCCCGGTCCACCTAAGTGCATCAAGGTCCACATGGTTTCTAAGCATGATAGGTCAATTCATGGATGCCCTGGTCCTCCTAAGTCTGTCAAAACCAATCTAACACTTGATAGGGCTGAATTTGGTTGTCCAGGCCCTCCCTTCATCCCTATAGGATCATCATTCATGACATTGCATGGTAACATTCGCAAACACAAAAACAAGAGCAGCAAGGTTCTTAAGGAATTAGCCGATTCCCACTATCGCCACCAAGAAATCTATGTCGGTGATTTTGTGATGGTGAGGACTGAGATTGTCTCAAAACTGAGGTCTCGTGGAGCAGGCTCCTTTCAGGTATTGAGGCACCTTGACACAAATGCTTATGTGTTCGACCTCCCCGAAGGGTACGGAGTAAGCCCCACTTTTAATGTGGCTGACCTGGTGCCCTACAAGGGTCCCACGGTGACACCCAGTGAGGAGATCCAGCCTATCCCACCCCTTGAGAGAGCCCCCACACCAACGAGAGCTCCATCTGGCCAGAGAAACCAGCGTGATCAAGTGGAGCGGATATTAGATGAACAGATCACTACCACACGGAGCAAGGCGTATGAGCGATATCTGGTTAGGTGGAAGGGACGACCACCTTCGGTTGACGCCTGGGTGATTCGGGAGGATCTCCAGCAGCTGGATCCTGACCTATCAGAGCAGTACCGCAGCAGGGTGGACCCTTACTCGATAGAGTCGAGTTCTCTGCACCACGGGAGTATGATGGGGACATCGCTTACCACTTCCCATCTCTCCATGGGTCCCGATGATCGCCATTGTGTTCATCTTGATTTCTTGAGTCGAGTTATGTAATTTTCATATTTTTCTGGAGTCATATCATTGTATTTTTTCTTTTATTTGAGTCAAGTCCCTAGGTTAATGAATCATCTACCTAAGTTTATTATCATTATGTCAGTTAGATTGGTTAATGGGCCCAGTTATATGGGCTTGGCCCAGGGGCGCCCCTTTCCCCCTTGATTAGTTGTCATTAGTCCAAAAGTCAGGGACTTATGTTGAATTGTGGGATTTCTATAAATAGGACCCCAATCCCACCAGTTGAAGCTAATGAAAGTTTGAAGAATTTGAGTATTAGTGCACCTCTCCCTCTCTCTCTAGCTTTATCTCTCTCTTCTTCTCTCTCTCACTTAAGGGGGCGAACCCCTCTCTCTCTCTTCCCCCTTCTCTCTCTCTCCCTTGGGCGAACCTGCCTCTTCCCCTTCCCCCCCCCCTTGCCACATCATCAGCCAACTCACCCTTCCACCCTTTCACCTCCCCAAGAGCAATAACTCCCATCAATACCTCCACTTCCCCAAGTAACCCTTCCCATTCCCCATACACCTTCCCCACCTCCAAGGCACCCTTCCCTCTTCCCCAAGCAACCATTCCACTCCCCCACACCCCCATTCATATCCCTAGGGGAATCAAACCCCACTCCCACCACAAGTTGCGCACCACCCCTCCCCATCTACCCATCCCCCTTGCCTAGGCCGACCCCCTCCATCACCCCTCTCCTAGCTGCGGCCCTCTCACCCCTCCACCCTCTTGGACCTTCTCATTCCCTGCTCCACCCCTCTCACCATTCCTAAACATTCCTCCCCCATCAACCATCACCCCACCACTCCTACTATTGCTAACTACCACTTCCATTAGCCTAGTTCCACCACCACCTCTTTCACTTTGCCCAAGTCTGCAGGTGGCAGAGAAAGGGTCGACTTGTAGGAGCATCCACGGATTCATATGGCATTGTCTGAAGGCGTATCATACCATTCTGGAAAGGTCGTCCAGTTAGCTTTGCAGGCGAGGTGATCCCGTCCCGTTCTGAGTTCGGGGCTGTCCGAGAGAACCATTCTCCCCCGACTGCGCTGGGTTCCCTCTGCAGAGTGCCTAAACCCGGTTAGAAGCTGCACCACGACCAACGGCGGAAGATTCAGGCCAAGAGCCCTTCTACAAAGATCTTCCTCCTCCAGTCCTCTGTCAGAATAAAGAAGCAAAACCGCGTTCGGCATCCGGAGACCAAAGTTACCATTTTCCTCCCTCAGCTGCGCGAGTCTGCCTCCCATAGTCCACAGCGACCTGCCTCCACTCTTCTGAACCCCCTAGTCTTATCCGACATCAGACGGCTTCCCTGCCAGTTTTTCTGCAAATAGGGCTTGTCCACAGTTCCAAAAACTTTGGCGGTTCATGAATCGAAGTCCGGGAGCAGTCGGGGCAGCCTCTGTAACCTGCTACCAGGAACCTGAAGCCGCCTTCCCCAGATTCTGTCACTCTGTTCGACTCCTCATCCGGACCAGCATCGACATCAGAAGAATTCTACAAAATTTTGAGGCATCCTACCTCCAGTTACGAAGATTTCCCCTCTGGTCTCATCATCATCAGAATTCCGGACTAGAAGTTACGACCTCAACAGTGACTGTCAGTCATTCATCGCAGAGTGCAGGCAGATTCGACATCGGCTTCTCCTTTCGCAATTTCGGCGAATCTCCCCTCCCCGCCTAGCCGGCTTACCGCCCCTCCCTGCGTGGAGGTAGTGTTTGCATGTAAATCAACATCCCCACCCCAAGTCCACCCTCCTGTGTGAGGTGTAGTGCTTGTATTAAACAGGATTCAAGCTTCATCGGCGCAGTGTGCGGGGATCCCACACTTCCCCGCTCGCCCATCGTCTCCGAACGAGGTTGGTTTCTTCAAACCAACCAGGTGAGCCTCTGCCCCTGCTCCCCTAGTATCTGTTTGTTTAATATCCGTCAAGCTAGTCCGCTGGCTAGTAAGAGAGTGCCCGTTCCCGGATCCAACATCTTGAGTGGTCATCGTGGATAATAGTGAGTGAGTGACCTTGTGCCCCCAAGGCACCCGGCCGCCCTTGATCGTGGGCATCCTACCTTCGGGAGGGAAAACCTTAGTTGTGCTGGCCCACTACCAGCAAGGGTCCCTCTCTCCCACCTCGACTCGGCATCATCGAGTCACCACGGGTAACGGGTGCGCACGGTGAGACGGCGTCTTCCAAGCTTTCTCAACTTTTGTGAATGTGTTTGCGAATTAAGTCCAAGGGATCATTGTCACTTGCTGCATTCCCGTCAATGTTTCACATCAACCCTGGTCGTAAGCATGCATGAATAAGGGCAAAAAGAGCAACCAAATTTCCCTAAGCCGAAGACCGAATCCCAATAGGCATTAGGGCAGGGGAGGAGCGTGCCCCATTCGTGAAAACCTTTCGTGAGCTTCCTTAATCATTCTTCTCCTCCCTCCATGGTGGGTTGTGAACTCGAAGAATGGCAAAGACCGACTAAGAAGGATGGGCTGCGAGAGAATATGAGTAAAAGCCTAAATAAGTCACGTTGGCTCTTTTGTTAAGTCTCTTGAGAAAGTCTAATGAATTTTAGATTATGATGGTTAAGGTTTCAAAGCTCTATACTATACTCGCCTCCAAAACAAAAATTTTCAAATAGGCGTCCTTTTCAAAATTAAGTGCCACTTTTAAAACAAAAATTCAACAAAAATAAAAAAAAGTATATATATAAATAATAACAAAGAAAATAATTGTGGAATTTCAAGCCCTATGCTTCTCATATGCTTGGTTGCATTCTTGTATGGGCATCTTTTACCTTTGGCTAGCATATGCTTGCTTGCATGGCACATTTTATATCTATCATTTTTCTTCATTGATTAAAGGCTTGGCCCCTTGACCCGTTATCAAGGTCAAAGTAAAGACATCCCTTGCTTATTGAGCAATGGGCCCAGTCGAACAGATGGATTAACCTGTTTGTTCAAGTGTGAACTACAAGCGCAGGGTAAAATTAAAAGGCGAGAAGGAAAAGAAGACACAAGTACACGACTACACAAGTGCTCAAGTAACAAAAATTTTAATCTCATATATATACATCATAAATATCTGGGTACAGGTGTGAGGGTGGAGGAGTACAAGTACAGTCTCTCAGCTCTCGCCTCCACTCTCCTCTCTCCTACTCTCGGCCTCACTCTCGTCCCCCCGACGAGGCGCTGGTGGAGGGGACATGGACCCCCGGGAAGTAGCTGGAGCTCAAGCCGACTCCTCTGCCTCGCTCCTCTGCCGGAGAGAGGAACCCGCCATAAAAGTAGAGCTGGTGAAGGCGTACCC
Source organism: Amorphophallus konjac (assembly GCA_022559845.1). Taxonomy (NCBI): domain Eukaryota; kingdom Viridiplantae; phylum Streptophyta; class Magnoliopsida; order Alismatales; family Araceae; genus Amorphophallus; species Amorphophallus konjac. The sequence goes on along the minus strand of CM040120.1, from coordinate 199,687,585 downwards.
TACAACTCGCGCCCGCTCCCGACCTCGCTGAAGCCGCTCCTCGGTCGCTCATAGCCGCTCCTGCGTAACGGCTAGCTGGGCCCTCAAGGCTGTAAGCTCCCGCTCGCAAGCTGACCGCTCCTCTCGATCCCGGGCACGGTCCGTCTGGTGCTGCTCACGGTCACGAGCGCACTCCGCCTGGTGCTCCTCGCGCTCTCGAGCACGCTCAATCCGCTCCAGCTCGAGGGCGACCCGCAACTCCGCCACGTCCTGAGGTAGCTCCTCTCGTCGCCTAAAAGCTCTCTCAAGCTCCGTGACACGCTACTCACGGATGCCCAGCTCCGCCCCAGCTAAGGCAGCCTGGGTGAGTGCCGCCTGTAACTCTGAAGTATGCAAACATTCAAACAAATTATCAGTTCCACGTATAAATCAATAATTCATGAAATAAGCAATTAACAACTGAAAATAAAACTCACCCGGGTGGCCATCGCCTGCTGACCCTCCTCGATACAGGTAAGAGCGGCCCGGAGCTCCTTTGTCTGTAAGAAAACAATTTTCATGAGCGTATCACATAAATAATTTAATTTAATGCAAGGTTAAGTTTGAGTTTGAAATTTACCCGTGAGGCGAGGTCGCGCTCTGTTGCCTCGGCCCGTGCAACTGCCCCTGCTAGCTGCTCCGTTAGTGCCGTCGTCTCTGCACTGGGCCCTCTCGAGCTGGAGGCCTCTCCTGTCTCTCTCACCGCTGCTCCCTGCTGGGCACGCTGCATTCATTAAGATTATCAGTGGCTAATCATCAATAATTCAAAAAATTCATTTGCATATAGGAATAATTTAAACACTCACCAGGGTCTCAAGGTCTGCCCGCATGGCAGCTAACTGTGCCTCTAGGCTGTGTAGGTGGGCCTGTGCATCCATCGCCACTATATCCCGCGCATCCTGCATTCATTACATTTTAGTCGCATGATAGATATACAAAGCATTTGCATTTAATTTAGAAATAAGTGCATTCATACATACCCCCAAGACCCTCATCTGGGGTCGGACGGCGTAAACTTCCCAGTAGCGTCGGAGGTACTCGGAGCTGTCCGTCGCCTGTGAGGTGACTTGGGTCCCGCCACGCCGCTAGTCAGCGTACTGGTCCGAGAACCGCACTCTCCAGTCGATCGCCTTCGTGCGACCGCGCGTCTTCTTGCCTATCCCACGCGGCTCTCCTACCTCGATCCACTCTTGATGTAGGTCGAGGGTCCTCATCACCAGCCTAAGCCGTAGCGGCTCCATCTTGTTCAGGCAATGAACCCAAAGCTCATGCCCAAAACGAGGTCGGCCCGCTACGACCCACGGCTGGCCCTCATCGGTCATCCCCTCGTAGGGTCTCCACCGCACCTGCATCCATAAACATACATATCATCATCATCCCATCATAATTAATAAATAAAAAAATGCATAACATTAATCATGCGTACCAGTGAGGCGGGGAAGTCTCGGAACTCCCGTCGTAACACTCGCAACTCATAGGCGAGTGGGGCTCCAATCACCACCGGTAGCCAACGACGTGCTAAGGGGAAAGATCCCTCATCTCCAGGTCGCTGGTCGATGCGTCCCATCGGCATGTACAAGTGGCTCCAAATCTGCATTCATGCATCGCATTAGCAAAGCATTCATATGCATATGTATTCTAACAAGAAAACAAAAAAATGCATACCTGAAGAAAAGGTGAAAAGCCACTGACTATCGTCTCTCGACTTGTCCCCATGGACAGGTCAGCTATCAAGTGCGCCAGCAGCGCTGCTCCCCAGGCATATCTGTCAACGCCCTCTAAGTCCTCGAGTATCCCCAGGAATCGGCAGTTGATAACATCACCCTTCGTGCCGAGCAGCAGCCTCCCGAGCATCAAAAATAGAAATCTCCTCAAATCTCTGTCTGCTCTCTCCCTTTCACCCGGGTCCTGGCAATAGGCAGCCCTAGCCCCATTTATCAATCTCCGCGAAAACTGCTCTAAGAACTCCCTAGATCTCTGCCTAGAGTCTCCCAATCCCATAGCTATGGTAAGGTCAGTGCGAAAAATGGTCCTACACTCGCTAGGCGTCTCATAGACCATCTCTAGCCCTAGCAGCCTCTGTGTCAGCTCACTATAGTCGGGTAGGGTGATCCCGCTTACAGCCTCCCCATCTACCCTCAGCCGAGTGATCCTAGCAACATCCTCTAGGGTAGGAACCATATGCCCCCATGGCATCAGAAATGCCCTGCTAGACCTATCCCATCTCTCTCTGAGTACCTGGATCAAGGGTAGGTCTGGTCTCACTGGCTCTATGCTCAGGAAGGCCCCAAACCCCATAGCATCTATCCTAGCCCTCTGGAACTCAGGGAGCCCATAATAAGCTGCTCGGACCTGGACCCAAGAGATCCGCGTCCTCATCAACCCCTGCGCCACAAAGGAACAAAATTTCACTTGAGTTTTCATATGTAATATTTGTTTGAGTCTAATTAATTAACGCCTTTGCGGGGGGCGTTATTTTACGATGTGTTTCTGGTAATTCCGGGTGCGACTTGAATTGACGACCCACCATAGGTCGTTGTTTGTTTGAACAACGCCCCTGTGGAGGACGCTGCTTTGAAAGTAATTTTCTGAAGTTTGTGAGCATGTTTTCGATTGACGCCCATCCTTGGGTCGTCATTTGTTTAAGTAACGCCCCTGTGGGGGGGCGCAGTTTTACAAGCTGTTTTCTGTTATAATTTTGGAAAAATATTAATTAACGACCGCCCCGTAGTCGTTACCTATTGAATTGACGCCCCGGTGGGGGGCGTGGTTTTCCTACGGTTTCAAGGTAGAAATTGAAATAAACAGAGACACATGCATTTTAAATTTAATAAAATCACAAGGAAATAACAGCATGATGGTAAAACATGATAGAATTTAAGATGACGACGTGCTGCAGGGCGTGGTTTTCATGCGATTAATTATTTTCAAAAAAAAATGAAATAATAGAATTGACGACCCATTCCGGGACGTTACTTAAATTGATGACACCCCTGGGGGCGTCATTTT